>CM076574.1:390494807-391094807 GCA_034641835.2 Pinus albicaulis
CATGAAGTCAGGGTATGTGGTCGGCATAGTCATGCATTGATAACTAAATAATGGATGAAAATATGCTTATATGTTGATATATATATATATATATATATATATATATATTGCGCTAATCTGGTTTGTCTTACAAATGAGACATCCTCCCCGAACTATTCCAAGGTACACTAGTTTGTTTATGATTTGGTTTAGCTAACATAATATACCTTGCAGGAAGAAGAGATAAAATATGACTAGCAAGATGGTAGACTACAAATATTATCCATGTGAATCAGATGAGAAACATAGTGTTGGGCACTCTTTTGAATTAGCAGACACATTGAGGAGTTTGAAGGAATAAATAAGGAGTTGTAAAGCAGACAATGATAAAATCATGCAGGCACATGAGAAACAAGCAGAATTCAATGCAATAATCCTTCTGATTTTTTTAGAATTGTATAGACAGGGGCCACTTCGGATTAGCTATGGACAGGAGGTTAGGAATAATGGGGCCTATGGCAGTAGATATCATGGTGGGCACATGTGATATGGAGTGAAACGATCAAGGATGGTATGTTCTTGGATACACCAGATAGGAGAGGTGATGGACATAAGTACTATTCTAGTTTTGGTTCTGCATGTATCATGGTCATCATCGTTGTCACCCTTACATGAGGAGTGATAGGGAATATTTTCTGGATGAGTTACAAAAAGAAAAGCCATGTACATTTGATGGAGATATGAAGAAATCACAGGATGCATAAACATGGTTTCTTGGGATGGATAAGTTCTTTAGGTTACATGATTACTTAGAGAACATGAAGGCGATAATAGCTATATTCAGTCTTAAAGGCAAAGAAAATATCTGGTGGGAAGATGTAAAGAACGTCAGAGACATTTATGAGGAGGAGTTGACTTGGAGTGAATTCGAGAGACAATTCAGGAATAAGCACCTATCAGAGAGGTACTATGACGACATGGGAAAATATTTTTATGAGCTAAATATGGGATCTATGACTAACAAGGAGTACACTAGCATGTTCTTGGAGTTATTGAGGTATGTACCTTACCTATAGGAGGAGAAGGCCAAGATTCAAAGATTCATTAGTGGGTTTTCGATAAATTTTAAAGACAATATTGGGTTTGATGAGCCTAAATCATTGGAGGATTCCATCTAGAAGCTAAATAATTATTATGAGTAATCAAAGTGCATATATGAGACTAAGTAGGGCTAGAAAGGTAATGCAAGGAATAAAGGGAAATGAGATAAGAAGTGAGCAATGGCTTAGGACACAGATAACAAAGATAATGCAACACAACACAAGAAGTTCAATGCATCTGACAAAGGACAGGGATTTCAGTTTGAGGAGAAAAACAAGGGTGCAATATGTAAGCCTATACAATGTTGGACTTGTGAAAAATATCATTGTAGGAGATATTTTCCACAACATCAAGGTGGTAGACCACAAATATACAGTGATCAGGAGGCACAAAATGTTGGGTATGTTGGCCAGAGTGTTCCTAGGATCTATGAAGCATTGGATAAAAGGGAGGAAGATCACCAAGCGTCTATTATAGAGATGGAAAATAAGCTTTATGATCAAGTGTTTATATTTTGATTGACCCTAGATCTAATGATAATTATGTTAATTCTGACCTGGTGGGAAAGTGTGGTTTGAATAAAGAAGTGCATGCAGAGTCTTGGTCAGTGCAGTTGGATACATGTACAAAGAAGTGAGTTCATCATTGGGTAAGATCTTGTGCATTTAAGGTGAATGGTATGTCTACATCGACACATTTTAATGTATTGTTGTTGGGTTCGTATAGTATGTTATTAGGAATGGATTGGTTGTATATTCATAGGACAAGGGTGGATTGTTATAACAAATCCATTGAGTGCTTAGATGAAAATGGAGAACATAGAATCTTATAGGGTAAGAAGAAAGCAACATAAGTTAGAATGGTGAAAACCATACAAGTGAAGCATAGTCGCAGGAAAGGGTGTGTGTTATTTGCCATGCATATTTATAGTAACAAAGGTAAGGAAGTTGAGGATGCAGATGTCTTGAGTAGGTACCCAGTTCTGCAAGAACTTCAGGATGTATTTTCCGCAGATATTTTAGAGTTACCGCCTCACATGGAAGTATAATTTTCTATCGAGTTGGTACTAGGGGAAACACTAGCATCAAAAGCACCATATAGGATAAGCAATCTAGAGTTGGTAGAGTTAAAGCTATAGTTAAAGGAAATGTTTGAAAAAGGATACATTAGGCCAAGTGTATTGCCATGGGGTGCACCGGTATCGTTTGTGAAGAAGAAGGATGGTACCCTTAGGTTATGCATTGATTACATGAAATTGAACAAGGTGACTATCAAGAGCATGTATCCGTTGCCGAGGATTGATGATTTGTTCAATCAGCTGAAGGGAGCAACAATGTTCTTGAAGATTGATATGAGATCAAGATATCAACAAGTATGCATTAAAGAAGGTGACATGCACAAGACAACTTTCCTTACCAGGTACATACATTATGAGTTGGTTGTAGTTCCTTTTGGTTTGACTAATGCTCCAACTAATTTTATGTGCTTGATGAATAATTTTTTGTGTCCTTATCTAGACAAGTTTGCTATTGTATTCGTTTAAGATATATTGGTATATTCTAAGAATGAGAAAAATCATGTCGAACATTTAACAATAGTGTGAGATTGCTAAGAGAGCAACAATTGTATGCTAAGCTTAGAAATTTCAGTTTATTTCAGACAAAGGTACATTAATTGGGACATGTTGTTTCCAAGAAAGGTATAGCAGTGGATCTAGAGAACATAAGGGATATCATGGAATGGGAATCTCCTAGGAATGTGGATGAGGTAAGATCATATATGGGTTTAGAAGGTTATTACAGGAGGTTCATCAGGAACTTCTTTTGCATTGCATATACTATCATGTCATTGCAATGAAAATATAAGAAGTTTAAATGAATAGAGGAATGTGCCTCAAGTTTTGAGCAATTGAAAAAATTGTTGACACATGATCCAGTGCTAAAGATTGCAAATCTAGATAGAGAAATCGTTGTATGCACATATGCATGTAAAAGAGGACTTGGTGGAGTTCTTATGCAGGAAGGATAGGTAGTATGTTACGAGTCACGAAAATTGAATGAGCACGAGAAAAAATATCTGACACACGATCTTGAGTTGGAAACGATCATTCATGCATTGGAGATGTGGATGCACTATCTTCTTGGCAGGAGGTTTGTACTGAGGAGCGATCATAGTGGATTGAGGTATCCATTTGACCAACAAAATCTAAATTACAAACAATATATATGGTTGGCCATGATCAATGAGTTCGACTTTGAGATCAGGGACATGAAAGGTAACGAGAATAGGGTTGTATATGCTCTTAGCAGGCAGATACAGGTAAACCACATATCAAAAATCAATTCTTATGGGATATATTTACAAGCTCGGATCTTACAATCAAGTCAACATGATAAAAGGTACATGGATCTCAAGCACAAGTTACAACATAATACAGGTATAGGTACATGTATTGGTACAAATACAGATACAGGTATAGGTACATGAAGTGGTACAGGTACAGGTGCACAGGATGTGGACTATCATCTTACAATAGATGGATTGGTTTGATTTAGGGACAATATCTATGTACCAGATGATAGTGAGCTCAAGAAGCTTATCTTGAGAGAGGTTCATGTGAAAACGTACTCAGGTCACCAGGGATATCAAAAGACATTGACAACAGTGATGAAGTTATACTACTGGTTGAACTTGAAGAACGAAGTGGTAGAGTTTGTGGCAAGATGCTTGGATTTTCGACAGCTAAAGGAAGTGTAAGAATTTGGGTGGGTTACTACAGTGGAAATGGGAGGTCATTTCCGTGGAATTCATCACAGGTTTTATGGTTGTGGTTGACATATTGAAGAAGGTAGCACACTTAATTCCAGTGAATTCTACTTATTCAACCAACAATGTAGCACAGGTTTTCAGCAGAAATGTAGTGAGGTTGCACGGTGTCACGATGAAGATTGTGTTAGACATGGATGCTAAGTTTAATTTAAGGTTTTGAAAGGAGTTTTTTGTAGGTTTAGGTACCGATTTGGCCTTCACTACAACTTATCATCCACATACAGATGGAAAAACAGAGAGGGTCAACATGATATTGGAGGAAATGTTGAGGATGTATGTGATGCATCAAAAATGGAAGTGGGAAGAGTATCTTCCACTGGTAGAGTTCGCTTACAACAATGGGTATCAATAATCTTTGAGGATGAGTTTGTTTGAGGCATTATATGTGTGGAGTTATAATACTCCTATTAGTTGGATTGATCCAGTTAACATGGTATTGATAGGACCATACATGTTGGCAGGGATGGAACAAGAAATGCAGGTTATCAAGAAAAATTTAAAGGAAAAACAGGATATACATAAAAGTTATGCAAATCAGAACAAGTTGTTTAAGGAGTTCCAGGTTGGGGAACATGTGTGCTTGCACATCAAGCCCAAGAAGAGCTCCTTGAAGATTGGATCATGTGCTAAGCTGGTAGCTTAGTTTTGTGGACCTTTCAACATTCTTGAAAGAATTGGAATAATAGCATATCGACTTGCACTACCTCAAAAAGTGAAAGTCCATGATGTTTTCCATGTGTCATTACTTAAGAAGTATGTCAAAGATGTTGATCATGTGATTGACTGCTCTGTATTTCTCGTGGAGCCATAAGGAAAATTCCAACTGAAACTGCAGTGTATATTGCAAAGAAATATGTTCATGCTGTGGAATCAAGAAGTAGAGCAAGTTAAAGTGTAGTGGAAGCACTTTGGGCGGGATGAAGCAACATGGAAGATGGCAGATCGGATGCTGGCTATGGTTGAGCGAATGTACTTGATATATGTCTTTGGTATATGCTTGGTATGATGTTTTGGTATATGTACATATGTATATGGATGTAAATAACACCATGAATTGTGTTATAAAGCTCTAATAAGCAGTATGGTGTCATATCATTATGGTTGTCATGTTGTTATGTTTTCATGTTAGATTGCTTATCAGCAGGTTGATCATTGTAACTATCTCAATGAGATAATTTATAAAGCTCCATAGGAAGTATGTTTTTCTTTCAACAATATTTTTGGTTGTAGGTGTCGTTGAACACTAAGGATGGTGTTCCCCCAAGGGGGAGGGTTCGGTAAAAAACCTAGTCAAAATTCGATGTAAAAGTTAATAAAGGTAAAATAAGACCTTGGTCATGGGACATGTATTCCAAGATGAATGTTGGGAAAAACATCTTAGTGTGGGTGCTCATATGGTTTATTATGGCTATGGAAATTGGAAAAGGAAATGGCTAAGGATTTGGAAAGGAAATGTGGCATTTATTGGCATTTATTTATGAAAATAATGGAAATTTGGAGAAAATGAAGGTGAAAGGTCACATGTTGCATGTGAGGGAGGAAAATGAAGGAAAATAATGGAAAATTGAAGAAATTATAGGCCTCATTAATAAAAAAGGCTTATGAGGATCACTTTACAAACTTTTGTCAGTTCTGTCTTAGATCTCTCATTTTATTCTCTCTCTCTCTCATACTCTTGGACACTTAGAGTTTTCTTGGAGCACTCTTGGAGGAGTGTAATGCACTTGGTATTTGGATAAAGAATGAAAAGGAAGACCAGGAAAGTGCAAGAGGACATCAAGATCAAAAAATACAATGGGTTTTTCTTGTAGGTACTGAGTTGCATGTATGATTTCCTCACTAGTTTTGGTATGCATTCCATATGCATGTGGTTATTTGTTTATGATCTATCATTGGCATGGAGGATTACCTAAATTGAAAATGGTTTTGCCTTGCCTTTCCATTTCCTGTGTAGAAATGGTGTTGTGGGTTTTAAATTTGTTTTTTGATTGGCTTTCTTGTGCCTTTGGCTATGGGTTGAGTTATTAGTTCCTAGAAGCCTTGGTTGGACAAAAACTTTGGAAGCCCTGTAACAACTTAGGTTGAGTTACTAGTCCTGGAAGCCTTGGTTGGAAAAACGCTCTGGAAGACTTTGGTGGGTTGAGTTACTAGTCCTAGAAGCCATGGTTGGAAAAAAACTCTAGAAGCCCGAAGAAAACCGTGGGTTGAGTTACTAGTCCTGGAAGCCCTGGTTGGAAAAAATGCTCTAGAGCCCTAGACAACTTGGGTAGAGACCAATATAGTGATGCTTAATGATGTCTGACCATGAGGTGGAATCACTGGTTGAGGGTTAAGGTGGTTTGGCCTCTATAATCCATATTTTGGTTTTGATTGATGTGTTTGATGAGATCCCACATTCATGCTTGGAATATGGCATGAGGGTGACTGGCTGAAAGAAATATTTGGTTCATCCTAGTCTATGGTCGGGTGGTTCATGGAAGTACCATAATTGGTCGTCCTATACAATAATTAATAATATCTCTTTAACCTTGGTATTTTATGGGTAAATATACTTGTTTATATGTGGTTTATATGGTTGTTATATACTTGATATTTCTGTTGGTTATATGATGGTTATGACTGAGATTTATGATAGTGTTAATGTATGGCTCTCATCATGTTTTAGTTAAACACTAAATGTATAATGAATGTATGTCTTAATATATTGTAATGTAGTTATTTTTATGAGGCATCATTCATTCTTAATGTTTCTCAGATAAGTGTGAGACCCTTATGCTCAGATTTGTTGTTTAAACCTGTAGAATGCATATTTTTGACATGTTTGAAAAAATGTCTGTCATGTCTAGTAGGAGTCCAGTCAAGTATTTGTTAAAGTATTTACATTTATATCATTTTTCCAATGTTATTTTTAATTTCTAAAAGTTTCATGGAGTTTTTGGCAGTGGCATTAGTCCTAGCCCTAAACAAGTGGCACATAATCTGGGATTGTTGGCACAGAACTACCCATAAAATTCCCCAGTCACATGCATTGCTTCCTGTGGGAGAGACTAGAGGGTCCCAATCACATGCATGCCAATGTCAAGGGAGCGATTAAGGCTTTAATGCAAGAAAATGTCAGTTTGTATCAGGGGATGGTCATCTAGATGGATTTTATGGCTCCTGGGGGTTATATTGCTTATGTAGAAGGTCAGGTTGTTTGTGTTCCTTCGATTCCACTTCCTTAACTGTTACATAGGGAGTTTAATCATATCATAGTAAATATTTGTCACATGTTTACCCCGGTTGGATGGTTACTTGGGTAGATGTGGGAGGAGGGTGTTACAATGTTAATAAGAGCTCTTTACCTCTTGTATTTGATGGGTAAGTATAGTTGCTCATATGTGGTTTCTATGGCTGTTATATCCTTGTTATTTATGTTAGTTATATGTTGGTTAAGAGTATGTTTTATGACAGACTTAATGTATAGATCTCATTATTCTTTGATTAGAAAATTAATGAACAACGAATATATGAACTAATAGATAATAATGCAGATATTGTGATGAGTCATCAATGCTTCTTGATGATTCTCATATAAGTATGAGACCCCTATGCTCATATATGTTGTTATGACCTATAAATTACATATTTGTGACATGTTTAACGAAATTCCTGTCATGGCTAGTAGGGTTCAGATCAAGTCCTTGATCAAATTTTTTCATTAGTAACCTTGTTTTAATGCCATTTATCATTTCTGGGAGTCTCATGAAGTTCTGGGAAGTGGCCTGAGACCTATCCCTAAAAAAATGGCTCAGAATCTGGGGTTGTTGGCACAAAACTACCTGAAAAATTCCACAGTCGCTAGCATGCCTTGTTGTGGGAGCTGCTAGAAGGCTTCAGTCGCATGCATGTCTTCTCATGGGAGCGGTTGAGGGTCTAGAACAGTAAAATGTCAAGTTGTCTTAGGGGTTGGTCACCTGGAAGGGTTAGTTTGCTCCTGGAGGTTCTATAGCATGTGCAGAAGGTCAAATTGGTTGTGTCATGTCAGTTCCACTTTGGGAGTTGAATCATATCATAGTAACCCTTCGTCATATGTTTACCCTGGCGGACCGGTTAGCTTGGTTAACTGTGGGAAGGGGTGGTTATAGAGTGGTATCAGAGCATGGTTTCGTTCTCTTTGGGTGGTGTCTAATTTCTGTTATATTTGGGTGATATCCGATACCACAGAGTGGTATCAGAGCATGGTTCACCCCTTGGACTATATGGGTGGTATGTTGGTTATGCATACATGTCACTTTCATATGTGTTCTTTATGATTGTGGTATATGTGCTTGTTGTGTATGCATGGTGGTGGTCATGGTTGTAGTTGTGTCGCCATGTGAAAGTCAAAGATGTTGATGTTGGATGCGTTATGATGAGTATCTTTTAGTTATGCACTTGTTATGTATGTCGTTGTCAGATGTATTGTGCTAATCTGGTTGGTCTTGTAGGACGAGATATTCTCGAATTATACTAAGGTACATTGGTTTGTTTATGATTTGGTTTAGCTGACATAATATTCCTTGCAGGAAGATAATAACAAATATGGATAGTAGAATGGTAGAATATAGTTCACGAGATTATCCCTATAGATATGATGAGCAACATGGTGAATAATACTCCCCTCACATAGCAGAAACTTTGAGAAGTTTAAAGTAATAAATAAGGAGTTGCAAAGCAAATAATGATAAAATCATTTAGTCATAAGAGAGACTTGCTAGGGCATAGAAGACAAAAGTAGAAGTCAATGTAGCTATTATTCAAAGTTTGTTAGACTTGTAGAGATAAGGATAACTTAGAATCAGTCATGTGTAGGAGGATAGGACAAATGGAGAATATGGTAGCAGGTCACATGGTGGGCACAGGTTGGATAGGGATGACATGATTAGAGATGGAAGGTTCATGGATACACTGGACATGAGAGGTGATGGACACAATTTCTATTATAGTTCTGGTTCTGACAGGTGTCATGATCATCATCACTATCATACTTATAGGAGGAATTACATGGGATATTTGTTAGATGAGTTCAAGAAAGAAAAGTCACATAACTTTGATGGAGAAATGAAGAATCCATATGATGCAGAAGCTTGGTTTCTTGGAATGAATAATTTATTCAAGTTGCAAGATTACTCAACGAACATGAAGGCCATAATAGCTACGTACAGTCTTAAAGGTAAAGTAGATATTTTGTGGGAAGATGTGAAGAATATCAGAGGTATTCATGAAGAGGAGTTTACTTGGAGTGAGTTGAAGAGACTATTTAGGAAGGAGTATCTATCAGAGAGATAATATGACGACAGGGAAAAATAATTCTATGAGTTAAAGATGTGATCTATGACCGATGAGGATTACACTATCATATTCTTGGAGTTATTGAGATATGTGCCTTATTTGAAGGAGGAGAAAGCAAATATTCAAAGATTCATTAGTGGGTTTTTGGTAGCATTTAATTATGGGATTGATTTCGATGAGCCTAGATCATTGGAGGAAGCCACCGGAAGCTAAAGCATTGTTATGAGCAATAAAAGCACAAATGTGGGACTAAGAAGGATTGGAAAGGTAATAAAAAAATAAACGAAAATGGGATAAGAAGCGGACAAGGCCTAAGGACACTGGTAACAAAGAGAATGCAACACCACCTATGAAGTTCAATGCATCTCGATAGAGGACATGAATTTTGTCCGAGGAGCAAAAAAGAAGTGTGTTGGAAGCATTTACAAAAGTTGGAATTGTGGAAAGGATCATCGTAGGTGATATTTTCCACATCATCGTGTCGTAGAACAAAATTTATATGCTTAGGGGGCACAAACATTGGACGATGTTGGAGAGAGTGTTACTCAAATTTATGCAACGTTGAATAGCAAGGCAGGAAGATCACCTAACATCTATTATTTATAAGGGATGATAAGATTTGCACGTTATTTCTATTTTGATTGATCCTGGATCTAATTATAGTTATGTTAATACAAACCTGGTGGATAAGTGTGGCTTGAGAAAATAATTGTATGCAAAATATTGGTTGGTGCAGTTGGCTACAGGTACTAAGAAGAGAGTTCAACATTGGGTAATAGCTTGTGCATTTGAGTTAAATGATATGCCTATAACAACACATTTGAATGTACTACCATTGGGATCATATATCATGATTTTGGGTATGGATTGGTTGTACCTTCATAGGACCAAGGTGGATTTTTATGACAAGGCCATTGAGTGCCCGAATGATAATGGAGAATTAAATATCTTATAGGGCAACAAGAAGCTAAACATCAATAAGAAATTTCCTAGAAAACTATGCAAGGCCAAGTGGAGTCATAGAAAAGGGTGCATTTTTTTCAAAGTTTCTAGTGATCAAGGTAAGGAAGTTGAAGATGCAAGATAACTTGAGTAGGTACCCAATTCTACAATGCTTTAGGATGTGTTCTCGGAAGAGATTTTAGAGTTATCGCTCATAGAGAAGTGGAATTTTCTATTGAGTTTGCAAATTTTAGTGCGCACTCAACATCAAAGGCACCGTACATGATGGAGTAATTTGCAGTTATTAGAGTTAAAGTCATATTGAAGGAATTTTTTGAAAAAGGATACATTAAGCCTTGTATTGCCTTGGGGGGCATCGATGTTGTTTGTGAAAAAATGTTGGCACTCTTGGGATATGTATCGATTACAAGATGTTGAAAAGGTAACTCGTTAGCTTAGGTATGTCAGCGATCAAGTAACTCTTTTAGTTGTTTTCCATAAAGTCATAGGTCATTTTTTTTCACTTTTTCGAACTAGTTCTCAGAAAAATAATTTTGGTCATTAAACAAGTCTAAATCATGTATGTTGCTCCTTCATTTCATTCATCGCCACCATCATTGTCAAGGTCATATCCATCATAAATGGGTTTCAAGGTCACCATCTCCATCATCATCATTTAAGAAGTCTAGGGTTAGGTCACTCCATTTTATATAGGTCACTGTCTAGGTTCATCTCTGCCTTCGAAAAATCTTCAAATTTTCACTTAAAACAAGGCATAAACCCTCCATTCCACTCATAAAACCCGAATGAAGGAGAAAGCATGTTTATGAAATGAAATAAATACCAACTGCATTGTTTCATATGTTTAAAGTTTCAAAAATGTCAAAGTGACTCATTCCTGTCTCATTGTCTCATGAAAAAGAAGAATTTTGTCTCACTGTCTCATTTAAGGACCAAAAGGTCATCTTCACTATCAGAGTTTCAAAAGAGGTCATTTTGACTCACTTTCCCAGTCAAATGAAAAGGGAGTCATTTCCAATCTCAAAGACACCTTATCTTCTTTTAAAAGGGTCATTTCCAATTGTGAAAGTTCAGAGGTGTGAAAGATTTAAAAGGTTTAAAAAGCAGTCTCACTGTCCTATGAAAAGGAGAAGTTTATCTCATTGTTTCATTCAAATGTCCTTAAAGTCACCTCAAATGTCAAGGAGTTCAAAAGAACTTCACTCTACCTTCTTATATGATTTTTAAGGAGCAAGATATCACTTTTCAAGTGCAAAAAGGTTAAAAATTCATTGTAAGTGTCAAAAGAAGAGGTAAAGGGTCATCAGAGTTTATAAAAGGCAAAAGAAACCGTCATATTATTCATTTTTACCCTTTTCATTGTATGTGAGAGCAACTCTCCACTTCATTTTCCCTCCATACTCTCTAAACTCAAAAATACAAAGCTTAAATCCCATCAAAACCCGCTTACAACCCTTTAAAACCATCCTTGTTACGCTTCTAGGCATTGTAATACATTGCTGGATTACAATGTTACCCTTCTGAGGACACTGCGCAGCATTGTGTTACGTTTTTGGAGCACTGCGCAGGCGCCGCGCAAGTGCTACGCACATTAGTTGTTATGCTCATGTCTCCACTATTGCGCTCCTATAACACTGTGTTACACTCTTGTACATAGTTGTTACGCTTCTGTAAGGTGGAATTTTTTCGGTGTTTTGAGCTTGAAACCCTCCAAATCATTCAAGGCTTGTGCTCCCATATTTGGTGTGGCCTCCCTACAAGGTAAGGTACCCTATCATGCTGGTGTTTGATTGATGTTGAATATTTAAAACCTTTTCATGTAACTTATGTCTTCTCCACGTTGTTCAATGTCCATATATAAAAAAATATTTTATTTTGTTAAACCCTAACCTATCCCTTTGACCTAAAACCCTACCCCATCACATAAAATATATCCATACATCCGATATGTATTATCATCACAATCCTATCACCTACACCACTACCCCTAACATGCCTAAATTCATTCATGCCCTAACTCAAGCTTTTCCACTTGCCTTCATTCCACTTGCACTGTGGAGATAAGGTGCCATACTCCTCACTGAATTTTTATCAAAATTTTTACTTAGATTCATAGCCCTTGTTTCACCTTATTAACCTAAAAAATATTTTATACTAGTTTTTCCCACAGTGTTAGTATGAATCTTTTGTCGAAGTGTACAAAAAAAGACCACTTTAGCTACGCATAACTTATAGCCCTAACATCAAATATGGCTGCCAATATCTTCAGATCTGCAGTTAATTGATCAAGACAAATGCTGCAAAAATCCAGATCTATGCATAAAGAGACATTAAGCAGTAAAAACAAGGTTTTGCTCCATACATCCAATAGACAAGACAAGAACAATATTTTTGAAAGAATTTTTGTATTAAGGGCACCTGGGAGGAAAACAAGAAGGTGTTTCCAATTCTCCTCAATGGGATGGGTTCTTGGAAGTCCTCAGCACTTCAGATCTAGTATTTTTCTCTCTTGTTGGTGTAGAAAACCCAGACAAAGATAGAACTCAAAGGGAGCTCACACAACAAATAATGGAAAATTTGACAATGATAATGGATCAAAGTCAGACCAAGAGTATAGATCCAGAGTGATCTAATAGGCAACCAAAGGTGAAGAATGGTAGGAAAAACCCTCCTATTTATAACAAAATATTGGGTCATTCTAGATCTTGGTGCATGATTAAAATAACATTAACCAAATCTAGATCCACCTTTTATGGAATATTTTATTATATTTGTTGAAGGGAAAAAGTATTTGACTTGGGTCAAATCCCTTTATTTGTGAATAATAAATAAATAAATGATTTATTTATCATTTTAAGGAAGTGGTTGAAAGATAATCAAATAAATGATGATTTATTTAATTATTTATGGGTGATTTAGTCATATTTAACAAGGAATATAATTTAAATAAGATTTAAATAATTATTCCTAGAAAATAATAAGATAAATAAAGATTTATCTAATTAATTTATTTGTTTTGGGTTAAACATGACCAGGAATAATAATTAAATTATTGTTTAATTAATTATTCCTTGAGGAAAATCAAACAAATATAGGTTTGTTTAATATTTCCTTTTGGGGTTTCCTTTTTAGACCATAAACAACCTAATAAATGTGTTTTATTAAGTTATTTTACATAGTGAAAGCAATTTTACTTAGGGTAAAATTGGTCTTACATGGTGTACTTGGGTCCATCTAATGATAGTAGGTTAGATGACCAAAAAATGGTGTAACAGATTGCCCCCCAGCGTGCGAGTGTTAGGAGAAAATCATATGACCGAAGTGCGTTGTAAGAACTCAATCACCAGACATCAACAAGGGAATTCAGAGAGAGAAATGTAAGGTAGACTAATGTGCTGAAGAACTAGACCCTGAGGAGATGGGACTTGCAGGTGCAACAAGGCTCTTTGTATGAGAGGGTACCTGTGCTAAAGGCGGCGGGGGAGGCATACCTATGCCCGCCGAGACAAAGTACAAAATAATAGTGTGTCCAGTAAACAAGGGATCGAACCATAAAGTATAGCCGACATAAATATGAGCCAAATAAAAATACAATGAGGGATCCCATATACATGCTGTGCCTGGGATAACAGCCTGGACTTATACAATAATATCTGAGTACATGAGATACAAATACAACCCAAATTCCCCCTATAAGCGGGGAAGGGCTCCCAAAATCTGACTGATACATGCAAATCAAAGAGGCGCTGCAAGCGGCTAAAACCGACATCATCAAATATATGGAGCTGCATCGAAGGCTGCAATGAAGAGGTCATCTGGGCATGTGGGGGGCTACCTGCAGGGCCACCCCTCATGAGGGCTGAGACATCTCACACACACCCGGGAATCACCAAAAGCTACTGCTGCATCACTGAACCATCAAGCATACAGATCTCGATCATGCTGAAAGGAGCTGGAGTGGAGAAACAATCAATTCAAAGGGAAAGGAGAGATCCCTTTGCCTGATTCGAGGCACCGAACAAGAGTGGAAGCTGGAACCAAGGTACACCGCCCTCTAGACCTGTCTTCTGGAATGAAGGAGCTGATGTCGACAGAAGGAGGTCCGCCATAGGTGAGGCAATGAGAGATCCTTAACTAAGGCACGAGAGAAAATAGTAGAGCGACGGACAGATTAATACCAATGATGATGGTGGAATGGAGGGGACTGAGTAGCGAATGGACGACTTCCCTTGCTAGAGCATAAAGGGCATGAATGACATGGCAGAGACTGACACAATATCATCAGGGATAGGGGACAGTGGGACTGAAGGCCATAATGTGCAACACAAGAGAGAGACCAAGAAATGAAGGATGGAGGACTATAGCGGGGTACAAAGGGACTCGGGATAGACTCCATGAATGTGATGATGACTCAACTTGGATGCTCTAAATAAGGGCGACTCGATGGTGCTGCCACACAGAAAAGGTCCCATGGGGGACCATGAAAACATGAGTACAAGATGGTATCTCATGACGAAAATCGACACGAACAAAGACAAGTATGGAGGCAAAGTGGTGCCCCAAATACAAGTGTTGTAAGTGAGGAAATTCGATTTTGGGGGGAGGTGAAGTGACCCATATTGGACAAAATGTGTCCTGGTGAAGTATCAAATCACAAAAAACTAACAGATACCCATTTGAGGGCTCGGTGAGAGCTTTCCAATGGTTCAGACGGTTTGTCAAACGGAGCTACGGTGTGGTCGTAGTAGGCAAAAGAAAAAACAAGGGTTCTCTTTTAATAAGGCAGTTTTCCCTCCAAATTCACTTATTTGCTAGTGTTGCTGTGGTGAATGTAGAGAGGAGAGAAGGCCCTAAATCTTGTGGCGAGTGTAGCGGACAAACCGACCGTTGGAATCGAGATCTGTCAGTTGCAGGTAAGAGGCCTAACCTTACTCTTTCATTTTGATGGATTGAAAGTTCAGATTAGGGCCCAGAATCTCAGGAACATACCCTCTTTCACTTCTACGGCCGGGTCGCACTTTTTGGGCCAAAAAATGTGACTTGGGAAGCAGGTTTTGAGCCAAAAAGTGCGACCTGTCCCAGGATTGGGAAAAAAAGTGCGACCTGGAGGATAAAGGAGATTTTAGTGCTATTTTAGGGCTGAGATTTGGGTTTTGTGATTGGTTACAATGTTTCCTATCTGTATACTGACAAAGATGATGTGTTTGTGCAGATATGGTAGATATACGGGTCAACTGGAGAGAGAGAGACCTGGGTACATTACGGTCAGAGATCCAGGCAGATCAGGGTGTCCGTCGTGTATTGGCCAGATTTGGGGTTTTGAAGTTTTTGGAGAACCCTTTGATGAGAGCTGGGGAGCCCTTGTTGTCCTGGATTGTCAGTTACTGGGATCCAGATCATGAGGTCTTTGTAGTGCAGGGGCACAGGATCGAATTGAAAATCCAGGATCTGTATTTCCTGATTGGTCTCTCGCCACTTGGGATGGTGGGAAATACGCAGCTAGTGTTACCGTGGGGGCGGAACATCATGGAGTTTGTGGAGCGACATTGTCGACCGGGTCTCCAATTCAAAGGGACTCGGATACCAATTGGGGACCTAGAGAGATTAGAGACTCGTGCAGTGGCCGCAGCGGTGCTGTGGATCCTGGGCAACCAGGCGCTCCATCACATCACTGGGGGGTAGATGATGATTGTGGAGAGTGTGTTGAGTGGGACCTACTATGGGTGGGCCCAAATGATGTTGGTGTCATTAAAACGACAGCTGTCACTTTGCAAGCGGCAAGTGAACCACGATTGGTCGTATGGGAATTTATTGTGCTCCTTCTTTCTTGAGAAGATCCCGACCTTACGACCTCATATAAAGCTCCCAGATGGGGGCCCGAGAGAGCCCAGGATGCGCCGGTGGGGGAGACTACTGTGCAGAGGAGGAGGAGGGGCGGTCGGACGGGTGTTTCGACCTGAGTTCTTTGCCCATTGGGATCAGATGCCATTATACATAGACGAATATCCCTATAGTGGGATGAGTTATTGTGGGGATCTGGACCTACCACTTCCGCCTGGTCGAGTATGGGGACCTGATGGTAAGTGACAAGTGACTACTCTTTTTTGGGCATGTTAAAGTTATTGAACAGTAGATAGGGTACTGATTCATGTACTTTTGGTATGCAGATATAGCTCCGGTAAAACCGGCCAGATATATGGGACGACCGGCAGCATCAGGAGCTGCAGGCCCGAGTGGATCGAGAGCGGCGCATAATGAGGATGCGGCCACCCTCCTGGAGGAAATCCGCCGTAGATGCAAGAGGTTGCTGACCGGTGCTTCAGAGCGCAGGTGGCAAGACTTAGATGACCAGTACATAGAGCCATGTATTGGTCTACCCTCGGAATGGCGAGGTGTCATGCGGCACATGGCGATGGCTGGTCAGGGGATACGTGATCTACAGGCTGCAGGAGTAGAGCCATTGGCTTGGGATCCGCCAGATAGTGATTAGGTGTGGGACAGGTGGTGCCCCCAGTTTTGAGTTTTTTGTAACATGCTATGGGCATGTCATATGTATCAGAGTAGATGGACTCTAAACACATGTTTTGCGACACATATGATGGATATGCATATGTTTTAATGATTATGAATGTTATTGTCTTGTATAAAATGCGTGTGATAAATGCCAATCTAGAGCATGGTTTGCAATGCTATCTACATAGTGATTTTGTTCTCGAGGTACATGGTTGAAAGTTATGGTTTCAAATTCACGTATCAAGAGTTTCACTCGTAAATATCATCTAAAGAGGATAGGATTATGCACACGATAGACACCATTTAGTTGCATGACCAAAAGTAGGGAATCTAAATGAACATGCAGATGGAGGATGCGATGAGAGAGGGCATCGACTAAGAGACCACGCACTGCATCATATTCGGCCTGATTATTGGTGGCAGTACCAATGCAGACCCCGTTCGAGAGAACAAGGGCATGTAAGGGGGTGAAAATGGCCCAACCTGCCGAGGCTAGATTCCGGGAGTAACGAATGGCACCATCGGCGTAACTGATATAAGGTGGGGACGGGAGGTCCTACAGAATAGTGTTACGAGACAAAAAATGGGAGGAGGAGGAACAATGACGACATCATGAGTGTATAGTAGACATCGAATGGAAACTGTGTGAGGGAGGGCGATAAGCAGGATGGTTATGACTCATATACAAATTAGATGGTGGTATATGAGGGCTATAGGAGGTATGGCTGGGACTCGGGCTGCGGAGGTCAACATAGATACGGGTGGTGTTATCCCGTTTATGGGCGGGAAGGATGAGGTCATGGGTGGAGAAGGCTTCCAAGAGGGCATCCTGACGGGAAAAGAGGGGATGCTGAGAGGAAGGGAAACCACATGACGCGACAAGGCTACCTAGATCATCTGTATAGGAAGAAAGGCTAACATACAGATCGTCATGGGGGATGACAGAGGAACAGATAAATAGATGGTCAAAAGATGTTGAGCCCAGGGTGGTCACTAAAGGGGGGTCGAGCGAAACAATAGGGGAGGAATCCGAGGGGATGGTCCCCAAGGGTCTCATGGATGATGATAGGTAGAAAATGGTGGTAGTAGGTTCCGACATCTGGACATCAGGGGGGGGGGAATGTCGATGGGAGCGGGTGGATCCTCAGACTGACTTGAAGCATACTGCGCGAGTATGGGAGAGGCAGATTTATTTTTTTCAACCTCATACTCTCGAACTACCTCTAAAGAGGTGCGGTAATGCGTTAGGTGAGGAAAATGGTGGGAGTAATGGCCATGGACACCGCACAAAGCACAAGGTTTGTTGGTGCAGATAATCTTGGGGTTCTTGGTTACGGACGAGGAAGGAACAGAGGCTTCAGGGACCGTAGACTCAAGGAACGCGACTTTAACCATGGGTTGAATACGGGGCAATTCAGGACAAGTATGGGTGGCATGATCGACGACATCACACAAGGCGCAAGGCTTTGCGGGCGGAGGAGGAGCCGGGTTAGTCGGGGTGGCCTTGTCTTTGGATGCCCCCTTGCGAGCTTTGCCTTTCTTTCCTGGAGCTGTCACCACAGGGGCAGGGTCCTGGGGGCATGGTGGCAACGGTAGAAGCGAGGGGGACCAGTTGAACCGGTGTCAAAGTAAGATAAGGTTTGGGGTGACCAGGTGGGGTAGCGGCTAGAGGGTCAAGGTACCAGACGGGTATACCCAAGGTCGGGTTGGGGAGAGAGAGGGTGGCCATGATGGGGACCGTATAGAATCCGGGAGGGGGAGCAAGGAAAGGTATCTGACCAGCTGGATAATGACCAGAAGGGGCGACACCAAGATGGTTGAGGCCTGGGGGAACCGACCCAGGAGGATAGAGGGGTTCAGGGATACCAGCTGTAGGAGGAGGGCCAGAAGGAGGAGGTCCGACTAGCTGAGATAAATGGCTAGGAGCGGGTTGCGGTGGGCGAGGTTGAGTCAGAGGTTGCTAACTAGCCGAAGCGGGCCGCTTAAGGGCAGCCCGAGACGATTGCATCATGCAAACATTCGATAAGCTGGAATCAGAGACATGAGGAGGAGGGAGACCAAGGAAAGTTCCAAGCAAAGAGGAGTCTTTGTAGACGCCGGGAGAGACACTGGTCAAGGAATCGACGGTTTGTTTATTGGCTACAGAAGAGATGGTCGTCTCAGGGGAGGTCTGAGACTTTGGCTCATGTTATGTCAACTGGTCGATGGTGACTATCTTTCCATTGTGAGGAAAAGACATCTTGCGAAAAACCGCGGATGGGACAGCAGACATGGCATAGGTGTAGCTTCGCCCCAAGAGAATGTTGTAATCTAGAGGGGCGTCGATGACTTCGATGTCAACGCAAACAGTCTTGCCCGCAAGAGTGATAGGACAATTACGGAAGAGGCCAATGGGCTAGGAGGCGTGGCCATCCCATGCTCGAAGGGCGATCGTGGAAGGGGCCAACTCAGGAGATCCGAGTTGCTTCCAAACCAAAGCGGACATCACACAGGTGGATGCCCCCTCATCAATTATACACCGAGAAACATTAGCGTTCTGAATTTTGACTGGGATTTGGAAGGCTACGGAAGCAGGAAGAGGAGGATGTTCTGATTGATGGGCGTCGAAAACAATCATTTGGTCATCAGCAGGATCTACAGCACTCATGGCAGATAGTAGAGCCTTCTTTTGGGAAGGGCACGACGAGGAGTTCCAATGTGGAAAATGGAAGCAGGAGATCGCGCCAAATCATCTATTATGCTATACGAATGAGCAAATTTCCCGACCTCAGAGCAACATTTCCCGCATCCGTAATGGTCCCTAGGAATCTTGGTATGAACCTCAAATTTGGGCTGAGGGATATGTAAGGGACCATTGGATGTCGAAAGAGGCTTGTAGAACTCGAAGAAGGGGACTCGGGGAAGACTGAGCTGAGGCTTGGGGTACTGGCGAGACCGAGTTTGGAGATTAAGGTCGACGGTTGGGGATGGATCAGAGTTCATCATGAGGATCTGGTAATCGGAGGAACCAGAAGGGGAAGGTTGAGTGGCGACCTGTCCATCAGGTGGTTGGGTAGCCATGAATCCTTGCTGGGGGAAAGGATCGTTAAACACAGCTGGTTGAGTAGTGGCCACATTAGGGGGAGCATGGGGGGAGGCATGTTGTCCTCCCAATGTGGCTTGAGACTCCCACATCTGCCGCATCTATGGTAGAAGGGGACAATCGTGAGTGTAGTGACTGTAAACACCACAACACGAACAAGGCTTATTTGTGCGAATAGGCCTGTCTGGCTTGGGCTGAGTGCCCTGTTGCTGGTTATCAGTGTTAGGGTCAAGACCTTGAGGATTGGGTCCATGAGTACCAGGGGAAGATTTATTTTGATTGCCTTTTTACCTTCTTTGAGAGGAAGGGGGATTAGTCGCGCCCTGCTATGCAAATACTTGCCCTGGAGGGGGCTGTAGGTGCTGTTGTTGGGGTTGAGAAGGCAAGGGGGGTGGAAGAGAAAATGCTGGAGGAGCTAGAGCACCAGGCTGTGGATAAGGATAATGGTTAGGTTGGGAAACATTGAGGTAAGCAGGAGGTAGGGAAAAAGGATGAGGCATGTCGTATCTTGGATACATGCTACCTGGAGGGGGAAAAGTGCTAGAGGTGTTGGCCCCTCCCGGAGGGAGACCATAGCCCATAGGAGGTTGAGCATACAGATGAGAAAGGGCTCCAACAATACCATTGATAGAATGAGATGCCCCTGGGGCATTAGCGCCACCGGGCCTAGGGAGGTCAGGTAGGATGGTATAAACATAACCAGACTGAGCATAGATCAGGTCATATTTCAAGGCTATTTGGAGGGCGGCTTCTTCGGTTTGAGGGAAATCAGAGGCGACATCTTTTCCAATGGGAGGTAAGAGAGTGTGAAGGAACCAGTCCATATAAACCCAATCTTCAAAGGTGGGAGCTTGACATAAGCTCCTTCTTCTCCGCCATTCCTGGACATGAGTGGAAAGGAGGGTTGAAGAGGATTGACGGAAAGAAGTCAAAAGCTCGGTACCAGTGTCGTATCAGAGAGGGAGCTGGAAATAAGATAAAAAGGCTTGGGCAATGGTTGCAAAGGTGGTATGGGAAGAGGTGGCCTGATCAACATACCATTTAGAAGCTTCACCCGTAAGCGTACGCTGGAACAACCGAAGATGGATGGAATCGTCGGTAATGGAATTGGAGGAACACCACATGTGGAAAGATCGGACATGGTTGGTTGGATCTTCTCCAGCAAGGCCTTCGAACTTAGGGATGTCAGAGGGGAGCTTGGTTGGCATAGCGTGCCAACCAACATCGTGGCGGATAGGGTCATTGATCAACCGATTGAAATTGGGGGAGTGGGCCGAGGCCCGCCGTGCGGGAGCAAGGGTGCACCGAGGTAGTTCCCCGTGCGGGGCTCCGCTAGTGTAGTCCCGACATTAGGCCGTGAGTACCGCTTTAGCGGTAGGCCCTGGACCAGACATAGTGAAGGTGACAGGGGGAGAACCAGAAGTAAAAGGAGAACCCAATGAATCAGAAGAGGAGTCGGAGTGTGGACTCAGAGGAGGACTAACTCGACGACCGCGGGAAGGAGTAGGTCGACCAACTGGAAACTGAGGGTGAAGGCCAAGAAGTCTCCGGGATGTGCGCCTTGGGGGCGCAATGGTGACAATAAAAACACGGCACAAGGGGAAGAAGAACGACCAAAAAAGGCAGGGAGGTGTAGAATCAAGTGATTACAATGTCGAAACAAGGGTAGAAAGGTGCAATGTCAATTGATTTTACAATGTTGTAAAGTATTTGCCTAGCGGTATTTGCCTAGCGGTGTTAACCAGGCTCTTCTTCGCTTAGGGTGAGTGTGTGCCGTGCGTTAATTTTAATTTTTAAACCTTGACGTTTTGAGAGCAAAAGAAAAAGTGTGCTATGTAACTGAAAATAAATCTGTAGAGAACAGTATATAATGTTGAAATAACAGAAAATTAACAGCTAACAATGCATCGATCTAACCCAAAAAAGGCGGGTCTTTCAAAACTAGTTGAAAAGAGGGAAAAAATCTAGTCAAAACACACTAAAAAGAGGCCAATAGATCTAAGGTCGGGAGGGACAGGGATCTAAAGGAGAAATCTGCTGAAAAGAGGTGCAGAACACAGCCAAGAGGCAGAGGCAAGGTGGTCAGAAAGGAGGAAATCAGCAAAAGGTATGGGACAAGGAGGAGGTCTAAAGGTAGATCCAAACAAACTTCAAAGAGGTGATTTGAAAGGGGAAATAAGCCGATGAAAAAGGGATCTCGAAAAGGAGGTCAAGTGAGGTATCGTATCTGAAAAAGGGAAGGTCGAAACTCTGAAAATCGACACCTAAATGTTTAAAATCTTCCACCAAAAGAGGTTATCAAGCCCTAGGGGGCTAGGTTCCCACTTAGTTGAGCAAAAATCGTAAATTGATGTCTAGACGGCCGAGACGAGGCTCGGAAAAACCCCGACAAAAAGCTTCCGTAAAAAAAAACATAAAAATTGGAAAGTGTAAAAATAGCAGTAAAAACCGGGCAGGCACGTGTGTTCCCACCTTTTTTCTCAAAAAATGCAGACATTGGGCTGAAAAGTGCGACCTGGAGTCCAGGTCGCAGTTTCTGGGCTAAAAAGTGCGACCTAAAGCTCTGGGTGTCCCGGCGGCAGATTTCCGAAAAAGTTGTCGTCTCAGTTGCGGCTGATGTCTGTCACCTGCACAATAGGGCCAGAAACACGCGGAAGTTAGAAATTTTAATGTTTTAGGGTTTTATAGGTGAAAAACAACATAAAAATAGGAAAAACAAAAAGCTGAAAAGAAACCCTAGGGTCTGAAGTAGCTGGATATGCAGGAATATGAAAAACGACAGCGGTCGTAATTGAAAACCCGTGTGGAGTCGCCAATTGTTAGTATGAATCTTTTGTCGAAGTGTACGAAAAAAGACCACTTTAGCTATGCATAACTTATAGCCCTAACATCAAATATGGCTGCCAATATCTTCAGATCTGCAGTTAGTTGATCAAGACAAATGCTGCAAAAATCCATATCTATGCATAAAGAGACATTAAGCAGTAAAAGTAAGGTTTTGCTCCATACATCCAATAGACAAGACAAGAACAATATTTTTGAAAGAATTTTTTGTATTAAGGGCACCTGGGAGGAAAACAAGAAGGTGTTTTCAATTCTCCTCAATGGGATGGGTTCTTGGAAGTCCTCAGCACTTCAGATCTAGTGTTTCTCTCTCTTGTTGGTGTAGAAAACCCAGACAAAGATAGAGCTCAAGGGGAGCTCAAACAACAAATAATGGAAAATTTGACAATGATAATGGCTCAAAGTCATACCAAGAGTATAGATCCAGAGTGATATAATAGGCAGCCAAAGGTCAAGAATGGTAGGAGAAACCCTCCTATTTATAACAAAATATTGGGTCATTCTAGATCTTGGTGCATGATTAAAATAACATTAACCAAATCTAGATCCACCTTTTATGGAATATTTTATTATATTTGTTGGAGGGAAAAGTATTTGACTTGGGTCAAATCCCTTTATTTGTGAATAATAAATAAATAAATGATTTATTTATCATTTTAAGGAAGTGGTTGAAAGATAATGAAATAAATAATGATTTATTTAATTATTTATGGGTGATTTAGTCATATTTAACAAGGAATATAATTTAAATAAGATTTAAATAATTATTCCCAGAAAATAATAAGATAAATAAAGATTCATCTAATTAATTTCTTTGTTTTGGGTTAAACATGACCAGGAATAATAATTAAATTATTGTTTAATTAATTATTCCTTGAGGAAAATCAAACAAATATAGGTTTGTTTAATATTTCCTTTTGAGGTTTCCTTTTTAGACCATAAACAACCTAATAAATGTGTTTTATTAAGTTATTTTACATAGTGAAAGCAATTTTACTTAGGGTTAAATTGGTCTTACATGGTGTACTTGGGTCCATCGAATGATAGTAGGTTAGATGACCAAAAAATGGTGTAACACACAGTATAAATTGGGAATTTCCCGTGTTTTGAGGTTTTGACCACCATAAAATTATCCATTTCTCTTAATTACAATTTCATTGTGGAGTTAAGACACCACCCTATCTACTCAACCTTTCTCATAATTTTTACTTAACCCCATGAACTCCATTTCATCTTACCAACTTACCCTACTGTTACACAAGCTATTCTCACAGTCAAAATTGGGAATTTCCTCTGTTTTAGACATTTTGACACCTTCCTCACACTCATTTTCCCTCATTCTGCCTAAAAATTTAAGCTAACACACAACAAAACCTACTCATTTTTTATATATTTTTTCTCAGCTTTAAGTCCCTTCATTTCATCCACCAAACTCACCCTTTCCTACACTCTGTTTTTCCAGATTTCCGTTCATTCACTCATTTCATTAACACCCTAGGGTTTTCATCATTCTAGTGAAAAATACAATGGAAAGTGGCAAGAAAAGATTCAAAGGAGGGTGCCAACTTAGGCTTGAACCATTTACCATGCATTAAATTAATACTTTTCCATTGGCTAGAAGGTGCTTTGAAAGAGCTGAGTGTTTGACATTTTGTGAAAGGCTTATGGAAGGGGGGTATCATCTTCAATTGTCCATATATTTGCAACAAGATACCGTATGGGAAAGGTCGCTCTTGCAGGTATGGATATTAGCCTATCATATGACCTAATTTCTTCAATTACATGTATCCCTTCTCATGGAGAGAAGTGGTTCAAGGGTATGGACCTAGATATTGAAAACTGCAAGCAATTCCTCAAGCCTCATGCTAGATAGGAGCTAGAATTTCTTTTTCCTTTCAGACACCTCAGAAACAAGTATGATCCTCTGATGATGTTCATAATGAAGTACTTCACATGCGAAGGAATATTCTCCAGGTAGTATGGGTATCACATTAGGATTTTGATGCATTTTACCTCAGTAAAAACACTTGATTTGCATCATTGTTTGTACAAGATCATGATTAAAATGGATGAGAAGGTTCAGATTAGAAGAGAAGATCATCATACTGGTCTTTTTCATCATGGCCTAATCAAGCTCATTTTTTTGCATCACTTGTCCTCCATAAACATGACCTGGGAAAACTTCTTGGAGAGATTGTCGATAACGCTTTCTGTCTTGCCTATTGCATAATCAAAACAACCAATGGAGATTGGCTCTTCTAGCATGCCCATTTAGCCTTCAGATGTTCCTAGGGTTGTGGAATTTTCTCACACATATGAGAGAGGGAAGAGACAAGTATTTGAGACTAAGTCTTCCACGAGTTTTCTTACAATTGGCATCAATATTTTTAAACAATGTCAGATAGAGGAGCAACCTCTCTTGCACCAACATAGTGAGTTAGTGCCATTGTAGGCTGAAGTATCAGAGAAAATGGAGGTCAGACCAGTTGAATAAATCATCAAAGAGAAAGATAAATAAATAGCAGAATTGAAAGAGGCCTTCTCCATTTCCCAATCCCAAATTACTTTCCTTTAGCGGAAAAATTTTCAATTGCAAGTAAATAAGCTCCTACAAAGCAAGTAAAAATAAGACATGGAGGAAAATAGAGGTAAAGGCAAGAAGATTGTTGTTTTTGACCAAATGCAGAACTTAGAGGCTGAAACACAAACAAGAAGACCAATAACAAGAGGCGTCAAAAGGAAGTTGGAGTGAGAAAGACAATCAATTCATCAATTTGAAGAATTGACCTTTGATGAGCTTATTGCCATGGAGATCAATGGGGATAGAGAGATTTGGTTATCAAGAGTTAATGAGAAATTGGAAAATCTTTTGAAGAAGGCTAAAAGAGATAATAAGATGCAAAGACACATGGAAAACCATTATCGCACCAGGGACACTATTTCTCAAATAAGGCTGAAACAAGTGAAGAAAAGGCTTAAAGAAGCGCAAATGAAGCTCAAGGAGAAGGATAGCTTGGAATTATTATCTGAAGCTTCCTTAACTATGTAGGATATCTCTCAAAAGTGCCATAGAACCAATTTTGAGAAGTTTTGATCAATTTTGGTATTTTATATATTATTTTTTATAGAATTCTGGAACTTTCCCATTGCAGAAGGGTAACGAACTTTTGTTACTTTTATTTTGGAGGCATCCAAATGGTGATTTATTTACATGGATGGATGTAATTTGATTAGTACATCACAAATGAGGAACCCTCATGGCATGACAAGCTGTAATTTGGGAGAAAAATCTCAAAAACCACTCATTTTTTTATGTTTCTGCCTCCTTTTTGGACCCTTTATTATGCTTTTGAGTGACCCCGGGAGAATGGATTTTTGAATGCCTTCCTGTGGTCCATTTTGAAAAATTCAAGATGTTATGGAAACTAGACACACAGGGCTAGTTGAAAGTTCTTTAAGAAGTGGATTTAGATTTCTTAAAATGCCTCAAAAGTGCCTCCAAAGTTCTATTATGCTTTTGCAATTTGTTTTTAAAATCTTTTGGCAGAATTGTCACAAATCAACATTGGATCCTCAGGACACTTGTCAAGCTCAGAAATGGTCATAAATTCGAGGCACTGCTGTCCTATGAGTTTTCATTAGAGTTATTGGGTTGTTTTTTTCTTCCCATAATGAAGGAATTTGTAATTGATGCAAGGGACAAACACTCCTAGTTTATAGCTAAAATTCAGGGAATGGCTTCTAACCTCCTAGAAACTAGGAAATGTCTCATATTTTGCATTTATGATCCATTTTGTATGGGATTTCTACCTGATGAGGTGTCATAGTCCATATTTTCTATAATTAGACTCTCTTTAGTCTTTTGTTGGGTTGGATAGTCTTATATTGCAGTGGAGCTCTTGTAATCAGCTTTTGGAATGAAATCAGAGACAAATTTGCAGGAATTGTGTTTAGATACTTGTGGTATTCTTTGGAGAAATTTATTTTCTCATGTATGTTTATCATTTCATGCTTAATAACATGCATTATTCTTCATATATGTTTATATTTTAAGTTTGAGAGAATAAATCATGTTTATGCATGCTCCGTTTTAGACAAGATTCACCATATTATGTTTATTTGCTTCTAAACTAAATGAATTCACCTCAGTGCTCATTCAAAATATCCTCCTTTTCATCCTATACTACCTATCTTGCCTCACATATTCTCTGCAGGTTCAGCTTGAAGTTCAGACCTAAAAACCTTATACACAGTCCACTCATTGAATTTTCTATCCAACATTAAAAACATCAAACAAATTTTATTTATTAAACTTACATACCTAGCCTAAAATAATTAGATAATCAACCATTAAATTGACTAAAAAGTGAAAAATAGAGATCCCTCTATGGTCCGAGTAGGGCTAGCTACCTGACCTAAAGTTTTGTCTGTGATTACCTTTCTCCAATCCTATTGTCAGCCTTGGGAAGTTGGGAAGAGTGATAACATTCTTGGCGCCGTTGTTGGGGAGCGATTACTAAACATTCCCTGGGAATATTTATTTAATCCTCTGAAAGTTAGAATTTTAGGTGACAAGCTCCAGAATTCAAAACAGGTTGAATTCTAAAATTTGAGCCAAATTCCAAAATTCCTATCTTAATCTGGCTCCTAAAAGACATACCAGGTCAAATCCAGACCCAAATCCCTCAACAATTGTGTATGACCTTGAGAGTCATTTTAGAAAACATAAAACCAAGTCTTAGAAGGTTGGAAGAGCTATTCCTCCACTTGTCAAATCAAATTCCATGCCTACGATGTTTGTTCCGGAAGATTTTTTCTATAGTTCAGAATCTGAAAAATCTTTGTTAAGAACTAAGTCAGAAAATTTTCTTTCAGAAGCCACCTTTGATCCTTTCAATTTCGAGTCATTTGCACCATTTTTCTGAGTCTTTTCATTCCGAAGTTGATAATGAAGTCTGGTCTAATTTTCATAAACTCAAAGGATTGGTAGCCAAATTTCAAGAAAATTCAGAGAGGGCTTATTTTCACTATAAACAATAGATTTTTCTTCACCTGTCATTACACCTTCTCATACAACTAGCTCATCAATCCCTCCTTTCATTCCATCATTACCTCTACAAGTGTTCACTCCATCAAGGTCTCCATCACCTCCTCCATTATTCATGGCGAGATTTTCTACGTTGATCCTACCACTTCAACTCACTATAGTACCTCAAAAATATGATCAGAGGCTTCCTCTTTTTGATTGAACATCAGAGGTCACAACTTATCAACATGTTTCCAAAGTGATTGACTTCATAGATCTTGAAGATATCGACAATGATGATGCCAAGATGCGCATAATTGCACAATGTTTCTCTGGAGAGGTAAAGAAATGGTTTCGCTCACTCACAACTAGTTCAATAGGTAATTCACAACAACTGATTGAACTTTTTATTGCGAAATGGGAAGAGACGAAAAATCCATTGCAGATTTTAGCTGAGTATAACGCCTTGAAAAGGAATCCCAATGAGTCTGTCCAAGACTTTACAACTAGTTTCAATAAAATATATGATTAAATTCTTGAGAATATTAAGCCTCCTCCAGGCCTTTCTTTACTTCATTATCCTGATGGTTTCGATCTTGACATGGCCTATCAGTTGAGGGAAAGAAACCCATCAACTCTTGAAGAAATGCAAAGAAACGTAGTGAGTGTGGAAGCTAATTTGATCATCAGGAAGTATAAAATCAAGATGGAAGAAAGAGTCACTATCAAAAAAGAAACATCTACTTCATCAAAAGGCCAATTAAATACCTTAATCAAGACCATGGAGAAGATTATGGATAAAATTTCCATCGTTGATCGACAAGATGAACCGTCCACTAGAAATCCCAGTTTCATGGGTCAAAATCAGTAGCCTCAATATAGGATCAAGCAAAGGGAACAAAGGGGCAAGGATCCACAAATTCAGCAGCAAATTCACACTCCATCTCAAAAAAATTATATTGAAGGCCTAGATGAAGATGATGAAGAAGAAATTTCTGGCGAGAACCATTTATTTGAGGAAAATCAACAACCTATTTTCCTCACCGAAGAAGATCAATTTTCTGTGGAAATTTGTGCATTGGATGATCAAAAATTTGTTTTGTTAAATGATGACATATTATCAGTGCACACATAATATTATCAGAGAGGATATCAGAATGCTCTTTCTCAAGAGAAGAGACATAATGGCTTGAGGAATAGGAATGTTCCTATAACCTCCA
Organism: Pinus albicaulis; assembly: GCA_034641835.2. Classification (NCBI taxonomy): domain Eukaryota; kingdom Viridiplantae; phylum Streptophyta; class Pinopsida; order Pinales; family Pinaceae; genus Pinus; species Pinus albicaulis. The sequence goes on from CM076574.1 coordinate 390,523,678, forward strand.
ATCAGAAAAATCATAACGCTCAAGTAGATGCTCATCACAAAGAAGCTGCTGCCCCAAATCAAAGTAAATACAAGGGACATGCTGTTCCTAATAATTCTAAAGGAAACAAAGTTTCCTTCAACTGTCAAAGAAAATATAAATAAGTCCAAGAAGGAGGACATAAGAAAGACTCTTCACACAGAGATCAACCCGAGAAGAAAGATGCACCCTTGAAAGAGGTAGAAAAACATTCTGCTCTTTTTTCTCTTGAAAATGAAATTTCCAAATTGAAAGTCTCCATTCCTTTAACTGAAATAGTTAAGAATGATCAGTACAAATTTGGAGTTGCTAAGTTGCTTAGAGTTGATCAAATGTCCGACATGGTTAATGTGAGTGATGATCACCCTGAGCTTCTTTTAGGTCCTACCATTGATGGCGATCTAGAAGATAGTGAAGTCCATACGTTTTATCTAAGCCTAAAAATAAATGACTTTATCCTCCATAATGCCATGCTTGATTATGGATCCTATCACAACTTCATGCCCAAGGCCATTATAGATAGATTAGGACTGGACATCACAAGACCTTATCGTGATCTTTACTCATTTGATTCAGGGAGGGTGGAATGCCTTGGCCTCATCAAGGAACTAGTGGTATCATTAGAGAAAATTCCAGCCAAGAATGTATTCATGGACTTTGTTGTGGCTGATATCCCTCCTAGATATGGAATGCTAATTTCTCGGTCATGGGGAGCAAAGCTTAGAGGCACTTTACAACTTGATTTTTCATATGCTACCATTCCCGCCTTTGGAAAACTTAGGAAACTATACTGGGAAAGTAATATGAAGTACATGATCAACAACCGAGAAAAGAAAAATAACCATCCTATACATGCACATTCAGAAAATTGGCAAAAAGTGCAAATCCTAAGAAAATTCTGAATTTTCAAATTTTGTTTTAGAATTGGAAAATGCAGAAATTTGTAAAAAGGTGCCAAATGGTTTGGGACCAAGTGCATCACCTCAAAAAAGTGATGAAATAGTGAAAGAAACATAATTTTTTGGTACATCAGAAGTCTCTCAAACAACAAGCAAAGTTCAGCCATCCGATTTGCAGTTTCCAAATGAGGAAAGTAGTTTGTGGACTATGGACTTCAATGTATCTTTCGAAAAATAAGGGGCTGGTATTGGAGTGTGGATTCACAAACCTATAAATCATTCATTAAATATTCCTCCCAATGTTATAATTTCCTCCTACAAGTTGGATTTCGAAAGTTCAAAAAATGAAGCTGAGTATGAGGATTTGATAGCCGGTCTGAAAATTCTCAAGAAGCTAGGTGCCAAGAAGATTTCTGTATATGGCGACTCCGAGTTAGTAATAAAGCAAGTCAAAGGGGAATACCGGGCCAAGAATCCAAGGATGCAAGCTTATCGAAATTTAGTGATAGACATCCTCAAGATATTCTATGAATACACTTTATCATTGATCCCAAGGGACAACAATGTTATTGCTGATTCTCTTGCTACTTCAACCAGCATGTTCAAAATTCCATTATATCCTAATAAGAAGTATGATATAAATTTAAAAGACCGCCCTACTGTCCCAGATAATGTTCAGTATTGGCAGGTCTTTCAAGATGATAAATAGATCAACAACTTCTTGCAAACAAAAGAGGAGTTTGTGAATTCTCAAATGGACAACCAATGCTATGAAGATTACCAAGAAATACATGCAGTAGAGATGCAAGTGCTTCAGCTAAAATATAAATCCATTCTAAGAGGTTTGGTACCTTTGGAAGAGATTTTTTTATCAAGATGATGTTGCACACAAACCGACCATGTTATCGACAAAAGTGGGAGTGGAAGATCTCAATCTTGGCACTCCAGAAAAGCCAAATATGGTAAAAATTTCAAAATATTTGAGTGCATAATTGAAAGGTAAATATGCACCACTTATGTCTCAGTTTTCTGATGTATTTTCTTGGGAATATTCTGATTTGAAAGCTCTAATGAGAGCATAATTCAACATACCATTCCCTTGAAGCCAGATCATAAACCTTTCCGCCAGAAGCTAAGAAGAATGAATCCTAAGTTGCTGCCCTCTATTCAAAAGGAGGTAAAAAGATTATTTACAACTGGTATTATAGTGCCTCTTCATTTTTCAAATTGGATTTCTAATCTAGTGCTAGTGAGGAAGAATATTGGAGAGATTCGCTTATGAATTGATTTCAAAAATCTAAACAAAGTGTCATTGAAGGAAAATTAACCACTACCGAAGACGGACCATATTATCCAAAGGGTAGTTGGATCTTCTAGAATTTCATTGCTAGACGGATACTCTGACTATAACCATATTCTTGTTCATCCATATGATCAAGAAAAGACAAACTTCACAACAACTTGGGGTACCTTCATGTACGCCAAAATGCCTTTCGGATTGAAGAATGCAGGGTCTACTTTTCAGCGAGCAATGGAAATTTCTTTCGCCAATGAAAAATATGTATTTTTGGTCATTTATCTTGACTATATCACTTTTTTTTCTAAGACAGATGAGTAGCACTTGCAGCACTTGAAAAACGTTTTTTAGAGATGTAGAAAGTTTGGCATATCGCTAAACCCAAAGAAGAGTATTTTCACTATGGAGGAAGGTAAATTGCTGGGCCATATCATATCAAAAGATTGAATTAGGATAGATCCTTCAAGGATTGAAGAAATTCAGACCTTGGACTATCCTAGGAGCAAAAAGGAAATTCAGTCATTCAATGGCAAAATCAATTTTTTTAGAAGGTTTGTTCTCAATCTTGCTCAACACTTAAGGCAAATTACTGACATGGTCAAGAAAGATAGTGAAGTAAACTGGTTTGAAGAGGCAAAGAAATCATTCAGTATAGTTAATTTGGCTTTATCTCATGCTCCTATCCTTATTAGTCTGGATTATACACTTGATTTTATCATTTTTTCATTTGCCTCAAAGCATACTCTTGCTGTTGTCCTCATGCAAAAAAAAAAAAAATCAGAATACAGAGCATCCCATCACCTTCTTCAGTAGAACTATAAGAGAAACAACCTTGAAGTAAAAAATCAATGAGAAACATGCCTTGGCATTAGTCAAATCATTGAAGGACTTCTGGGTCTACATTCTACATTCTCATGTCATTGCATATGTTCCAAACGTTGATGTCAAAGATGTGCTTACATAGAATGATCCTTAAGGGTGACAAGGTAAATGGATCACATATATGTTAGAATATGACTTGGAGATCAATCCCACAAAGCTGATCAAAGTGCATGGCTTGGCGAAGCTTATGGTGGATTCAAATCTCCATGCCTTGGACATCAATTTTATTGCTGTAATATTTGAAGAACAAGATGCTGAAACATTACCTGAGGTATCTGAAATTTTCTCTCTATCACCTTGGTATGATGATATAGTACATGTTTTGCAACACCTGAATCCTCCTCCTAGCTTGCCAAGTAGTAAGGCTAGATATTTTAATTTAATAGCTCTTAAATACTGCATTCTTAATGGTATCTTACATTGGAAATATCCAGGTGGATTGCTTCTAAATTGTTTGGTTGAAGGATAAGCTGAAACAATCATGATTTTTTTTCATAAAGGTGACTATGGTGATCATCTTTATTGGAAGACTACAACCAATAAGATCTTGAGGGTGTGCTTCTATTGGCCAAGTTTATTTTCTGATGTTTATAAAACAATCATGAGCTGTCATGAATGTCAAATATTTCAGGGAAATAGGAAGCTCTTTCCTTTTCCTTTAAAACCAATTGAAGTGCAAGCGCCATTTCAACAGTGGGGACTTGAATTTATTGGCGAGATCCATCTTCCATCATCATCTCAGCACAAATGGATACTCACTGCCACATATTACTTCACCAAATGGATTGAAGCCATCCCCAAGATGCAAGCTACTAACACTGTTATCATTTATTTTCTTGAGAACAATATTCTATCTCGTTTTGGCAGTCCGCACAAGATCATCACTGATAATGCAACTGCCTTTAAGTCCAAGAAAATTATTGAATTTTGCGAAAAGTATCATATTAGGCTTGGTCATTCAACATCATACTATCCTCAAGGCAACGGGCTTGCTGAATCGTCAAATAAATATTTGGTGAACATAATGAAGAAGATTCTACAAGAAAAATAGAGGAACCGGCACAAAAATCTCACCAATGATCTATGGACGGATAGAGTTAGCATGAAGAGATAAATCAGCACGTCACCTTTCCAAATCATGTATGGTGTTGACACGATGTTCCCTACTTCTCTAGCTGTACCAGTGATGAAAATTTTACAAGAGATTGACAATGAGCCTAATGACATTCAACGAAGAATCAACCAAATGATCCATCTACAATACTCAAGAGATGAAGTCTTCATCCATACTTCAAAGCTTCATGAGAAAATAAAAAATATTTATGATAGGAAAACCAAAGTGGATTATTTCAAGCTTGGGGATGTTGCTCTTCGCTGGGATGCCTAGAATGAAGAAAAGAGTAAGCATGGAAAGTTCGAAAAACTATGGAAAGGACCTTTCAAGATCAATACATTCAGAGGTAACAAAGAATTTCTACTAGAGGATCTTGAAGAGAAAGAAGTGCTGGGTGAATAATCAATGGTAGGTTCCTCAAACATTATCTAACATGATCATCAAAGAAGAAATTCCTGTCATTGTACATATCATTTTAAATTTGATGTCCAAGAAATAAGGAAGTTGTTGTAGAAGTTTGAAGTCTGAGGAGAAGGTCATGAGACTTCTACATTCAGCTCATGTTTTCTTTAAAAAAAATTAAAAAATTTTCAGTCAGTTATCAAGTCAAAGTCAAGTTAGTTTTCTCTAGTCAAAGTCATTTCTAGATTTAGTTCATCATTTCTAGTTTGTCAAATATTTTTAAATTCCAGTTTGACTCCATCGCCCAATGGTAAGGCTACCTGATCTACGATGTTCTTGACACCTTCTGAAGGAGCTTCCATCCCCAGCAGAAACCAATGTTAGCTCAGGTATGTCAGTGATCAAATAACTCTTTCAATTTTTCTCCATAAAGTCATAGGTGAATTTTTTTTTACTTTTTTCGAACAAGTTCTTAGAAAATAATTTTGGTCACTAAAGACGTCTAAATCATGTTTGCTACTCCTTCATTTCATTCATCACCACCATCATTGTCAAGGTCATCTCCATCATAAATCATTTACAAGGTCAACATATCCATCATCATCATTTAAGAGGTCTAGGGTTAGGTCACTCCATTTCATATAGGTCACTGTCTAGGTTCATCTCTGCCTTTGAAAAATATTCAAATTTTCAATTAAAACAAGGCATCAACCCTCCATTCTACTCGTAAAACCCTAAGGAAGGAGCAAGCATGTTTATGAAGATGAGATAAAAGCCACCACTCTTGTTTCATATGGCTCAAGTTCCAAAAAAGTTCAAAGTGACTCATTCTTATTTCACTATCTGATGAAAAACAAGAATTCTATCTCACTGTCTCATTTAAGGACCAAAAATTCATATTGACTGTCAGAGTTTCAAAAGAGGTCATTTTGACTCACTGTCCCAGTCAAATGCAAAACGAGTCATTTCCAATCTCAAAGACACCTTATCTTCTTTAAAAAGGATCATTTCCAAATGTGAAAGTTCAAAGGTGTGAAAGATTTCAAAGGTTTAAAAATAAGTCTCACTGTCCTATGAAAAGGATAAGTTTATCTCATTGTTTCATTCAAATGTCCATAAAGTCACCTCAAACATCAAATACTTCAAAAGGACTTCACTCTGCCTTCTCATCTCATTTTGAAGGAGCAAGATATCACTTTTCAAGTGCAAAAAGGTTCAAAAGTCATTGTAAGTGTTGAAAGAAAAGGTAAATGGTTAGAAAAGTTTATAAAAGGAAAAAAACACCCTAATATTATTCATCGTTACCCTTTTAATTTTATTTGAGAGCAACTCTCCTCTTCATTTTCCCTCCATACTCTCTAAACTTCAAAATCCAAAGCTTAAATCCCATCAAAACCCGTTTACGACCCTTTAAATCCATCCTTGTTATGCTTATGGGAATCATAATACATTGCTGGACTACATTATTACTCTTCTGAGGATGCTGCACAACAATGTGTTACGTTTTCAGAGCACTGTGCAAGTGCTACACACAACAGTTGTTACGCTCCTGTAACACTGTGTTACGCTCCTGTACACAGTGGTTACGCTTCTGTAAGGTGGAATTTTTCAGTGTTTTGAGATCGACACCCTCAAAATCATTCAAGGCTCATGCTCCCATATTTGGTGTGGCCTCCATACAAGGTAAGGTACCCTCTCATGCTGGTGTTTGATTGATGTTGAAGATTTAAAACCTTTTCATGTCACTTATGTCTTCTCCATGCTGTTCACTGTCCTTATATAAAAAAAGTTTTTATTTTGTTAAACCCTAACTTATCCCTTTGACCTAAAACCATACCCCATCACATAAAATATATCCACACATCCCATATGTATTATCATCACACTCCTATCACCTCCACCACTACCCCTAACATGCCTAAATACAATCAAGCCCTAACTCAAGCTTTTCCATAGTGAAAACAGTGAAAAATTGGAATTTATTGTGTTTTAGGCTTTTGAATATCCTAAAATTATCCATTTGACTTCATTCCAATTGAAATGTGGAGCTAAGGTACCATACTCCTCACTAAATTTTTATCAAAATTTTTACTTAGCTTCATATCCCTTGTTTCACCTTCTTAACCTAAAAAACAATTTACATTATTTTTTCCCACAGTCTAAATTGGGAATTTCCTGTGTTTTGAGGTTTTGACCACCCTAAAATTATCCATTTCTCTTCATTTCACTTTCATTGTGGAGTTAGGACACCACCATATCCACTCAATTTTTCTCAGAATATTTACTTAACCCCATGATCCCCATTTCATCTTACCAACTTACCCTACTATTACACAAGCTATTCTCATAGTCAAAATTGGGAATTTTCTGTGTTTTAGACATTTTGACACCTTCCTCACACTCATTTTACCACATTCCACCTACAACTTGAAGCTAACTCACAAAAAAACCTACTAAAATGTTTCTAGAATTTTTCTCAGCTTCAAGACCCTTCATTTCGTCCACCAAAATCACCCTTTCCTACACTCTGTTTTTCCAAATTTCCATTCATTCACTCATTTCATTAACACCCTAGGGTTTTCATCATTCTAGTGAAAAATACAATGGAAAGTGACAAGAATATATTCAAAGGAGGGCACCACCTCAGGCTTGAACCATTCACCATGCATAAGATTAATAGTTCACCATTAGCCAAAAGGTGATTTGAAAGAGCTCAATGTTTTACATTTTGTGAAAGGCTTATGGAAGGGGGGTATCATATTTAGTTGTCAAGCCTATTTGAAGCAAGGTAAAACATGGGAAATGTCACTCTTGTAAGTATGGAGATAAGCCTATCATTTGACCTAATTTCTTCAGCTACAAGTATCCCTTCTCATGGAGAGCAGTGGTTCAAGGGTATGGACCTAGACATTGAAAACTACAAGCAATTCCTCAAGCCTCATGTTAAAGAGGAGCCAAAATTTATTTTTCCTTTAAGAAACCGCAAAAAAAATTATGTTCCTCTAATGATGTTCACAATGAAGTACTTCACGTGTGAAGGAAGATTCTCGAGGTTGTATAGGTATCACATCAGGCTTTTGATGCATTTTACCTCTATAAAAACACTTGATTTGCCTCATTATTTGTACAGGAGATTGATTAAAATGGCCGAGAAGGTTCAGAGTAGAAGAGAAGATCATCATACTAGTATTTTTCATCATGGACTAATCAAGCTCATTGTGTCGCATCACTTGTCCTCCATAAACATGACATGGAAAAATTTCTTGGAGAGATTGTCAGCAATGCTTTCCGTATTGCCTATTACATCATCAACACAACCAATGGAGATTGGCTATTCTAGCATGCCTATTCAGCCTTTAGATGTTCCTAGGGTTGTGGAATTTTCCCACACATATGAGAGAGGGAAGAGACAAGTATTTGTGCCTAAGTCTTCCATGATTTTTCTTACATTTGGCACCATTGTTAAACAATGTCAGATAGAGGAGCAACCTCTCTTGCATCAACATAGTGAGTCAGTGCCATTAGAGGCTGAAGTATCAGAGGAGGTGGATTTCTGACCAGTTGAAGAAATCATCAAAGAGAAAGATAAAGGAATAGAAAAATTGAAAGAGGCCTTCTCCATTGTCCAATCCCAAATTACTTTCCTTCAGCGAGAAAATTTTCAATTGCAAGTAAATAAGCTCCTACAAAGCAAGTACAAATTAGACATGGAGGCAAAAAGAGGTAAAGGCAAGAAGATTGTTGTTTTTGACAAAATGCAGGACATATAGGCTGAAACAAAAACAAGAAGACCAAGAACAAGAGGCCTCAAAAGGGCGTTGGAGCGAGAAATACAATCAATTCATCAATCTGAAGAATTGACCTTTGATGAGCTTATTACTGCGGAGATCAATGAGGACAAAGAGCTTTGGTTATCAAGAGTTAATGAGAATCAGGAAAATATTTTGAAGAAGGCTAAAAGAGATAACAAGCTGCAAAGACACATGGCAAACCACTATCACACCAAGGACACTATTTCTCAAATAAGGTTGAAACAAGTGAAGAAAAGGATTAAAGAAGCATAAATGAAGCTCAGGGAGAAGGATAGCTTGGAATTATTGGCTGAAGCTTCCTTAGCTATGTAGCCTATCTCTCACAGGTGCCATAGAAAATTTTTTGAGAACTTTTGATCAATTTTGGTATTTTATATGATTTTTTGCAGAATTCTAGAAATTTCCCATTGCAGAAGGGTAACAAAATTTTGTTACTTTTATTTTGGAGGCATCCAAATGGTTATTTATTTACGTGGATGGATGTACTTTGACAAGTAAATCACATATCAGGAAACCTCATGGCATGAAAAGCTGTAATTTGGGAGAAAAAGCTCAAAACCACTCATTTTTCATGTTTCTGCCTCCTTTTTGGACCCTCTATTACGCTTTTGAGTGACCCTGGGAGAATGGATTTTTGAAGGCCTTCCCTTGGTCCATTTTGAAAAATTCAAGATGTTATAGAAACTATACACACAGGGCTAGTTGATATTTCTTTCAGAAGTTGATTTTGATTTCTCAAAGTGCTTCAAAAGTGCCTCCAAAGTTCTGTTATGCTTCTGAAAATTGTTTCTAAAATCTTTTGTCAGAATTGTCACAAATCAACATTGGATTCCTCAAGACACTTGTCAAGCTCAGAAATGGTCACAAATTTGAGGCAATGATGTACTATGAGTTTTAATTAGATTTATTGGGTTGGTTTTTGCTTCCTATCATGAAGGAATTTGTAATTAATGTAAGGGACAAACACTCCTAGTTTATAGCTAAAATTCAGAGAATGGTTTCTAACCTCCCTAGAAACTCGGAAATGACTCATATTTTGCATTTATGATCCATTCTGGATGGGATTTCGACCTGATGAGGTTTCATAGTCCATATTTCTATAAGTAGAGTCTATTGGGTTGGATAGTCTCATATTATAGTGGAGCTCTTGTAATAAACTTTTGGAATGAAATCAAAGATAGATTTGAAGGAATTGTGATGAGATACTTGTGGTATAATTTGGAGCATCTGTTTTTCTCATGTATGTTTATAATTTCATATTTAATATCATGTATTATTCTTCATATATGTTTATCTTGTAAGTTTGAGATCATAAATCATGTTTATGCATGCTCTGTTTTAAACAAGATTCACCATATTATGTTTATTTGCTTCTAAACTTAATGAATTCACCTCAGTGATCATTCAAAATCTCCTCCATTTAATCCTATACTCAATGAATTATTAAAATTATTTAAAACTACCTATATTTCCTCACATATTCTCTGCAGGTTCACCTTGAAGTTCAGACCTAAAAACCTTATACACAGTCCACTCACTGACTTTTCTATCCAACATTCAAAACATCAAACAAATTATATTTATTAAACTTACATACCTAGCCTAAAATCATTAGATACTCAACCATTCATTTGACTGCAAAATTGACAAAGAGAGAGCCCTCTCTGGTCCGGGTAGGGCTAGCTACCTGACCTAAAGTTTTTTCTGTGGTTACCTTTCTCCAATCCTATTGTCAGCATTGGGAAGTTGGGGAGAGTGATAACAATAACCATTAAGAAAAGGTGCCCATTTCTGAGGATCTATGACCTGTTTGATTAATTGAAGGGAGCAACAATGTTCTTGAAGATTTATCTGAGATCAGGATATCATCAGGTACACATTAAAGAAGAAGACGTCTACAACACTACTTTCAGGACCAGGTATAGGCATTATGAGTTTGTTGTAGTTCCTTTCAGTTTGACTAATTCTCCAACTACTTTTATATGCTTTATGAATAATGTATTACATCATTATTTGGACAAGTTTTTTATTGTATTCATTGATGATATATTGGTATATTCTAAGAATGAGGAAGAACATGTCAAATACTTAGCAGCAATATTGAGATTTTTGAGAGAGAATTAGTTGTATGCTAAGCTTAATAAATGTAGTTTATTTCAGATAAAGGTATATTTCTTGGGATGTCATGTGGTTTCCAAGGAAGGCATAACAATGGATCCAAAAAAGATAAATGCTATCATGGAGTGGGAAGCTCCTAGGAACATGGATGAGGTAAGATAATTTATGGGGCTAGTAGGTTACTATAGGAGGTTCATCATCAAATTATCTTGGATTTCATATCCTATTACATCATTGTAGAGGCAAGGTAATAAATTTGAATGGGCAACAAATTTTGAATAGTTGAATCAATTGTTGATGAATTCTTCAGTGTTAAAAAATGCAGATCCAGACAAATAGTTTGTGGTATATACATATGCTTGCAAGAGAGGGATTGGTGGAGTCTTAATGTAGGAAGAAATAGTGGTATGTTATGAATCAAGGAAACTGTATCAACACAAGCATAATTATTCGACACATGAAATGGAAGGGAACTATCTTCTTGGAAGGAGTTTTGTATTGATGAGTGATCACAATGAATTGAGGTATTTATTGACCAACCAAATATGAATACCATGAAACCTACATGGTTGGCCACAATTAGTGAGTTTTATTTTGAGATCAGGTACATTAAAGGTAAAGAAAATATGGTTCTGGATTCTCTTAATAGGAGGATACATGTAAATAACATTGTAGCTATGAGTTCTTATGGGATGGATTTACAAGATCAGATCTTACAGGAAGGTCAACAAGATGACATGTATAGAGAGATTAGGCATAGGTTACTTCAGGGTACAAGTGATAAGGATGTGGAATATCATCTCACAACAGATAGATTGGTTAGGTTTAGGGACATGATATATGTGCCAGATGATAGTGAGCTCAATAAGATTATCTTGAGGGAATTTCATGCTAATCAATATTCAAGTCACCTGAGATATCATAAGACATTGATAACAGAGAAGAAGTTCTACTACTGGCTCAATTTGAAGAAAAAAGTGGCAGAGTTTGTGGCTAGATGCTTGGATTATCAACAGGTAAAAGTAGAGTGTAAGCATCCAGGTTGTCTACTACAACCGATTCCAATTCGATAGTGGAAATGGGAGGTTATTTCCATGGAATTCATCATAGGTTTGTTAAGGAAATTTAGACAACATGATTCTATTATGGTTGTGGTTGAAAATTTGACAAAGGCAGTGAATTTAATTCCAGTGAAGTCTACATATTCAACTAATGATGTAGCACATGTATTCATCAAAGATGTGGTAAGGTTACATGGTGTTCTGAAAAATATTGTGTCAAACATAGATGCTAATTTCATTTCTAGTTTCTAGAAAGAGTTATTTGCAGGTTTGGGTACAAAGTTGGCCTTCAAAAATACTTATCATCCCCAGATATATGGACATACAAAGAGGGTCAACAGGTTATTGGAGGACATGTTAAGGATGTATGTGATGCATCAACAGAAGGGATGGGAGGAGTAACTTCCATTAGTTGATTTTTCTTACAACAATGGTTACTAGGAGTCATTGAGGATGAGTCTATTCGAGGCACTCTATGGCCAGAGTTGCAATAATCCCATTAGTTGGATCGATCTACTTAATAGGTTGTGATAGGATCAAGCATGTTGACAAAGATGGAACAATAAATGGAGGCAATCAAGAAGAATACGAAGGTAGCACATGACAAACATAAAATTTATGCAATCAGAACATGTTGTTTAAGGAGTTTCAGGTTGGGGAACAAGTGTACTTTTGCATTAAGCCCAAGAAAATCGCCTTGAGGATTGGGTCATGTGTCAAGATGGAAATTTGGTATTGTGGACCTTTTGATATCCTTGAAAGGATTAGACTAGTAGCCTATCGACTTGCACTACCTCTGAAAGTGAAAATCCATGATGTTTTCCATATGTCATTACTTAAGAAGTATGTTAAGGATGTTGATCATGTGATTGACTAGTATGTATTGCAGGTGTAGTCAGAAGGAGAATTCCAACTGGAACCTCAGTAAATTTTACAGAGAAAGATTCTCCTGCTCTAGAAATAAGCAATCAAGAAGGTTAAAGAGCAGTGGAATCTCTTTGGGCTCGATGAAGGTACATGGGAGATGACAAATCAAATTCAAGATATGTATCCTTCTCTATTCGCTGGTTGAGAAAATGTTTTAGCATATGTTTTGGTGTGATGTTTTGATATATGTACATATGTATATATTTTTAAACACTGCCATGAGATGTGTTATAAAGCTCCAAGAAGTGTGTAACACCCTCCTCCAACATTTACTCAAGTTAACCGGTCTTTCGGGGTAAACATGTGATGAGAGGCTACGATGATCTAATTCAAATCCCCATGTAAAATTAAGGACGTGGAACTGACATAACACAACCAATATAAACTTCTACACATGCTAGAGAACCCTCATAAGACATCCAACCCTTCCAAGTGATCAAGCCCTAAGAAAACCTAGCATTTTTTTGATTTATAGCCTTAGTCACTCCCATAAAATGGGCATGCATGCAATTGGGACCCTCCAATCCCTCTCAAAACAAGGGCATGCAAGAAAATGGGGTCTTCTTCAGCTAGTTGTGAGACTGTGACCCCGAATTTTGTGCTACTTTTTAAGGGCCAGGACTTAGGTCACTGCTCAGAACTCCATGACACTTCCGGAAATGAAAAGTAACATAAAAAAATGATATAAATGCAAATACTTGACTGGACCCCTACTAGCCATTACAAACATTTGGACAAACATGTCACAAATATGCATTCTACATGTTTAAACAACATATCTGAGCATACAGGTCTGATACTTCTATGAGAATCGCTAAGAAGCATTGATGCCTTATCACATTAGCTGCATAATCATCTATTAGGTCATATATTCATTATTCATTCATTTATAAATAAAAACATGATGAGAGCCATGTTGAGTCTCAAAAGTGTTTTCCATATTCATACATATTTCCATTATGCCATAACCATTCAGCTCTTATTTCATAGCCATATGACCTAAAACCCTAGATCAAGTAACCATTTTCATAAATATACGGGTTAGGATCCTTGTCTTCAAAAGTTATTTATTTTATGTATTTAAAGTGAATTTATGATTAGAAACTAGAAAATTAACATAGTTTCATATATCTATATATGTGTTATGAGTTTTGTGACATGTGTAGGTCAAAAGGAAGCTTCTAAAAGACCTTTATGTGGCCTCCAAAAACCAAATTCGAATTTGAGTGGAGAAGATCATGGGATCATGAGGACATGTGTCTCATTTCCTTTTTGTATTGAAACTCTAAGAATATATGTGTCTCATTTCTTATTTGTGTTGAAACTCTAAAAAGACATGTGTCTTATCATTTCCTATTTTGATTGTAACTCTAGAGATGGAGGGAGAGATTCATGGACTCCCATTAATAAGATAACTTCTCATATTTTGTATAAATAGGAGAAGCTTTCTCCTATCATGGGTAGTGAAAAAATAGGAGAAGAAGAGAAAGGAATAGAGAGTGTTTTGTAACAAAGCTTAAGATGGAATGGGATGTATATTTGTGAGTTTTTCAATAAAGAAGTTCTTTGATGCTGTTTTGATTACAACTTTAAGGAGCTGAATAATTTCACCAAATTGATAGCAGAGGGCCCCTGCTATTCAAGGAGGTTTTACATGTTTTCTAGATAAGTCATTTTCAATTCTGTTTTGTCATATTTCCTTACTTAGATTGCTTTCTGAAATCATAGCTTTTAGCATGATGTTTCATGTCATTTTCTTAGATAAAGGATCCTCATGATATTGCAGTTAGTATCTTTCTCAAGCTCTTCCAATACATCTCTATTAAATGAATGAGATTCAATTGTGATATTCTGAGTTATTAGCATTTCATTTTCTGTTATTTAGTTAAAAAGAATATCCTCATTATACTGCAGTTAGTCTCTTTCAAAAAGCTTTTCCAATAAACCTCCAATTCATGAATGAGACTAAGTTGTAATATTGTGAGTTATTGATTGTTTTTCTTCATAGAAGATCCTTATCACATTATGATTAATCTCTTTCAAAAGCTCTTCCAATAAACCTATAACTCCTGAATGAGATTTAGTTGTAATGTTATAAGTTGTTTCAACATTTCCTTTTATGTTTTAGGAGATCATCATTGCATTAGAATTAATCTTTTTCACAAGCTCTTCCAACAAATCTCTAACTAAATGAATCAGATTAAGTTGTAGTGTTTTGAGTTACTTTTCATTTCATGAATGTTCATTTAGAAGCTGTAATATCCACAGATTAGGACTCTCCGTTTTCATCATTTTCTAGTTAGGAACAAAACTTGCAAATAAACTCTGTTTTAATTTATTTATTAACATTTCCTTTTTCTTCGTTTTGACATAGATCTAACTTCATATTTTTAGCATAGAGTAGCATACTAAGAATCAAACATAAAAACCCCAAAACATCAATAAAACACTAAAAACAATGAAGTAAGAAAAGGGATACTTAGGCACATATAGTGCATCACACTTCATCAGTATACTAGCCCTGGTCGATAATTTATGTTAACAATTTAGGACACTAAATTGACTAGACAATCCATACATCATTACTATCATAAAAATACTCATAAACGACATAAAAATGAAATAAACGACAAGGATATAACACCATAAAATCCACATATAAACCAATACATTTTCACATGAAATATCAAGGGGAAGAAACTCTTATTAATAAATGAATAGGCCAACCGGGTTTGGGACTTCCATGTTCCACCCAACCAAATATTGGTTGAACCAAATATCTCTTCATCAAATCACCCCCGTGCCATATTCCAATCATGAATGTGGGACTCATAACCAACCAAAAAAAGAACCAAATAAGCATGGATTCCACCAGATTTATCCATCTACACCGTGAGGAATTTTATTGCCTCCTAGTCTCTAGAATTTACTGCAATCCATCGTCTGATCCATGGATCACTAGGCCATAATCGAGACACCACCCTCACATATTTACCGTATATCCCACCATTCACCGACCAAATATTCCTTTTCCTGATTAAGGGAACCCACCTATAGGCTTTACAGTATATCCTGCCATTCACCGGTCGAGGATTCCTAGGCCCACCAAGGCACAAAATACCTAGATTTACCGCAAGCCACAGTCCGGTTCAAGGGTTAATAAGATAGTGGCTTTACCACAATCCATAGTTCGATTCATGGATTGCCAGGCCATGTTTTCTTTCATTCAAAGATCCACCTCACTTAGTTTCAAATCCATATGACAATCCAACTCAGCCATAACATGAGAACCACATCACACCATGGCTATCTGGAAATGGAAAGGCAAGGCTGAAGAACACTGTCACACCTGGAAAAACCCATGCCAATGAAAATAGGAGAACCAATAACACACATGCATAACCATGCATGCTAAATATATCAAGGAAAGCACACATGCAAATTGATACCTACAAATAATCCCGATGTAGCTATTAGAACCCGATCTTCCTTTATTGATACTTGCTTTCCTTTTCCTTCTTTTCTCTTCTCGTTCCAGTGCTCTAGTGCTCAAAGAAAACTCTAAGTGTCCAAGAGTGTGTGAGAGAGAGAGCTCCAAAATCGAAGTAACAAAAAGTATCAATTGATCCTCATAATCCTTTTTATTAATGAGGCCTGTATTCTCTTCAATTTTCCATGATTTTCCTTCATTTTCCTCCTCACATACAACCTGTGACCTTTCACCTTCATTTTCTCCCAATCTCCATTATTTTCATAAATAAAATGCCAATTAATGTCTCATGCCTTTCTAAAGCCTTTTCCATTTCCTTTGCTAATTTCCTTAGCCATAATAAACCAGATGAACACCCACACTATGATGTTTTTTCCCAAAATTCAACTTGGAATAAGTGTCCCATAACCATGGTTATTATTTTTACTTTATTAAATTTTATTACATGGAATTTTCATGAGGGTTGTTACAAAGCGGGATGGGTGTCATGCCATTATGGTTTTCATGTTGGTTTGCTTATGAGCAGGTTGATCATTGTAAACACTACAAGGAGCTAAGTTATAAAGCTCCATGGGAAGTATGTTTTACTTTCAGCAGTCTTGTTGGTTGTAGGTGTCATTGAACATCAAGGACGATGTTCCCACAAGGGGGAGGGTTATGTAACAACCATGGCTAAAAATCCATGTAATAAAGTTAATAAAGGTAAAATAAGACCTTGGTCATGGGACACATATTCCATTATGAATGTCAAGAAAAAACATAGTGATGGGGAATCACTTGTGATTAATTAATGGCTATGGAAATTGGAAAAGGAAATGGGAAAGGCTTTGGAAAGGCATGAGAAATTTATTGGCATTTCATTTATGAAAATAATTGAAAATAGGAGAAAAGGAAAGTGAAAGGTCAAAGGTTGCATGCGAGGAGGAAAATGAAGGAAAATAAAGGAAAAATTGAAGAAAATAGAGCCTCATTAATAAAAAGGATTATGAGGATCAATTGACAGAATTTTTTCAGTTCAGTTTTGGAGCTCTCTGTTTATTCTCTCTCCCTCATACTCTTGGACACTTAGAGTTTTCTTGGAGAACTCTTTGAGGAATGTGGCATACTTGGGATTTGGATCAAGAAGGAAAAGGAATAGTAGGAAAGTACAATATTAAATTGGAATCAACATCTGCAATGAATTTTCTTCTAGGTGCCGAGTTGCATGTATGATTTACTTGCTAGTTTTGGAATGCATGGCATACACATGTGGTTTCTTGGTTATGATATGTCATTGGCATGGAGGATTTCCTCGATTGACAATGGTTTTTCCTAGCCTTTCCATTTCCTGGATATCCATGGTGTTGTGGGTTTTATCTTTGTTTTCCAGTTGGTACACATGTTCCTTTGGCTATGGGTTGAGTTATTAGTTCCTGGAAGCCTTGGTTGGACAAACGCTTTGGAAGCCTTGTAACAACCTACGTTTATTTACTAGTCATGGAAGCCTTGGTTGGAAAAACTCTTTGGAAGCCATTAGTCGTTTGAGTTACTTTTCCTGGAATCCCTGGTTGGAAAAACTCTCTGGAATCCGAACAACTACTGAGGGTTGAGTTACTAGTCCTAGAAACCTTGGTTGGAAAAAACACTTTGGAGCCCTAGACAACTTGGATAGAGACTGATCTGGTGATGGTTAGTGATGTCCGACTGTGAGGTGGAATCACTAGTTGAGGATTGAGAGGGTTTGGCCTTTGGAAGACTTGGTTTTGTATTGTTTGTTTTGTTCCATGACATCCCACATTAATGCTTGGAATATGGCACAGGGGTGATTGATTGAAAGACAAAATTTTTTCAACCTAGTCTATGGTCGTCCCAAACCTGGTTACATTTTACACATGTTAATAAGAGCTCTTTCCCTCTTATATTTTATGGGAAAATATACTTTCTCAGATGTGGTTTATCTGGCTATTATATCCTTGTTCTTTCTGTTGGTTATATGCTGGTTATGAGTATGTTTTATGACAAACTTGATGTATGTCTCTCATCATGTTTTGATTAGAAAATGAATAAAAAGTGAATATATGTCCTAATATATGATTATTCAAAGATTGTGACGAGGCATCAATGCTTCCTGATGATTATCAGATAATTATGAGACCCCTATGCCCAGATCTATTGTTATGACCTGTAGATTATATATTTGTGACAAGTTTGACGAAATTCCTATCATGTATAGTAGGGGTCAAATCAAGTCCTTCATCAAATGTTTGAATTAGTAACCTTGTTTCATTGTTATTTATCATTTATGGGAGTCTCATGAATTCTGGGAAGTGGTCTGAGATCTATCCTTGAAAAAGTGGCTTAGACTTTGGGGTCACCGGCACAAAACTACATGAAAAATTCCATAGTCACTGGTATGCCTTGTTGTGGGAATGATTGGAAGGCCTTAGTTGCATTAATGGATTTTCATGGGAGCGATTGGGGTCCAGGTCAGTAAAATTTCAAGTTGTCTCAGGGGTTGGTCACCTGGAAGGGTTGGTTGGCTCCTCTAGGTTCTGAATCATGTGTGGAAGCTTAGATTTTTTGTGTCATGTCGATTCAAATTACTTAAATGTACTTGGGAAGTTGAATCATATCATAGTAACCCTTCGTCACATGTTTACATCGGTGGACCAATTAGCTTGGGTAAATGTGGGAGGAGGTGATTACACCTTAACTGCTAACCAAAGTTATAATATGGACTCTTCTAGAGTCTTCTTCATCATAATCACATGGATAGCCCCTTGTCCATGAATAATGTGGGATGAAATGGAATCCTATCGAATTATGGTGGTGAAAAAAGGAAGGTCAAATTCTGAGTGGCATAACTTCTCCATACAAACTTTCATATTTTTGGAAAGTTATTTCTGTGTAAAATATGAAAAAAGGTGTGATGATAAAGAAACCATTTTTTACACCCCAAAAAGGTCATTTGATGCCTCAAAATGCTCCTAGAAGGTTTCAAACCCTGATTTTCCAAACTACGCCCCACTAGTAAAAATGGTCGTGTGAAATTATTCTTCCACTTTTTCCACTCTAAAAGCATCGAGATGGATGAAAACAAATATAATGATCCCATCCAAATCACACCTCCCCATTTTTTGTGTTTTTTTCTCCCCAAAATATTTTATTGAATGAGGTGAGGAAAATTTTCCTCCACCTTCTCTCTGGTGTATGATTTAGCTGTGCTTGGAAGTTTTTCTTTCAACCTAATCTACCAAAGGTCATGCTGCACTATCTTGTAGTTCTGAACCTATTTTGAAAAATTGTGTCCGTTGTAAAATCTGCCTAAGAATCTAGTTCCAAATCCTCCAAAGAAGGTAGGACATATTCCTCTTCCTAAACTAGCATGGAAGGATCATAGAGCTTCAAATTATCCACATTCACAACTGAGTAAATGCGCATGTATGGAGGTAGACTGAGTCTATAGGATCTATTTCCAACCCTTTTCAGTATCTCAAAGGGACCATATAATAGATCCTTGAATTTCTTACCAGGACCCTATAGCCACTCCTTGTTCTAATATAACCATACTCTGTCTCCCAACTTGAATGCATTCTTTGTTCTATGTTGATCATGCTTGGCCTTATAATTTTCTAGTGACTTATATAGCATTTTTTGTACCTGTATATTGATCTGCCTCATCTTCTTAACATTTTTTTCAACCCTCAAGGCATCCCTTGTAGGATCCTCCCTCACTCCTCCTTACTTACCATATGCTATATACAAAGATGAAGGTGGACAATGTCCAAGACAAGTTTCAAATGGGGACTTACCAATAGAAGTGTGGATTGCTCTATTATAAGAGTGTTGTATATATACCAGATTTTCATCCTAGGTCTTTGGATGCTTCTAATTGTAAGCTTTTGAAAGTTGCACTAAAGTCCTATTGACTACTTCTATTTTTTCATATATATAAGGATGGAATTTTGTATAGCTATTCAAATTTATGTCCATATTCTCCCACAATGTAGTCCCAAATTCACTGAGAAATATCATGTCCTTGTGTGAAATGATGCTCCTTGGTATCCCAAAGTGCACCTAGACTCATCCTAAGAACACATTTGCTGTTTCTTTCCTGTAAATGGTCTTTTTATAGGGCATCAAAACACACATCTTGTTGAGCTTGTCAACTACCACAAATAGGTAGTCATGTCCTTTCCTGGTTGTTGGTAAATCTCCCACAAAGTCCATGGAAATTATTTCCTGAGGATGAGTGGGTACATGTAAGGGATGAAATAGACCCTATATGCATCATGGGTGAATTATTCCATGTGCATTAGAGTTCCAAAAGCTATGATATTTGATGTGGGTGGCCTTGAAAACATGTTGGAAAACTTGTTTTTGCTGCCCTTCTTATACTTGATCACTGAATAAAATTGTTGTAAGAACCCCATCCACTTGTAATTCCTAGTTTGTTGTAGCTTACTCTGGTCCTGTAGGTACTATTTTGGTTGGTGATTTGTGTGACTTAATATCTCCTTTCCCATCAAATAATTCTTCCACTTCTTCATAGCTTACACAAAGGCATAAAGATCCTTGTTGTAGGTAGGGTAATTATTAAAAACCACATGGAATACTTCAGAATGGCAGCATATAGGCCTTCCTCCCAACATCAAGACCTTTCTCATAACATACCCACTTGAATTTGTCTCCACTTCGAAGGGTTGCTGAAATTTTTGTAATGCTATAACTGGTGCTTGAATGATCTTCTTCTTTAGCTCCTCAAAGGCTTTATGTTAACCCTTTCCCCATTGAAAACTCTTACCACTTGTTGTTATGGTGTGGAGTGGCACTGCTACCACTGAAAATTAGGTTATGAATTTCCTCAAGTAATGTGCTACCCCAACAAAAATCCTAACCTTAGAAACATTAGTAGGCATCGAGCATTTCATGATGGCCTCCATCTTGGCAAGATCTATCTTTAACACTCCTCCACCTATCACATACCCTAGATACACCAAATACTGATGTGAAAACTCACACTTCTTGATATTTTATAGTAGATAATACTTCTTTAGTGTCTCCAACACCTGCATCAAATGTGATGTGCTCCTCCCAGGTAGCACTGTATACCAATATATCATCCAAATAAACAATAACAAATGGATATATAAAATGGCTTAGTTTATCATTCATTAACATCATAAATGTAGCTGATGCATTGCATAGGCCAAATGGAATTACTAACCACTCAAGGTATCATTGACTTCCCTCTTGGGTGGTAACCCATTAGGCTCCCAAAATACATCCCAATATGCATATAAAAACTATTGGGTGCAGTATATGGTATATTAATGGACCAAAATTTAATGTCAATTTGGGGTCTGCAGACATCAAGACGCAACACTGGAAATGCCAGAGAAAGAATCTAGCAATCTGCAAAATAAAACCCTAACTTGTTTGGAAACTTCTTACACTTTCAGATTCCTGCACTAGTTAATCCTTGTTCTAATCCTGCACTCAAAACACATATTTAGAAATGAAACCATAAACACCAATATTGAAATCTATCAACAATTTCGAGCAAACCCTAGTTATTAGAAATTGAAAAATATAAAATAAATCACTCCTTACTCTATACAATATCAGTCTTCCAAGTTCTTGAAAAAAATGCATAAATTCCTATACTAGGTTTGGCAACTTTATTAAAATAGAAAAAAATACCTTGATCAATCTAGACACTAGCTACTTCACTCATTAACTTATTAAGAAAACTGAGATTGAAAACTAGATAAAAAATCAAAAGTCTCAAAATAACATAGGTCTCAATCTGTGGGAAAAGTGATCATATAGAAATTCTTGTGAATTAAAAATTGAATTTATCAAGAGCACTTGATTGTAAATATTCTTTTGAAATTCACCCTTCCTGATTTTAGTTGTTGTTGCAAATTTCAACAATGTGATAAAGCTTCACCAAGAAGAATAATCAAGCACAATGTAAGAGTAATTTAAGAAATCATACTTTTCGAACACTCTTTGTTAGAGAATGAAGTAGATAACAAGGAAGAATCATATGCTCATTATATTTTTATTAAAATTATGCAATAATGAAATAAATATAATCATGAAAGGAATCTAAATCTAAATTAATCTATCCCTAATCCTAATCTAAAGAGAAAAAAAATTTAGGCTAAATAATACTTCCAATGTAACCATTCTCTCATTTTATTTCTTGCATGTATGTACAAGTCACACATTTGTAACAAAAATACAATTATAATTAAACTAACATAACTAAATCCGAATGTAGTATGCACACTTATTGCTAAAATATTTATAAAAAAAATCTAATTTACAATTATCCTCCCTTGAAAATTTTTCTCCAACAAAATCTCTACGGGATCATAAAAATAGGGATGAACATTTAATAGAGAATGAAAGAGGATATGAAAAACCATGAAACAAGTCATTAGACAAATTATTAGAAATATTATGTGAAAATAAAGCTTCCAAACAACTTTGAAATGGATCAGTGAAGTGTGGATGGAGGCTTAGTGCGTATGTCAGAATATCTTCAATTGAGTTAGATAGATGGTCATATTGGATCAATGCGCTCACAAGTATTGATTCATGTTGAAGATGCACTCTAGAAGGAAAAATAAGTTGATAAAATATGACCATGAAATGGAATTGGAATATCAAAAGCTCTTGATGCACATAATCTAAATTTTGAGATTCCTCTTCACATTCTAGTAATGCACATTGAAAATTTTCAACACTTGATTTCTCAATATGCAAGCAAATGACATCTAAAAATTGAAATATGCAAACAAAAAACAAATTTGGAAACACACAAAATAAATGAAGGAAAAATAATGAAATCAACTCATAATTTACAGTATTGTTACAATTAATGTTACAGGACAATTTGGAATGATTTGAAATAATTTCATTATCACAAGAACTAGCTAAGATAATACAATTAGAATTATCATCAACATCAACTTGTGAAAGAGGGAAAGTGTGAAGACTATGTATAGGAGTGAGAACTTGATCATCATAAGAATCATAAATTGGGATGGATTCTGAAATGTTGAAATCACGAAAAATGATTAATTTATTGGAACAATTTCTAAAATAGACTTTTCTTTATTCTCAAATATGATTTGAATTTGTTCATGAGGATTTAATGAAAAGTAAGATAAATCAACATCCTCAATTTCAAGGTAATCATCATAAATGACTTCATGACATTCACTAAGATTCTCTTCATTCCCACGAGATGCATCAAAACAAGAAGGATCATTGAGCACATTGTCATCAATGTCAAAATAATGATCAATAATTGTCTCTCTACCTTGATAAAAACTAATAGGAAATTCATTTATATCAGGCTCTCTATTTTTTGGGACAACATTAATGCAAATAGGGGATGAATTAATATCAACAAAAATATTAGGATAAAGGGAAAAATGAGAGTTAGAAGCAATGAACCTGAAAATATGTCTATTTGCAGACTCTTGTGCATTTTCTCCATTACAAATTTCAGATTCTTGATCATTCATTTGGCTACTTAAAATTTCTTGAAGACTGTTGCTTAGATGCCTTGAATTTTGTATTAGATCCACATGATCATATTTAGAAATTTCTGTAGAAAATTGTACATTACTGTAATCTTCAATTTCTGTTTGTGCTTGCTGATTTATTATTTAATTTTCTGATTTCATTTCAGGTTGATTTTCAGATTTTGTGGCAGCTGGTTCTTCAAGTTTTTTACTGGTATCTTCTTGCAATTTATTATCAAAACCTTTCAAGCTTTATGATAGTGATTCGTTAACATGTAGGAGAGTATCATGATCATAATTAATGCTATAAGAAGTGTTCACTAAATAAAGGAATTGATCATGCATGGCACAAGAAACTTCATCATGATTAGTATGCACCTCCATATCAGAATTTTCGAACATGTGAAAAGAAGCTGAATAAGATTCATCAAAGCTTGAAATTATCTCATATGGATTAGGAATGCAAGGAAAAGAACAAACATATTCAAAACATTCCATCAATTCAATATTTGAAGGTTTATCCTCAGTTTTAATCTTAAGAAAATTAATCGAAATATATCTGTAAAATCTATGAAATACTCATTTTCAAACCTTTGTAAATCTTCAAGTTCATCACATGCTTTTTCATAATCATAACCGTCAAATTCATAAAGGAAATTTGAGATAAATTTATCCCAATTGTGAATAGAGGCAACTGGAAAATATTGACACCATCTTTTGGCTTTTCCCGAAAACATAAGCATAAAAATTATGAATAAAATACCTTCGTCAATATCATGAAAAGTATAATTTGCAAAATTTGAATAAATTGTAAGGCATGATTAAATGCAGAAGAATTACCGTTACTCTTAAATTTTACCTTTGACAATTATCTTACTATTTCCGATGGTGTATTGGAAGATGCACGCCCATAGATACAATTCCAAGTTGGAAGTTTGGGAGGAGCCATTGTGATTAAATAACAACTTTAAAATAAAAAAACTCCAAAATAAAACACGTTGTCAAGACCTCCTTTTAGCGCCAAAAATGTTGAGGGGTAAAAATGACCTCTTCAACATGTAAGGGAGACCACCCGGTCAGATCCCCAACTAAGCTCTTATCCGTTTGATATAGTGGTTCCAACTGGTTCAATTGGGTCTATTTACCCTCTCTTTTTCTCTACAGGCTTATAGTATGTCTATTACTTTCCAATAGAAAAAGAGGAATCAAATATTCCCTCTTGAAGATATCAACAAGAAAGTGATCCTTAAGTTGACTCTATGGCTCAGGAAAACTGCAACTAAGTTCTGCCCCTCTATAAGGGGACTTCTAAAATGCAGAATTGAATCTAAATGAAAATTTACTCTAAGTTGAAAGTATAAACTAATCCTAACTCGAATTGGGAAAATATAGTCTTCTCTCAATTCGAGAGAAAATGGACTAATTAACTAGGGGAAGAGGAATGATTATATGATTGAATTCATTATATAATTTTTATTAATTAAAGAAGTAGTTCATTCAATTAATGAAAGAGAAAACAAAATGAGAATGTATATAAAGAATAAATAGTTTTTTTTTTCCACAGAAAAAATGAACCATCTATTCATTATAGAAAGTTACATAGCATATGCATAGCATTTGTGATGAACTCCTTTTCTCCTTCAAAGAAGGAAAGAAAGCAGTATCAGCTGTTTTGAAATACACACAAGTATTTTCTTAAACAGTCATAGCCGAAAAAAAAACCCATTGTTCAAGAAACATTTCTTTTCTAGCACACCTCCCGGGTTCCCTTATAGGAAAAAAGTCCGAAACAGAGGTATACAAGAAACATAAATATATATCTAGAAGAGAAAAAGAAAACAAAAACTAGACCATCTAGAAACCAACAGTAAGCACTATCCTGGTTCCTTATCGTGCAAGAAAATAAAAAATGAGTTTTTCCGAAACTCCAGAGCCTCCATAAGGTGGAAAACAGCTCTAGATATCCTTAAAGGTTTTTTGAAAGTTTTTTAAAGGTTTTTTTAAAGAGAAAAGTAAACAACAGAGTTTATACAAAAAGAGGTCCACTGCAGTGCATTAACAAAGGCATTAACCGAAAACAGGCTGTTCAATAGGACGAACAAACCCATTTTCCTCTTCAACTACTATCCAGGTCCCCAGATCTTGTTCAACACTCGCTTTAGATAGGCGATCTGCAGCATGGTTCTGTTCCCTGTAAATGTGGCAAACAAATATCTCAGTGAATTGACATTTTAGGCGAGAAGTTTCATTTAGTAAAGGAAGCAAAAGATAATTTCTACAGTTTTGAGTCCCATTGAACCATTTGAAAATATTCATAGAGTCCCCAAAAATATGGACCATTCACACACTCCTAAAGGATAACCAAAAAAGGAGAAGATGAAGAGCTTTCAGTTCAGCAAAATTGTTAGTCCCTTGACCAAGGCCAATAGAAGGTTTGATGGCTTTGTTAGGTGAAAGATGGATAACTAGTCCTTCCCCACACCTCCCATTTGAGTCTGAGGCTCCGTCGAAAAAGGCCCATGGTACACCTTCTTTGATAACTTCCTGCTGAACATTTCAGTTACTAGGGGGTTCTGCTGGGATAGGAATACTATCATAGATTGCAACCCCTTCCGCTTCCAATCTATCAATAGGGAAAACCGAGTCTTTGAATATCACCTGATTCCTGGCAATCCAAGTCCCCCAAGCAATCAGAAGAGGAAAGGATCTCACTCAATCATTGGGAGCTTCATGCCACCACCTATACCAATATTCTTGCACCTCCTAACCTTCCCAAGAATAAAAAAGTTTGAGAGTCCTTAACGATTCAGTCCAAAGGCTTACATTGAAAGGGCAGGTGAGAAAGAGATGCTACACCGATTCCTCGCTTGCTTTGCATAGAGAGCACCAGCCAGGACCAATTTTCCCTATTCTTTGAAGGAAATCCCAGGTTGGGACTCTCTTCTGAAGGATACACTAGAAAAAGAGTTTGGCCTTGGGTGGTCCTTTTAGTTTCCAAAGTGGTTTGGCCCACCAGGCCGGGTCCTCCCACCCATTCTGGCCCATCAAACACTTATAACCCATATTTGGTGAATAAACCCCATTTTGTGTGAAAACCCATCTGAGTTCATCACTAGAGTCAGTGATCCTTACTGAATAATTTTGGAGGTCCATTCTAAATCTATCCCACTCTTCCAGCCACCGGTCTTTCAAATGGAGGTCCCTTCCAGATAACCATCCTTGTCTCCAGATGGAAGTGTTCCTTTGATAAATCACATGATTTAAACTGTGAAAACCCCTGTTATTTAAGAAAGCAACCAGGTCCTGTGAAAGAGCATACCTTTGTGTGCAGCCTACCTAGGGATCACGACCCAGCCTGAGTAAAGTTACATCCCCCACATTCCATGCCAAACCATGATCAATGATTTTAATAGAGGCTACCACTGCCTTCTAGACCACAAAGGCATTTTTAGATGATTTCTGAGGAAATATTAACCATTCCAGAATTAGGACTGGATAAATATATTTCCTTTTAGTAACTGAGGTCCAGAGGTTCTCTTCTGTTATGAGTCTCCAAGCGAGCTTTGCAGTGAGTGACTGGGAGAAAGGGAAGAGGTTTTTAATACCCCACCCTCCCCATTCTTTAGGCCTTGCAATTTTATCCTAGGCTATCTAGGGGGTCACATGTTCAGCCTTCGACCCTGCCCATAGGAATCTGCTACAAATTTTTTCAATGGAAGCCAATGTACCTTTGGGAACCCAGGTTAGGCTGGCCCAGTACATAGAGATTTCCATCAGCATTGATTTTATAAGGACTAACCTCCCAGCTCTAGACAACCATTTAAAGCTCCAGTGTTTCAATTTTGTTTCGATTTTTCAAGGAGCCAATTCCAGTCCTGAATTCGGTACTTATCTGGCTTTAAGAAGAAACCCAAGTATTTAAACTTGTCCTGCAGTGACTTGAATTCAAACTGTAAATAGCCTTCCACCCTTACCACTTCTTCCCTGGTCATACCCACTACTGTTAGAGTCGATTTTTGCACATTTATACAGAGGCCTATGGCTTTCAGAAAGAGATCCAAGATCTTTTTAATGGCCCTACAGTCCTCAGTACTACAAAGAGTAGATGAGTGACCCAGAGATTTACCGCCACTTAAATGCCTTTCAAATTCCCTTGTCTCTTAGCCTCATGTATCATAAGAATGATGCCTTCATCTGCCAATAAAAAGAGTAAAGGGGAGAGCGAGCAGCCTTGACGGAGCCCTCTCTCTGGGTTGAAAAAACCAGAGGCAACTCCATTAACCAGAATTGCAATGGAGGACGAAGAGACGCAACCCATCACCCACCTTACAAATTAATAAATGAAGCCAAGATGAGTTAATAAGAGCCTGAGATACATCCAGATGAGTGTATCATAGGCCTTTGACAAATCAATTTTTACTATAGCACCTTTCTTCCCTCCTAATTTTAGTATGTGGAGAGTTTCTTGGGCCACTCCAACTGCTTCATGGATTTGTCTCCCATCTAGGAAACCAAATTGCTCGGCCGAAATATTCTTAGACAGAAATGGTTTTAGCCTTGAAGCTATGACTTTTGCAATAACTTTATAGATGCGAGTACATAATGAAATAGGCCTGAAATCGTCAAAGGAGACCGGAAAATTAGTCTTTGGAATGAGGGCTAAGAAAGTAGCGTTAAAAGGTTGGAAAATGGTCCTAGTGCACCTAGATTCTTCCACCACTGCTACCAGAACATCTCCCAAAGAATCAAAGAAATGATGAAAAAATTCCACTGTCTAGCCATCTGGCCCTGAACTTTTATCCTTCTGCATTGATCTGATGATGTCTTCAACCTCCTCCTTAGAAACAAGATCCATGATGGAAGCGTTCCCTTCCTCCTCAATGTAACTGGGAAAAATTTGAGCTACTCTGATAACCTCTGCAATGGAGGCTTCCTCAGGTGCTTTAAAAATATTTTTAAAGTGATTTACCCAGAGAGAAGCTAGGTCTTCAAAGGATCGAGCCATCTCCCCATTCTCTTTCTGCAACTCCCATATAGTATTAGAGTTTTTCCTACCTTTGGCGTAGTTCTGAAAGAACTTGGTGTTTTCATCCCCTGCCTGTAGCCAGATTGCATGGATTTTTAAGCGCCAAATTTCCTCTCTGAGTTGGAGAATATTTATCCGAATGGATTCTAGTTCTTTGACTCTATTCCAGGAGTCCAAAGATGCATAGCCATTCCCCTCTGGGCTTTCAAGAAAATCCAGTTTTGAATTCACACTTTTTAGAGTCTCATCCTCCTTCAATTTCTTTTGAAGAGCCCACTCTTTTGTTGAAAGCTTCATTCTCTTTAAATTTTCCATAAACATACGACTTCTGATTTCATCTTCCTTGAAAACATCCTTCCTCCATGTGTCATGAAACAGAGCATTGTAGGATTCATCCTTTAGCCATGAGGAATCGAACTTAAACGGAGTTCCAGGTTTCTTATAATCACCTTTTACTTCCAAAAATATAGGAAAGTGGTCCAAATGTCCCCCCTCCCCTACTCAGTGTCGGAAAACAGATAGCTTCTCCACCAGGTCTTCATTCAGAAGAAAACGGTCTAATTTTTTCCCCACCCAGTCTTCACCCACTCTTCAGTTTCTCCAGGTAGGCCTTAACTTGAGCAGGGAAGCATCCACCAGATGAGAAACAACCAAATTTTTCATAAAGTAATTAGAGAGAGAGTTCTCTCTTGCTGAGGCGCCCAAATATTCCGACTCACCTATTGAAAAGTTGAGGTCTCCTCCAATAATGAGGTTTAGATGAGAAAGGAAGGATTTTGAGAAGAAGAGGTTCCAGAATCTCTATCTCTCCAAACACGACCCATAAAGATTCAGAAGGAGGAGGGGTAGACAAATTTCAATAGAGTAAAGTTCCACCGCCAGAGCGATTTCAGATCCCCAAGAGGAAATCTCTCTAAATTTTCTAGAGTTATATCCCGTGACCACCCCCCTAGAGCGACCAATTGCATCAAGTGCATTAAACTTCCACTCCGGAAACAATTTTGATAGAATATCTTTCACTGCTTCCCCTTCCCCCAGCGTTTCTTGAAGCAATACTACATTCGGCTTTAAAAAAAAAACCAAATCCCTTAAGGCTAGCTTTTTGGCATGGCTATATACACCCCTGCAGTTATAGGACATAATAATCATCGGATTCCCTGAGGGGGTGGCCGCTCTGCTCGAAGCACCCCAGGAATAGACGGTTGCTTTCCGTTAGCTATATCAATAACAACTTTCAGTTGGGCTTTAGATAGGTTTGATTTTATGCCCCTTAGCTTCCTCGGACCAACCACCACCGAATCCATCGCAAGACCCCCTACAACAACCCCCTTCCCCAGTCTAATAGCCAAGGGTCTAAGGTTATAAGGAGGAGTGTTAGGAACAAAAACTCGAGAAGGGGAAGATAAAGAAACCCCTTCCCTAGAAGAAACACAGGACCCAGATGGAGGCGGGACTGACAAAATGATACTGTCAACTGACGCTTGAAACATGTTTAAGTCAAAGAGATCATGAGAGATCTTCCTGGAAGGACTAGGCTCATCACTATCTGACTGAGAAAAAAAAAAATGTACAATGAGAGGAGGAATAAGTAAGATGCATACCCGCCTGAGACGCCCCGTCAATTCCAGTAACAGAAGGGGGTACCAGGGAGGGCACCGGAGAGGACGAATTCCCAGGAGAGGCGTTCTCGACCCGATCTTGCTCCTCAGTCACGTTCTTCTCTATGTATGCCCCCAAGCCTTTAGTCCTCTGCTCTGGTTCCTTGAACTTATCCTTTTCCTCATGACGAGATTCCTCCTGGATAAGAAAGTTCTTCATTTGCCTTCGACAACGACGGTGACCCAGAGGAAAATCCCTTGCCAAGTGTCCATGTTTATGACATCTATGGCACCTAAAAGGAAGGTTTTCATAGTCCAGAGTCTACAGGAACTCCAGGTCCCTATAAGTCAAGGTCATTGCGTCTGCCAGACCTTCTCTAGGATTGAGATTGACCAAAATATGGGCCACACTCTAGTCCCTAGTTTGTATATAGGACCTGTTAACGTCTAGGAATTTACCCAGAGTATTGCCAATATAAATGAAAGCCAAATCAATCCAGAAAGGGATGGGAAGGCCTGAAAACTTAACCCACATAGGTGATTCCTCCATCTTCTCTTTCTGAGCATCAAGCAAAGGAATCCAATTTCTGAACAGGATCGGCCGCTTCCCAAAACATCAGTTCCTCTCCAGCACCCACTCAACATGTTCCTTTTGGTTAAATCAGATACTAAACTAGCCTCTATCCAGGATTTTGATCTCGTTTGGCTGCCCGGGGGCTTCAGTATACTCTGATTGAACCTAGTCTGTAATGTAGTCCGCCGAGAATTTTCTCCCACGGACTCTACCAACCAACATTGTTTCAGAGGCATCCATTGCCTCGTCTATGCGAATATCCACACCAGGTGCGAAACGTGGACGCTCCTCTTTATTTCTGATAGGCTTGTTTTTCTTCCTTTTTACACCCCCAACTTCCTTCTTTCCTTCACCCTCACCCAGATCCTAAATAACTGGGGCATCGGATCTGGTGGCCTCAGGCGAACCGGGTCGCCTTTCGAGAGGGTCCTTATTACCTTCCTTTACCACCAACCCCTCCCTTGCTGTTTCAGGCACCTCCTCTTGTCCCAACCCTATCTCTTGTTTATCTTCTTCAAAACCTCTGAGATTCCCGACAACAGTCTCATTAGAGGACACCCTTGATTTGCTGTGAACAAGAGCTTTCGACTTAGGACTTCTAGATAAAAGCTCTTATGACCCTTGAATAGACCCTAGCTCCTGTGAAGAAATTGGTAACAACAGACGAGTAGAGAGATAGCCTTGACTCAAGACAGGGTTCCTGAACCTTGGAGTCTCTTCTTGGGGCCCTTCGCCTAAAGAGGCTCTACCGCTTTGGTTTCCTTCCCCTAGGGCTTTAAGTCCTACCCAACCAAGAAAACCATAAATTACCACAAAATATTCAAGACCACCAGTAAAAAGAGGGTTTACCAGAGTACTTGAATGTCGGGAAAAAGGAATATGTAGGGGTTCCTTGTGATCCCGTCCCGGCTTCCCTCCACAGAAAGGGATTTGGACTTGTGCCTGACCCGAGGGAATCCCACTCCTCCAGTAACTTATCCACATATTCTGGAGCGTTTCTTCAAGCAAATTCGCTTCGTTCACATAACCACCAAATCCCGTCGTTTCACCGATATCTTGGTTATACTCAGAACTGTTAGGGAAAAAAAGCTCCAGATTTTTCTCAGAGACTTGATATCCCCAGTAGGTTAAAAGGTATTCTAGCGTTGGCTCCAAGTCTAGAAGCTCACGGTCAAAACCCATAGCTGTGACAACCACCACCTCTTATGCCGACATGAAAAAAGTGAGAAACCCGCTCAACTCCACAAACCCTAGAACAGGAACTCCGTCGCGAAGGAATGTAATGGAAACAAACCCTAAAGGCCATTCTGAAAACTAGACAAAAAGACAGAGTCAGTTCACGGATCGGCTGCCTCAGACGCTGCAAAACTCTGTCCAGCTGTTGCTCCAGCCCTGACACAGACATACACCGGTCACCTCAGCATGCGTCGTGTCAAGCTGAAAAATCACAGGCCCAAACCCTGAAAACCTAAGGGTTTTTTCCTTCATCATCGCCCCCATTCACCTTTTTCTTTAACTGAACGAAAGCATGAGAGGGAAAATGAATTGGGTTGGCTGGGCCCTAACCAACCAGTTCGTTTCTGTTTTAGGAAACATAAAGATTCAATTCTCAGAGATGCACTAGTGACAGATCAAAATTCATGATGTAAACAAAACCATAAAGAATAAATAGTTACTGCTCAATACATTCCTATTTCAATAAAATCATATTAATTCTAATTTTTTTATGTCCCTCAGAGATATCTCCTACAAAACTTCAATAGCATAAAACAATTGATACAACAATAATGCTCAGTATCAGAATGAAATACACTATTTAGAAAATAAAATTAAAAGAAATTGTAGAAATTCTGGTAACAAAATGGTTAATTAACATCCCAGACAATAATGCACATCAAATGAAAATTAATTAGAAGCATACCAAAATCTCATTAC
The DNA here is from genome assembly GCA_034641835.2 of Pinus albicaulis. NCBI lineage: Eukaryota > Viridiplantae > Streptophyta > Pinopsida > Pinales > Pinaceae > Pinus > Pinus albicaulis. The sequence continues at coordinate 390,556,354 of CM076574.1, forward strand.
AAGTCTTGCAATCCATGAGCAGCTTGAGTTCTTTGGAGAAATTTTTAACAATAGTGCCAAACAGGCTTCTCTTTCAAAACTCAAAATGCTTTGTCTCTCAGTAATTCAACTCATAGTACATTACAATAATGCAAATGCATAGCAAGAAAAATCATAGAGTTTTCTCCAAAATTAAGATCTAAAGTTTTCCCTTACCTACAACTATAATATCCTATTATAATAGTGCTTTTAGAGCCTCTAGTTGCAGAGAAGAGGAACCTTCTCCCCATTCTCAAATACGTTATTTAATAATTACAAGAAATCTCAAAATAAACAATTGTTGAGAGTATTTTCCAAATCCTAAATTAGAGCTGAAAATTCCCCATTTTTATTTTTGTTGGTCTATTTCCATTGCTACAAAATGCATCATATATGAACTCTCCAAATAATCTCCTATTCAAACCAATCAAAACAAGAATAAATTAAATTGCACACTAAAATCAGAATTAGAAAATATGGAAAATCAACTTTCATGAAATTAAAATAAATAAAAGATGCGATTACTTCAAATGGATCTTATTAGATCTTGAATCAATACTAGAGAATGAATTAATGATAATAGTTTTCTCAAGCAAAATAAATTTTCCCAAATCAAATTTGCAAAAACAAATTTGAGTTGCAAATTTGTCACTGTCTTTTACTGAATTTTTGGGTCATTAAATGATGAAATATTCTAAAATTAACATTCCCAGATTATGCTCCTTTATGTTAGCTTTCCAACGAGCTATTGTGAGTTTCATTTGGGTACGTAAATCTTGAGATATGTCTCTCTGAAGTTGAATTGTCAAAATTATCAAAATTCTAGAAAAAAATCTGCTTAAGCCAAAATTAGGAAAATTTTAATGTAAAATTGAATGAAAAAATTATAATCAACTATTAATTAATTATAATTATTTCATTAATTAAATACATACAATTTAATTACAATTATTAAATTAATTAATTAATTATTTTTTTTAAAACTGAAACGAGTATGAATTTTATTTATTTGGAGAATAGAGAATGGGTCTTTGCCAAGGCGACCCCTATTACAATGCAGTTGTCCATCTAATACTGCTTTTGATCTACAACTTTTTCAAGGAATTTGAAAGGTACTTTCATCGTTTACAATTAGCAGCCCTTTCATGAGAGAGCAACCTTTGTTCGTCATCTGGTCTGCTTCACTGTTTGAATTTCTGAGGATATGATAAAACTTGTAGGAGGCAAAGTCTAAAAGGACTCTCTTCAATCTGCCCAAGATTTGTTGAGGCTAGCATTGCTGAAAAGTTCCTCCGAGTTTAATTTTTTTATTAAAATCTTTGAATCTCTGAAGACTTGGAGATCTTTGACACCTTTGTCTCTTGCTAGGAGGCATGCTTTGAGAAGCCCGAGGATCTCAGCTTGATTGTTGGTTTTCTGACCTAAACCCCAGCAGAAGCAATCTCTTGATGACCCATCCGGGGAGTAGATGACCCCACCAGCACTGGAAACATCGGGGTTCCCTTTGGACGCCCCATCGAAGAATATTGTGGTTAAATTTTGAATCCGCCACCAAATTTGGAATGTGTCATCAGGATCTCTTTTACGCCAATCCGGAATAGCTGTTTGAGGGATAAGGAGATTCTTACGAGGATAAGGCTCAAGGGGGCCAAGCCACCTCTTTTCCTCAGGTATAAGCAGAGAATATTCTTTAAAATACTGCTGTTGGGCCACTTCCAAGAGGAAGGATTTGGCTTTAGCTGCTACTTGCAGCGGGGAGTGCTGCAAGTCTTTGAAAATCAGCTGATTGCGGGCCAACCAGAGCTGCCAACAAACAAATTTGGAGAGAGCTATCCAGAATTTTCACCAAAATTATTTGATAGGGATTCGATATGGGTAGAAAAGACTCCAAGAGGTGAAGAGATCCGAGACAGAAGTCTGTGGAGGGACAGAAATATGGAAGTCCTGTAGGATAAGTCCCCAAACCTCTTTGGAAAATATACAATCCATGAATAAGTGCTGGGCTGTTTCGAGATTTCTTCTGCATAGCACACATCTATGTGGCCCTGCTATGTTCTGTTTCTCTAGATTATCTCCCGTTAGAAGTTTATTATGTACAGGGGTCCAGAAGAAGAAGTTCACTTTTGGTAAGGCTAATGGATCCCATACATGTTTCCAAAAGGCCGGTGTTTGGCTGCTGTTCCTTGAGGCCTGTAAAAATCTATATCCTGCTGCTGTAGAGTATGCTCCTGACTGGCCCCAGCCCCAACTGTCTTTCATGGATTGATTGATAGGGACTGACTCCTCCAGCAATTCAACAAGCAAGTTTTGTTGAGGAATTAACCGGACAGGGACACCATGAAAGTCCCAGCCTGCCCAGTCGCCACGATGATCCCATTTCGATAGATCGTAAATGCTGTTTACACCTGCTCTTTCCAACCAGTTTCTAAGATATGTGATATCCACATTTTCAGCCAAGGGATCATGCCCCATGATGCGATCGAGCCACAGGTGTGTACGCTTGCTGTTTCCAGGAATTCTGTAAACGGATTTTTTGAAGAAATTGCTGCTTTTGCAGCAAATTCTCCAGACCTGCGTGCAATTTACTGTGTTATCGCATTGCAGATTTCTGAGAGATTTATTGTGAACGTATTTTTTCCGCAGAGTGACGCTGACTGGATGTGTGGGCTCGTGGATCATCTTCCACAGAATCTTACCTCCCAGCACTATGTTGACAAGTGAGGGGTCTCGAATTTGCAATCTGCCCTCTGCCATCGATTTTTTAACCAATTCCCAGTTTACTAAATGCATTTTTTTTTCATTTCCCTTCCCTCCTTGCCATAAGAAATATCAGAGGAGTTTAGAGATCTGCTCCATGACGTTTCTTGGAGCTAATAGAAAATCTGCTTGATAGATTGGAAGTGCAGACAGCAGGGATTTGATTAAGATGACTTTTCCACCTTTTGTTAACCAGTAGCCTCCCCAAGCAGAGATTTTAGATTTTATTTTACTGATGATTTCGCTCCATAGCGACCTCTTGTTAACACCAGATGTGATGGGGAGGCCAAGGTACTTGAACCCGTCCCATTGAGCATGGCCTTTGAACCCGAGGAGATTTGAAATGCTTGTGAGTTCTTGCTGGTCTATGTTCCAGCTGAAGACTTCACTTTTTCTCTCATTGACTAATGCTCCTAAAACTCTGCAATAAATTCTTAGGACAGTGTCAAAAGCTTTGGAAATTCTGATGGATGCACCTCTAAGGAGTAGGGAATCATCTACAAAGAGAGCGTGATTCAGAGGATCTGCACCATTGGAAGGTTTGAGACCCGGGAGGGTACCAGAAATTCTTTTAGCTGAGAGTTTTTGACTGAGGGAGTTTTCCATTAAAATGTACAGGAAGGGGGAGAGTGGGCATCCCTGCCTGATGCCTCTCTGAGCTTGAAAAAAATTGGTAGGACGACCATTGACTAGAGGGGAAATCCACGGGTTGTCAATGCAGGCTTTTATTAGGTGAACAAAGTGAGGCGAGAAGCCAAAAGAGTGGAAAACATTGCTAAGGAAAGAGCGATTAACTCTATCGAATGCATTCTCCATATCTAGTTTTATCAACATACCTTTCTCTTTTCGCTATTTGCTTGAGTGGATTGTCTCCTGCACTTGGATAACGTTGTCCAGAATGTGCCTACCTTCCACGAATCCACCTTGAGAACTGGAGATTAGTCTTTTGAGCAGAGGCTTGATCCGGTTTGCTAAAAGTTTGGCCAGGATTTTGTAAGAAGCATTACACAGCAATATGCGCCTGAATCTTGCAAATGATTCAGGATTGGATTCCTTGGGAATTAAGGCTAGGTAAGTGGAACTGGTTCCTCCACCTATCTTAGATTTTTTCATAAACCCTCTTATCATTTTTTGGAGATCAACTTTGATGATATCCCAGCAATATTTATAGAAATGGATCGTGAATCCATCTGGCCCAGGGGCCTTATCTGCATCCATGGACCAAATAACGTTGATGATTTCCTCCTCAGATGTGGGTCTACAGAGGGCTGTATTATCTTCAGGGCTGATAAGAGATGGGATGTTAGAGAGGAGGTCGGTAGCTTCCTCATCGTTGCCTTGAGTTCCCTCACTGTATAGATTCTTGAAGTGGATTTCAACAGCAGCTTTGACTTGATTGAAACCTTTGCAGACTTTTCCCTCCACTGTTTTGATTTCTGCTATATGATTCCTGGACAGTCGAGATCTATATTGTCGGTGGAAGAAGGAGGTGTTCCGATCCCCTGCCTTTAGCCACAGACTTCTGGATTTGAGTCTCCAGTATTCTTCTTCCATTCAAAAGGATTGGTATGTGGAACGTTGGGCTTTTATTTCTTTTTCCAAAAAATTTGCTGTGATATCTTTGCTTTCCATATCTGTTTGCAGGGACTGTAGCTTCTGCATTGCTTCTTTTCTTTGGTTGGTTGGAGTAGGGGCTGGTTTCTTTATCCATTCCTTCAGAGCTTGTTTTGTGGCCTTCAAATTTTTCTCCCAAACATAACTTGAGGATCCTGAGAATGATTTGGCCCATGCTACTTTCACTGTCTCTGTGAAGCCTTCTCTCTCGATCCAAAGCGGGCTGAATCGAAATGGAATAGGCCCCAGATCTTCTTCATCTTCCAGTAGAAGCTGGATTGGCTTGTGATCTGAGGTCAGTTTGGGCAGAATTTTTGTGATGCTGATCTTTTTGTTCATCATAAGGGAGCTTTGCACCAGAAATCAATCCAAGCGGGCAGATATGTGATCCGACCCAACCCTGTTATTGGACCAAGTGAAAAGAACTCGGACTGGATTGAAATCTAAGAGGTCCCAAAGCTGAGAGAGCTCCTCCACAGTGGCCAACCTGGGATCTCTATTGCAGGAACCTCCCCTCTTCTCTTTTGCTTTCAGAACAATATTAAGATCCCCCGCTATGATGATGTTGCTGGGGGAAAGCTGCTCTAAAAAAGCAGAGAGAGAATTCCAGCATTCTCGTTTTTCAGAGTAAATGACTGATACATAAAGATTGAAGATAGAGATGGTCAACTTACTTGCATAGTGCATCAGTTCCGTGAAGATCCAGTGTTGGGTTTCATGATATTTATTCAGCTGGAATAAGTCATATGTCCAGAGAGTTGCCAGCCCTCCAGAAGAGCCCCTTGAACTGACTGCTTTGCCTGAAATTTTATTCCACTTGGATTTGCTGATATCTAGAAGGGCTTGCCCTTCTATCTTAGTCTCTTGGAGCATGAGAATGTCTAAGGGATCTAATTTCAGGAGGTCCTTAACTGCATCAATTTTAGAGGGATTCCCCAGTCCTCTGCAATTCCAAGAGACGAGTTTCATTATTTACTTGAGGGGGGGTTGGGGCCTCCCTTGGAAGGCCTTGGTCTGGTATTTCATCTAATAGACATTTATATTGTGGACTAGATTCCTTGCATTTTAAGTCTTTCAGCCTCCTCCTCCCTCATTTATTTGCGGGATTTCCTTCCTGCTCTTTTTGAAGGGCTCTCATAGGTTTCGTCCTCCGAAGAGCCTGAGCTTTCCGCTGGTTTTTTCCTTGTGACTTCTGCATATGAGGGATTGAAGGGGCTACCTTGGGAGGCTTTGATCTAAATTGCTTCCCCTCCATCTTTGCTTGAAGGTGGGATTTCTGCCTGTTCCAAATTTTCCTGGACTGGGTTTGCTGGATTGATCTGAGCGTTTTCAATACCATTTGGGGTTGTTTCCTTTTCTTGATTGGTCTTGGAGCTGCTAGGAACTCCTGTCGTATTGCCTTTACCGGTGCCTTTTTTTGGATTTCCAGTTTTCTGGACTAGAGTCCATTGTTCCCCGTTTTGTTTGTCTAATTGCTCCTCGGTCTTTTTCTTGCAGTGATTTGCAAAGTGTCCGTGGCCATGACAATGTCTGCATTTGAAAGGAAGCTGTTCATAGTCCAATTCCTGGACATGCGTCCACCCAGCAACAATGAGCTTGATTGCTTCCGGCATCCCCTCTTCTAGATCCACTTCTACGTAGATGCGAGCATATGAATACTGATATTTTCTTGCAGCTTGGTCTATGTATTTTCCTAGCACATTACCTATGATCTGGAGGGATTTTTGGTTCCAGCAATGGAGGGGCAAATGGGGGAGTCTCACCCAAACCGGAACTGCAGAGGGGACGTCCTGGGAAGGATCAAAATCTGGAGACCATATGTTTAGATAAATTCCCTGTGGACCCATGAAGTATGGGCCATTTCTGAATATTAAACTTCTGTCTTGCGGGTTTTCGAAGACGAAAACAAAGAAACCTTTTCCAACAAAATAGATTTTGACTTTCTGTTTGATCAATGGTATCCAATTCCTTTGAGTCCATTCGTCCACTGACTTGGGAGAAGGCCAGAGACCCATAAAATGGCCTATGAGACCTCTCTCAGCCAGGTTCAAGGCCGCTTTACAAGTTTCTTCTTCTGGAAGGGCAACTGATGGAATCGAATCCATTTTCTTTACAAACTTCTACTGAATCGCAGAGGGAGGGCGCTTTGGGCCAGCAACAATCATGTATTTGAACGCTTGAACCTCCGGGGGCAGAATGGCGGGGGGGACAGGGCCCCCGCTGGACTCCATGAGCAGAGAGAAAGCACCGCAGGCTAATCAATGGGGCGCAGCAGCCACAGGGGCACGCGGGAGAACCCAGCAGCCCTAGCGCATGTAGAGCGCAATTTTTTTTTTTAAATCAATTAATTAATTAAAGTTATATTATAATATAAAAATTAAATTAATTAAAGTGATTAAAAATTTAGATTAATTTAATTTAAAAAAACTACATGGTGAAACGTGTCAATGTTTAAGTGGCTATTGGTCCCATGTGAATGGACCATAGTGGCTTTGAGGAACTCTTTTTATAAGAGCCCTGAAATCATTATGAAGAGGAGGGATGAGATTTATAACATGGAGTGTGGAATGGGAGTCATAAGGATTTCAGATGATTTTATTTCGGAGGATGTTTAAATTTAAGTTACGAAAAGGAAGGTTCGAGGAGAATGAGAATGAGTTTTTATGGGATGAGGGAGAGGTGAGGTTTCAAAGGTATAAGGTATCAAAGTCTAATTTAAAATGAAGTTATGAGAATGAAAAGTTCTGAAATGAAGATCAGATTTAGAGAGAAGGATTTCAGGGGGAGAAAATAAAATGAAGTTACTAAAATTATTCATGCTGAAATAAGAAGGAAAGAAGGGAAGTGAGGAAAGAAAGGAGAGGAGGGCCACGTGGAGTGGGTCCCTCCATCCTAATAAAAAAAAACTACAAGCACTTTGTAATTGGTATCGAATTTATGAAAAATTATAACTACTTGGATTTCGGGATTTTAGAGGTTTGAATAATTTGAAATTTTAATTTGCTTCTGAAATTTGATAACTCATATCTTTAAACAATTTGGTCACAGAGATTTTTTAGGACCAATAAAAAAAGAAAAATTAATTAAATATAAATACAAAATTAATATATATAATTTATTTACAAAAATTAAAATAATATACATTTTGTACATTTTTTAGCCTAGGCAGTAAAAAACATCAAACTTCGGTTGAGCACCATTTGCAAACCGTGCATCCAAATGAGATGAAATGAGAAACCGTGGAAATCTAGAGAAAAGGAAAACACAATCAAGAAATCATAATAGAAATCCAAAGAAAATAACAATCTAGCAAAATTGTCAGACACTTAACCAGAAGAAAATATTAAAAGGCGATTTAATCAAAATTTATGAAAATGGTCCCAATTATTATTATGAAATAATAAGTTAAAATGGGGGTGTTGTGATTTCACCATAAAATGTTGCTGTTCAAATATTCTATTATGCTAAGAAAATTTTTACTTAGAGGAGCTTCCACCTAGCAGTTGGAAGACTTGACTACTAAGACAGTTTGCTAGCAACATCAGTTATTAAGAATCTTCTCTCACGACTCTAGGGACAACCATTCACAGGAAGCCACCACGACAAATAAGCCTTGCCCAACACTACTAGACTCTGGAGAAATATACTTCCTCTTCTAATCTGACTGCCAGAATACACTCACCTTATCTACACACTGTCTGTTATGAAGCCTCAACGCCTTGAACACCTCCATTTGAACCACCTTTCATGCATTTGCAAACTGGGATCTCAAATATTCTCAACATGAGAAACCCAACAACCTCTCTGATCTAAATAATAAAATATGATATGCACACCCTATACTCACCTAGAAATGTACAATTATCTATGCAAGGTCACTTTAGCACTCACTTACTTCACCCATACACTCACTCCATCAAGCACACAACTCTATTCTCTCACACAAGTATTTTCCAAAATATCCTAAACAATTCTCCACACGAATACCATAGGCAAATACCATGGTTATCCCAATACCACAGACACTTGTACCATAGCAATCTCTAATTCAATACCACAGGTAAATACCATGGTTATGCCAATACCATGGTAATATCCAAGTCAATACCATGGGTAAATACCATGGTTATTCCAATACCATGAACCCATGTACCATGGTAATCTCCAAGTCAATACCATAGACAGATGCCATGGTAATACCAATACCTATAATAATAATACCAAGTGCTGATATGGACCATACACAAATATATAGAAATCAACCTCGAACTAATACCAAGTGTGAAATTCCAGTACGCATGACTAGTCCCATAATCACACCCTCAACACATGAAAACTCAGCTACAACTGCACCCATTAATTTGGATCTGTGTAGTTAATACCTTACAAATGCATGCATGAGACTGACTTTGTGCTGTTGGGGCAGAGTATAGGAAAAACAAGGAAAATTCACTCAAAATATCTTCCAACCTTCTCCAAAACTCTCTAAACACCTGCAAAACTATCAAAGCAACACATCATAACAACAGACATAAACCACACATGCCCAGGTTGACATCAAGTCCAACCATCAATCACTGCAACCAACAATAATATCATCAATGCACCTAAAACACAACATAAATGCGAACACCCATGCCAAAAGATGACATTTGCAATGGTAAGAGGAAAGTACAAATGACACTTGCAAAATCCAAATGACATTGAAAATGACACACGCCAGAGCGAAGATAACATGAAATAAAAACTTATTGAAGTGAAAACAAGAAAAAGAGACAACCATAAACATGAAAGAGACACTTTTGAAAGTGAAGGTGTGCAAAATCAATAGTTGGAAAAACACACTGAAATATAAGTACAATCGCAACTAAAAGTGAGAGATTGTCAATTGAAAGTGCGCACTAACTGTCAGCATAATCTGAACATCGCATATACACTGTCTTGATGGATTATTCTATGATTGTTCAAGCTTGTGTAAAAGAATGCAATCATGAACTTGTTACAGACTAAAAATGTGTATGCAAGTGACTTTGACACTCATAATCTGAGAAGAAAACTTAATCACTTAGCATAAAATTCATTGATCATGAAGCGAATAGATCATTAGATCCTCAGTAAGCTCCAAAATTCACATGTAGGAAAATTTTTGGAGGGTGTTAATCGCAACCTCAACACTTGGTGACACATTGGTAGAACTCAAACTTCTCTATTCAAGCTTTGTCCTTAAGTGCAAGATATCTATATTTTAGGAAACATTTATTCATCACATGTATTACCTTGGCTTCCCCATTTAACCTGGTTATGGATATAGTCCCTTCTATTCTTTTTCTCAGCTAAACACATTCATAAAGATTTCCAAATTACAATTTTTTTATTTATTTAAGAGAAGGGTAATATAAACTTGTTAGTTTAATATGATTAGAGTCTTAGTTTTCATATTTGGTGTTGCTCCGCTTCTAGTAGGCCTGGATAGTACCTCGACTGAGTCACTATAGGAACACAAGCACTGGTTCGCTTTCAGTGAGCCTGAATATTACCTTGGCGAAGTTACTTGCTTCACTTCTCTGCATATGAATCCTTTATATTCTTCCACCCTTTATATTCTTCCACCCTTTATTTATTTATTTAAAGAACCGTGCTTCGACACTTATTATTTCATGGGGTGGAATAAGGATCCTAAATTATTGAGAGGAGAAGAGATTGTTCCTTCAGAGAAGGTTATATAAACCTCTGATATTGGTTTTCTTGCTATTTATATTCCCTTCCCTTCCTCTACTTGATTGGATCAGAAATAATAACACCATTTAATTACAACACCGAGTCAAGGAATGGAGATCCTGGAATATATACAAGCTTTATGGTTTGACCAAATGATTTCAGTTTGAATGGATCATATTGTCCATTCAGACATAATTGATTTTAAAGATATGTAATTCCAAGATAGAGAAGAGTGTAACAAATAAGCCATGCATTGTTCATTGTCAGAATTTCCCTTTTCATGTTTTTCCACATTGTTTTTTAGCCACACAAGAGAATTTTCATGCAGAGTCGTATTAAAAAAAAGCAAGAAAGACAAGACAAGGCATAACAAGAAGATAAAAGAAAAACATAGTGGAAGGAAACCTTGAATAAGGAGCATGAGAGACAAACAAAACAAATAGGAAAAATGTAAGGACTAGTACAGGGTGAAATGCAGAATCATGCAATGCAACTAGGGGACTAAATTCACCTAAGCCTACTCCTAACCTAACGAACTAGAAGGTTAGAGCTAAGTATAATGGAATTTCCAATGTAGCCACCGTAATTTCTCCCAACCCACAATCACAAAGATAAGAGCAATTAAAAGCAGTATAAAGCATTGTGCATAAGAAAATACTACAACTTGAAAAACCTTCATAATGAATAGAAGGTATTACTTATCAATAGAAGTACATGCCATATCGACAAGCTTTAACCAGTTTTGAACTCTACCGTGTTGCTTGAAATGAGGATCATACAAACCTTGAAGGTTTCTTGCGGATGTACATTCATTCATGTTTTAATTTTTAGAAAACATAAAAACAATCGAAACTTATTATTTGCGACAGAGCTTGTGATGTATGATTGCTCTAACCATTCAAAAATTGGATCTTGATATTCAGAACAATCAATTTGAAAACCCTAATGAGAAAATGAATTTTCAATTAACGCATTCAAATCACAAAGAGAATCTTGTGAGGGGATTTTGATATGATCTCATTCAGAAGCCTTGTGAAGATGGCGAGAACCTGACATACCATCAACCAATGTTGAAGTGCCTCAACTATCCAACAGGAATCTGAACAGTGAAATGATGAACCATGAAGATCAATGGGTTCAACAAGATCAACCAATATAAGACAACTGTCATCATATATGCTAATGGGACAGTGGTTGATTGAGAGATGGTTGTTAGAACCAACATTATGATCAAATTGGTGACTATAAGACCCTATATTCTCCATTTTTTCCCTTTGTATATTATTAGAAATAATGTCAGCAATTTGAAAACTTAAGGTATTCAGAATAATCACTGACATCGCAAATTCAGGAAACCAATTAAGATACCAAGCTGGTGAGAGAATGGAATCAAGGGCCAAATAAAACCAAGCATTCATATCAACACAAGGGTATTTATTCACCTAATGAATCAAGAATTTACCATCACAAAAGAGGAGATATTGTGCGAAAAATATGATTAGATCCACAAAATTCACGAAAGTGATAAGAAGGCGACCATCAAACGATCTTAGAAGTGTTTGACAGGGAGGAATATTCCGACCGAAAATAAATTTCTTCTTGACAATGAAAATGACAGGATTTGAAGATGTGTGTATCCATAAAATATATGCTCCCCAATCCTGAGTGCGATACAAGGGATTCACATGATGACGAAATATTAATCAAACATGGATCTTTCGTCTGATCATAAATGTTGACTTGAAGATCGTTAATTCAATTTGAAATTATCGAAAGTATTTTAACAAGTTGATAGATGTTAAATAAATAATTATGCGTGATAATTTGGACCCAAATCAGTTTAGAGATCCCAACATGATTGCGATAACCTTAAATAACCATCAACAGGAGATAAAGTTCCTCGACTTCCTGATAGATCTCTAAACTCTCTGATGGAGGAACATCAAAATCAGTTGGCTCAGAAAAATCAACAAGTAGATATGAACCACTATCATCAGATGTATCAATGAAAATATGGTTAGTGCCAATGGTTGGATCAAACTCAATATTAAACATATCAGATTCTTGATGGATGGAAAATTTATATGCATCAGTCAGAAAAATCCCTTGATAATTTAGAATTGTAATATCTTCCTCCTGAGATATGAAATATTTGCAATTGAACAAATCATGAATAATAGATTCAAACTTTTCATCCTCTCCTTGTAAGACCACATCATCCTATAATTGGTTGCGACCTTGACCAACTGGATAAATATATAAAGGATTTAGAGTGACTACTGGTATAATAAACTTATCGCACGTGTCTAGGTACAATGAGTAGTGTGCTAAAGGTGAGGAAAGATGAAAATACTCACGGAGAGAAACATTAGTTATAAAACCAGATGGAGCTTATAAAAACAATGAATCAACATGTATGTTATGTTCCATGATATTATCTTCATCATCATAAGGATTGAAGACAAACATACTAATGCAACATTTTGATTGATATTGCTTTTCTTCAATAGGGTATACCAAATATTCAAAAGTATGACAAATTTTTTCTTCAGATTTGATATTTGAAGATGCATGCCTTGAAGAAATTTTAGAATCATTATGAAATGAAAGAGACTCCCATCTCACAAATGGAGATTGAAAACCAGGAAAAGAAAATTATGAATCAATATCATGCAAATCCAAGTTTTCATAAAAAGGAAAGATATCGTTCGATATCCATTACCACATGTGTTAATGGAAACATGGATGTCATGTTGATGGTTATCTAAAGTCTCAACTTGAATTAAGGATATGGGATCATTTGACAGGTTATCAGGATTGTGAGATCGATGATCAACCGAAAATGTAATATTATCATCATGGAAGAGGGAAGAAAGTTGAAACATATATTCACCGCTTTTCTCCTCTACCTATGAAATGAAACTATCTTGTTCTTGATTACTGATTGAAAGAACAAGTTGAATATGATTAAAAGTTGAAGTAGGTTGATCAAGTAGATCATGAAACAAGGAATCATGTGATGTACATGGTATAAGTTGAAAAGTATCCCTTGAGGAAATTATGTTTTCAATTAGATCCGATTCAAGATTAAGATTATGTACATTAATGCGATCTTCAAAAACCGAGGGATCGGTTTTTACTTCAGGCTCCATGTAATCGCTAAACCATTCCAAGTCCCCCTTAATAGAATCTAAATCATATAAATTGGGTGGAGGTTGAATGGATAAATCAACAATTTGATTTTTAGATTTCCCAACTTTAACATCATCACCAAAAGGAATCCAAATTGGTACTGGAAAACATGGAAAAGCAGAAACGTAGGTTCCTCCTCGCAAATTTTGGGTCAGGGAAAATTTTAGGGGCTAATATTTGTAGGTGGGATGATTTTGCTTGCATTTTCCAAAAAAGGATTCGCCAATTTCCATTTTTCTAAAAATGATTCACCCAATTTTTATAAAATAAAATTATTTTATCTTAAAAAGCACAAATTTTTTGTAGAGACTATATAAAATCATTAGAAATTTGAATATTTTTACAAAAATGTTGCTAAATTTTTTACATATTATATATAAGTGACTTGTAATATTTTCCAATGTTTTTAAACTTTAAGATAATTTTCCATCCCTAAATTTTTCCTTGTTTGGGGTGTCTCATGATCAACATAAGTTGGAAGAGGGGAATCATCATCTAGACATTCATATTCAAAATATTTCAAGGAGAGAAGAAACAAGATCTTAAAATTTTCACTGGTAAAATTTGAATCAATCATTCCCTCAGGAATTTCATAGGAAAGGTGAAGAAACTGATTAAGAAAATCCTCTATAGATTCACAAGATTTCATTCTGAGTATATCATATTGAAATTGGCAACAAGAAGATGCTTCTAATTTAATTTTCCCTTAATTAAATTAGAAGGAAATTGTAATTCCACATCACATGACAACTTCTACAAGTTAACTGAGTTGGGAAAACTTATTTAGCTTATTCAATTTGAGTTGGGGGTAAAAATGGAGGCATGTAGAGTTCACTCTAAGTTTTAGAGGGTCTAATTGCAATTTATTTTGAGTTGTAATTGTTTAACTTGATTATTTGAGTTAAAACTATTTTAACTAGTTCTAACTGATGAATGAGCTAGTGATAGGTCTATTGAATTAAATATGATTTAATTCACATGCAGTGATCAATCAGATAACTGATAATCCACTATAAATAGCTATTGCATGCCAGTTCTAAGGAAGGCCCAATTGAGATTGGAGTTAAAGGGAAGTAGAATATCAATTGCACTATTAGAAAATTGTACAGGTCATCATGAGGTCAGTAGGATGCCTTAGATGAATTGTGAAATCAATTCTTGGGAATTTCCTAATTAATAGGGGTTTAATTCCATCATGAATGCGTAAGCAAGGTTGAGCAACCCAAAGGAAAGTTTTTGGTTAAGTATTGGACCAAAATTTCTGGGTTCAAAGTGAGACAATCATAGATAGTGCAAAGAGATATCAAGTCCGAGAGAAGCATTGTATTGTTTCATATTCTCGACTTTATGCAATATACAAATATTGGGGTTTTTAGCTGAGTATTTTCACAAACACATCTTTATGTTGTGAAATTTAAATTCTTTCTCATTCTTGTTCATGTGATTGTGTGATCATAATTGGTTTCCGCAATTTGTAGAATAGATACAGGTATTTTGTTTTAGCATATTACAAGGTCAATTGAATCTATGTGGATTTTCTAAATGGTATCAGAGTAGGATCACTATATAAAAGAAGAACCATATTTTGTTTTGAATAGGTGAATCAAATTTGTAGATTTATTCTTCAGAACCAACAACAGATCATGATGTCTTTATGTGGATTAAGACTCGAATATTCCCTTGAGGGTAGTTCGAATTACATATCTTGGAAGGACATGATGGAGGTAGTTTTGGAGGAAAATGTACTGAAGGAATTCATAGACAGTGATATTCCCAGGCCCACAACAACAAATGCTAAAAATCTTGATGCATGGAAGGAGAATGTAGAAAAGGCGAGAAGGATTCTGTTAGAAGGAGTTCGAGATCATATTCTCTCAAACGTCCATGGAAAGGAAACTCCATATGATATGTGGAAGGCCTTAAAAAATATATTTTAGAATAACAACGACCACAAGAAGCTGGCACTGAAGGACAAGCTCAGGAATATCAAGATGGAGAAGGGCGACATGATACCAAAATACTTGACGAAGTTCACTCAATGTCAAGATGAGCATGTAAGTATTTGTGTGACAGTTTCCATAGATGATTTGGTGAACCTAAAACATCTAGGCCTTACCAAGAGCTATCACAACTACCAAGATTTTGTGAATGGGAGGGAGAAGCTTCCAGAGTGGGAGCGATTGTAGTTTGACTTGGTACAAGAAGATATTCAACGGAACACCAGAGATGGATCCTCATCAAAGATTGATGATGAGGAGAATTGTGCCTTGGATGGAAAGGAAAAGAAAGGGAAAGGGAAGGCACCCCATTCCAAATCAGATTTTGGTCAGGCAGGTAAGAAGCTAGACTTGTCAAAGGTAAAATGTTTTCATTGTCATGAGATTGGACACTATGCTACAAAGTTTCTGCACAAGAAGACCAACAAGAAGTCCTAAGGAGGAGCAACAGGTGAAGCAATTGCTTCACAATTCGAGTTGGATTTCACCCTCATCGCATGCATGGTGTCATCAGTTATGGGTTATGTGTGGTACTTGGATATTGGAGCTTCATTCGATATGACCGACAACAAACAATTCTTCAGTAACTTGGAGGAGAAGGATCTCCAGATGCACATCGAGATGGGATATTATGGAAGTTATAACGCTACCGGCATAGGTACAGTTATCTTTTAGAGGGACTCTGGTACTCCTCTCACATTAAAACATGTCATGTATGTTCCTGGTTTAAAGAAGAATTTGGTTTTTTTTGCTATGTTGGAAGACCATGGCTATGATGTGATATTTAGCAAAGGAAAGGCATTCCTTCATCACAAAGCCATGGGATATGTGAAGAATATTGGGGTTCGAGTAAAGAATGTCTACAAATTGGATGTATAAGACTGTGCTTCCTTGAGCATTAAAGAGAAGAAGGTGGAGAGCCGACACATGGGTGAGTTATGGCACATAATATTGGGCCATCTAAACCATGGCGCTTTGAAGATCATGCACCAGATTTCTACAGGACTTCCCAAGGGTGAAATTGATCAGCGAGATACATGCAAATGGTGGACATTGGGGAAGTATACCAAAGCCACCTTTCACAATAGGGAAAGCCGAGAAAAGGTGATACTTGAGAGATTTCACTCATATGTGTGTGGATCATTCTCGACAACCTCCAGAACAAAACACAAGTATTATGTGATTTTTGTAGATGATTTTTCATGCTAGTGTTGGATTTTCTTCATGTAGAAGAAAGATCAGATGTTCTCAAAGTTTTGTGAGTTCAAAGAACTTGCCAAGAAAGATATAGAGAAGAAGGTGAAGGCTCTCAGAAGTGACAATGGTGGAGAATATGTCTTTAAAGAATTCAAAAAATTTTGTGGTTCAGAAGGAATTCGAAGGGAATTGATAACACCTCATAACCCACAACAAAATCGGGTTTCAGAAAGGAAGAATAGAACTATTGTGGGATAAAAATGAGATATGTTGCATAATCAGGGCCTACTATTGCATATATGGGCATAAGCATGCAACACAAAAATATTTATGTAGAATAGAAGTCCTCATCAGATACTTGAGATGAGTACATCAGAGGAAGAGTTTTTAGGTAAGAGACTATATGTGGCACATTTTAAAATTTTTGATTCATCAATTTATTTCCATGTGACCAAAGATGCCAGGAAGAAGCTAGAGCCAACAACTAAGTTGGGGATATTTGTGGGGTACATTGATACACCTCACAACTATCTAGTGTACTTGCTAGTACACAGGATGACGGTGGTCAAAAGACATGTGAAATTCAATGAAGAGAAGGCCATGCAAATTTCCCTTGAGAGGGAGCTTTAATTGCATGGAGTTGAGGAGCTCTTAGCTCCAAAATAAGAACCTCAATATGTGGAGAAACCACAGAATAGGTGCAGAGAGTGGAAGCACCCACTCATGCATATACATCCCGAGATGGAATAAAGTGCACTAGAGAGGCTGACATGTTGGTGCTTGATGCTATAGAGATTGTGGGAGCACCCACATCACAATGTAGACATAGAAGGTCCCTATAGCGATACACTGGATACATGGATATTATGAGCGAGAGTGTAGATATGGAGCCATATTGTTTCGAGGAAGTAGTGCAACAACCAATTTGGGTTGATGCCATGGTTGAGGAGTATCACTCCATTATCAGAAAAAATGCATGGGAACTTGTCCCAAGACCGGAGGGGAAGTCAGTTGTAATATCTAGGTGGATCTACAAGGTGAAGCAGGTAGAAGACGGGAATGTGGAGAAATAAAAGGCCAAATTTGTGGCCAGAGGGTTCTCTCTGGTGGATGGGATTGATTATGATAATACCTTTTCACTATTCGCAAGGTACTCATCAATCAAATCCATCCTTTCACTTTCAATGCAAATGGGATTGTAGATACATCAGACGAATGTAAAGACAACCTTACTCAATGGAGTGATTGAGGAAGAGGTGTACATTTAGCAACTGAAATGTTTTGAGACCTTCGATAGAGAGTCACATGTGTGTAGACTCAAGAGAGAACTTTATGGGCTGAAACAAGCACCTCGTGCTTGGTACACCAGGATCGAAAACTACTTCATTGGGTTGGGCTTCACCAAGAGTGAAGAAGATGGGAACCTTTACCATATTGTGGTAGAAGGTCAAATTTTTATCATTGTAATTTATGTCAATGATTTGGTACTAACAAGTGATGAGTAACTCATCAAGTCTTGCAAAGAGGATCTTGTAAGAGAATTTGAGATGAAGGACATGGGGCTCTTACACTATTTCCTGGAATTGGAAATTTGGCAAAGATATGGGGAGCTATTTGTATCTTAGGGCAAGTATGCCAACGAGATTATTAGGAAGTTACACATGGAGGGAAAAAAACCCATGGAGACTTGTCTAGAAGGAAATTGGAGGAAGGAGGATGCTACTTCAGGTGAAGTAGTAGATGCTACCATCAACAGGCAGCTTGTAGGTTCACTCATCTATTTGGTGAACACATGACCAAACATATGCTATGCGGTTAAATAGCTTAGTCAAGCAATGGTTAAGCCTACCAAGATATTTTGGAAGACAGGCAAGCATGTGTTGTGTCGAACACCTAATTCTCTATGGGTAGGTGTGGAAGGCGAAGAGTCACAAAGGAGTCCAAGTGACCTTGGAAGATGAATCCAAGAGTCACACCATTGTATTATAAATGTACATCTATGGTGAATAATATGAGTATCTGAAGCCTATCTTTCTATGTGTGTGTTTATATTTCCTCATAAACCATGTGTATGTTTAACATGGTATCCGAGTTGATACGTTCATAACCAGCTCAACCTTGTGTGAGCCATTTATTTTTGTGGCCTGTGTAAATCTGTAAAATTCTGGTCATTTTTGCAGCATTCAGAAATTTTCTGCAGCATTTAGAAATGATTCTGTTGGGTTCATTCAGAAGTGCACATGTTTTCTCTCACTACTCCCTGCTACATTCAGTTTATTCTGCTCCCTCCATTCTGCATTCTGAAAAATTCTGAAATTTTTCTTGCAATTTCTGCCTACTTTTATTTCTGCACATTGGAGAGCTGTTGGAAAATATTGTCTGCTACTGTTTAAAGTGGGTCTCTAACAAAATTCTGAGTTTTTCTGCAAATTCTGCAAATTCTACTGTTTCTGCACATAATCTCACACCTACTCCTCCCTTCTCCTTAAAAAAAAAAAAAAAAAATTGCTGTAGCCCACGCTCCCCACCTGCAAACACAGTTTCCCTCCCCTCGGCCCTCACGGCCTTCACCTACCTCCCTCTCCACTCACCGTTGCCTTCCCCTCCCCACTCCCCATCACCCTTCGCTCCCTCACGCCTACCAACCCCCTCACTGCTCCCGCTCGGCCCTACCCATCCCCCTTACCCCTCGGCCCAACCCCCCGACCCCTCATCCTCTGCTCACGGCCTTCCCTTACCTCTCCTCTCGACGCCCCCTCAGCCGATCTCCTCTCCCCTCCCCGCTCAGCCCCCCTTTTCCTTCCCCTTTTCCCTTCCACTCCCCCTCCGCTCGCTGAATCCTCCCCTCTCGGCCTTCCTCACTCCCCGCCCCGTCACGCAGCCCTTGGCCCTCATGGCCCTCACCCATCCCCCTCACCCCTTGGCCCAACCATCCTCTCCCTTACCCCCCACCACTGCCCCCTCGCATCCATTCTGCCACACCCTTCTCTCCCCAACTCTCACCTCCACTCCCCCTCGCATCCACTCTGCCGCACCCCTCTCTCCCCAACTCTCACCTCCACTCCCCCTCACTTCCCTTCCCTCACCCTTCCCCGCCCTCTCGACTCTCTCTCCACACCCGCCCCCTCACGTCGCTCCCCATCCCCTCACTGTAATACTCCCACACCCGCCCGCTCACCACTTGCAAACTCCACCCATCCCCCTCGCTCGGCCACTCGGCCTTCCCTCCCTCCCTCCCTCCCATGCAGTCTCTACGTTTCTTTTTAATATCGACCCTTTAATTTTTAATTTTTTTTAAAAAAGATTTCACTTCCCCTAGTTTCACCTCCCCCAGTAATTACCTTCCCTAATTTCACCTCCCCCAGTAATTACCTTCCTCAGTAATTTCCTCCCCCAGTAAATACCTTCCCAAATAAACCCTCCCTCATATAACACCTCTGAATTTTTTTTCCCAATTTTTTGTTTTGTTTTATTTTTTTTTTCCAAAAAAAAAAAAGATAAGAGAAAGAAAAGAGAGAGGAGATGGTATAAATGGTATACGAATAAATGAATATATGGATTTTATATAGTGAAAAGTGAAGTTTGTGTTGTATGACCAAGATTTGTGGCATGTATAGAAGGGTGACTCTTTGAAAGAGACTGAAAATGTGAAGGCAAATGTTGAAGATTGGTCATTATTTTAAAAATAACAGTGGCATCATAAATTCACTTATAGTTTTTCCACAAATAATTTTTGGAATTTTCCTTCATATTTATTGTGAGGTAATATAGCAAGATCAAGACCATTTTCTCATCGATAGTGAAGCATCCAAGCTTGTGAATATTTTTGTTAAATTAGAGCTGTTGGTGTAAAACAGTTCTTTGAAGAAGAGAGAAATCATCTGCCTTAAAGGGTTACTGCACAGTGGTTTTTGTTGCACATTTACAAAATATTTGCAGTGACATTGCATTGCTTCTTAATTCATAGTTGCAGTCAGTGTTTTAAGTATAACTTTGAGTTGTTGAGAAATTGTTGAACACTTCTATGATGTGAGTCATTGTTGCTTGCTAATCAGACGACCAAGTTTACACCTTGAGGTCCTCCATAATTTGAGTAGCAGAGTTTGTTCTTTGGGAATTCCATAATTGGAAGTTCATGAAAGAAAAGGGTCTTTGAAGTCACTTGTATTCTTTTGAAGTAAGTTGAATCACATTGTAAACGGGTGCATTATCGGTTGAAGCCGACACCCTTTATTTCTTGAGCCTGAATTGTTGAGAAAAATGGCTAAAATCAATGATGCATTAGAGTTTTTGAATAAGCTCATTCATTCCATTGTTCATGATATGATAAAAATGAGCAAGAACACTCTTTTTAATATTCAAACTTGCTTGCAAGATGCACAATACAAGATTGATTTTTTGCAGTTGGAGTCTCAGCTTCAGCAAGATGAACTTTAGCAAAAGAGTCATCATTCAGAACCTGTTTCTATTCAGAAAATTGAGAAGGACTCTCATCAACAGAAATAATATAAAGTTGCAGTTGATTCACATTCAGTTCCTTGTACAAGCGCAGTTTTACATGTAGATGCAGCAGCTCAGTCTGCACTTCCCAAGCCCATCATCAGACATTGGGAAGAGCTTGTCCACAACAAGAAAAGAACTGGTCTTGGATATGACAAGGAGTTGTCCTTTCATATTCAATACTACTCCAAGCCCATCAAATTTCAGAGTGCCGAATTTATTTATGACAGTTCACCTGCAGTTGTTCTAGATCCTGCTCCACTTCCACAACAACAACAACAAATTGTAAAATTCCAACATTGTGATTGAGTTGGCCATATGAAAGATCATTGTTTTGATCTTCATCCATGCAATCACTGTGGTCGGCACACCCATTCTTCACACAGATGCTTCAAAAACAAGCCTCCTGCAAGAATAAAGATTCATCTTGGATGGATCGCTTCTTGGCAATGGGCATCAACAACCAAGAAGATGTTCAAGTCACATGTTAGAACTTGTTCCAGAATATTGAACAAACTTGCAGTTGAGTTTTCGCCAGCATCTCACCTTGTATCTGACAGGGGGGAAAATGGTGGTCATCTACAAGCTTCGATGCCACATCAAGCGAGCCTGAGCCACAATCTCTCATTCCATATTCAGAGTTGTATCTAGAGACACAGTAGTTCAAGCGAGCCTGATCCACAATTTGTCATTCCAGATTCAGAGTTGTATCTAGAGACATGGATGCCCATAAGCATGCCTTTGGTTTGTGGACATCCTTAAACCATCTATGTGAGGTTGATATTCTTACTCTTTCAGAACACTTCCTCTAGCAGAAGACTCTAGCTTCTTGCCAGTTTTGGTTGAGTTCCAAGAAATGCATTAAGAATTCCAGTGTTGGTGGTCATCCTTAAACCATCACAGGTTGTAGACTTCCCTTATGTTAGGTTGAAGGTCTCCCTTTTCAAATATGAGAGACAATTCCTCTAGTAGAAGCCCTTAGCTTCTTGCCAGTTTTGGAAGAGTTCCGAGAACTGCAATAAGTGTTGCTTTCCAGTGGGTCATCCTTAAACCACCTCTATATGACAAAATTTCATAGAGCTACTTCAACCTAAGTGCTGCCATGCATATTTTGCAGATTTGTATTACAACTCTCTTCTTGGACTCACACATACCACTTCAGATTAAGGGGGGGAATGTTGAACACCTAATCCTCTATTGGTAGGTGTGGAAAGCAAAGAGTCACAAAGGAGTCCAAGTGACCTTGGAAGATGAATCCAAGAGTCACACCATTGTATTATAAATGTACATCTATGGTGAATAATATGAGTATCTCATGCCTATCTTTCTATGTGTGTATTTATATTTCCTCATACACCATGTGTGTGTTTAACATGTTGAGATACCTCAGAGTTGCTACAAATTTTGGCTATGGTAGACATGGACATAGAGAGTGAAGCTTCAAGGCTTCACATATGTAGATTGGGTATGAAGTCCATCGGAAAAGAAGAGCACATCAGGGGGCATCTTCAACATTGGATCAACAACAATTTCCTAGTACACCAGGAAATAGAGATGAGTTGCACTCAATTCAACAGAGGCAGAGTACATGGCAACCAGTCAGGCATCATGTGAGGGAATCTAGATGAGAAAGATACTTATGGTTTTTTTGGTCGACAGATGGATCTGATAATGATTTATTGTGATAACCAAAGTTGCATCAAACTCTCGGTTAATCCAGTTTTTCACGACAGGTCCAGGCATATTGATATCCGGTATCGCCATCGTAGAGATTGTGTGCAGAGGCATATTTTTTCATTAGAGTACATTCCCACGGAGGAGAATTTTGCATACATATTGACGAAGGAACTATCAAGTGGAAAATTCGAGTTCCAGAGAGGCAAGATTGGGGTAGCAGACAATCCCTTTCTTGTTGAGAGGGAGTGTTGAAATTGGCAACAAGAAGAGGCGTCTAATTTAATTTTCCCTTAATTAAATTAGAAGGAAATTTTAATTCCACATCACATGACAACTTGTATGAGTTAACTGAGTTGGGAAGACTTATTTATCTCAGTCAATTTGAGTTGGGGGTCACACTGGAGGCATGTAGAGTTCACTCTAATTTTTAGAGGGTCCAGTTGAATTTTATTTTGAGTTGTAATTGTTTAACTAGTTCTAACTGATGGATGAGATAGTGAGAGGTATAGTGAATTAAATTTGATTTAATTTATGTGTAGTGATCAATAAGATAACTCATAATTCACTATAAATAGTTGTTGCATGTCAATTCTAAGGAAGGTCCAATTGATATTTGAGTTAAAGGGAAGTACACTATCAGTTGCACTATTGGAAAATTGTACAGGTCATGCATGAGGCAAGCCAAAAGCCTTATATTAATTGTGTAATCAATTTTTGAAAATTTCTTAATTAATAGGGGCTCAATTCCATCAGGAATGCGTAAGCAAGGCTGAGAAACCTAGAGGCATGTTTTTGGTTAAGTATTGGACCAAACTTTCTGGGACCAGAGTGAGACAGTTAGAGATAGTGGAGAGAGCTCTCAAGCCTAAGAGAAGCATTGTATTGTTTCATATTCTTGAATTTATGCAATATGCAAATAGCGATATTTTAGTTGAGGCTTTCCCCAGATATATCTTTGCATTGTGTGATTGAAATTATTTCTTTTTCTTGTTCATGTGATTGTGCAATTGTAATTGGTTTCCGCAATTTGTAGAATAGATTCAGGTATTTTGTTTTAGCATATTACAATATCAATTGAATCTATGTGGATTTTCTATAGATCAAGGCCTATTATGTACATCATGATAAACATACCTATCAAAGGCTTGATGATTTTTCTTGAGAAATTGATCGAATGAATGAATGGAATCAGATGGTGGTAATGTTTGAAACCACTTGTTAACTCGATATTCAAGTGTGAGGGTGAATAATATAAAAAAAAATATTAATCATAAATTTCATTAGATTTACAAAAACCAAGAAAATCAGATATATGTTTAGTTATGAATGTACCACCCTCACCATCAAAGTGGAATTGCGACAAGTTATGACACTGTTCTGCGGAGATGAAAAGTTTACCAGGGGATAATTTAGAAAAAAATTCCATGATTATGATTTGGGAAAAAGCCATTTAAGATCAGAGATTCAAAACAGACTCAATGGGTAAAACTTGTCATCTGACCCTCCTTCTAGCACCAATTATCGATGATGCTCGAAATATGTCAACTAAGGGGGTCTCCCCGATGTGAAGTCCCAATTAGAGCTCACACCATTTGGAGTAGGAGCCCCAACCGGAAATATGGTCGGTTGCCATTTTACTTAAGAATTTTACTTGACTGCAATTATTAACATATGAGGTTCTAAAGCATTGTTTGAAACAAGCCACTAAGTTGACATTATGAGGCATACAATTGCGATATATACAAGGTAATTTCATGGTAGGGAGAAAGAGAGTGAGATTCTAGAAGAAAAGTAATAGTGCCATCCTAAAAGAGACACACATGAGCATAAGAGGATCACAAATTATTATGAAAAGTAGTTCACAAGACAACCATGATCATAAAACCAAATAAAACACACCTTCAACAAGATAAGTACCAAAGCCTCTGAAATAATTCAATTTACTTAGTACATATGAACGGAATACATACCGCAAACATCTAAAGAAATGTCCTATGATATTCACGATACATGCATGAAAATGTGTTGGATCATCGAGATTCATATATTAAGTGGAAGTGCCAACATATACAAGTACAAAATATGCCACACTAGCCCCAATAGTGTAACATTAAGTCACCACTTGCTTCTCCAAAGAAAGATCTTCTCCCCCATGTTAATGATAGAGAATCCAAGGTGATAATTCATGTCCCAAAAGTACCTTTTCTTGAGTTATGAGGGTGTATTTACAATAAATGGGGTGACTCTTCACCTCCATCATGACTCTTGAGCTTCTAAAATGAATTTTCAAATTCTTACATGACCTTTGAGCTTCTATATGATTTTAGAACTCAATAGTGACTCTTCATATTCCATGTGGGACCCTTGGTCCTCCACATATTTTAAATTTTCTCATTTTGGAGAGTTACATAATTACATTCCATAAACGATGTGGCAAGACACTATGACACATGTGACTCTTGAGATGACTCTTGACAATGATGACATGGAAATTAATGATGATGTGGCATTCCCAGGATGCTTCTTTTGCTACTTTCTTTGTATCTTCATGATGGATCTTGCATGTTCTTTGTATTCATCCTCCAGGGGTTGATTGATATGGAGTTTTCATGTGATCATGACATCTAATATTTTATCAGAATCTAATGTCTCTTCATCTTCTCTTCAATGATAAGATTTTTCTTTACATCTACAAAGGTGTCTTATGGTAGGGTCTCCTTATTCATCTCCTTCATCATCATCCCGTCATAACGTGATATAATACCTGCAACTTAAATCCACCCATAACAACAAGACATCAGTTTGATAAAACCCTAGTCTAACATGTTTCATGACAAGCATTAATTGAGATGGAATTGGGTGCTCGACTAAGAGGCTGGCTCAAGGATTGTGTAGTTTTGTAGTTTAAGAGGTAAGGGGCCAGGACTTAGGCTTGACACTGTGTAGTGTGTAGTTGCAAAATGCCAGGGTAGGGTGACTGCATATTTGGGGGGCTCAAGGAGGTAGGCTTAAGGTTTCCCACCCAACAGTTATGAAGGGAGAGAGGCCTATGTCTTACGCAATTGTGCAATTCAAGGAGTCAGGATCAAGGCTTGAGGCTTGAGACTGCATAATGCATAAAAGGAGCTAACTAGGAGGTTGATCTATGTAGTTGTGGAGGTCAAGGAATAAAGGTTGAGCATTGAGACTATGTAGTGCATAGTAATGTACAGAAGGAACTGCACATTGCAAAAATATAAGAGGCAAGGTCTAAGATTGAGGGATGAGACTGCACAATGTGTAGTTTAGGTCAGCTGAGTGAAGCCATGTTGCTCGGGCAAGAAGTTTTCAAAATTTGGTTGTGCGGGAACATTGAGGCCAAAGTGGACAAGGATAAAACTTGAGCATGATCACACACTTAGAAAATTCTATGACACAAAATTGATCACTTAGAACACATGAAAAACATAATGCCCTCAATGTGACAACTTCCGCAAAGTGCGACACTTAAGGTACACTTTGCGATGACAGTGATGACACTTGTGCGATAATGCTTGAAACTTTGGGATTGAGTGTAATACATGTCTACATGATTAATAGGACTCATTGACACCAAATATACCCCTTTAAAAATTCCATAACTATGCTTATGCGATATGCGACACTTTCCATGCCAAAAGATGACATTTGCAACGATAAGGGAAAATTCCAAACGACACTTGGAAAATTAGAACAACATTGAAAAGGACACACGCCAAAGCGAAGATAACATGAAAGTGAAACTTATGGAAATGAAAACAAGCAAAATAAAAATTCATAAACATGAAACCAAAAATTGTGAAATAAAAGGTGCGCAAAAGCGACAGTTGGAAAAAATCATCGAAATAGAAGTACAATCAAAACCAAAAGTGAGAGAGTGTAAATTGAAAGTGTGACGTGACTGTCGTCATAAGTTGAACATCACACAGACACTGTCTTGATGGATTGTGCTATGCCTATTAAATATTGCGTAAAATAATGTGCTCATGAACTTGTTACAAACTGAACATGTGTATGCACGTGACTTCTACACTCAGAAACAAAGAAGAATACTTAAACACTTAGCATAAAATTCATTGATCATGAAGAAAATAGATCGTTAGATCCTCAGTAGGCTCTAAAATTCATGTGTGGGAAATTTTTTGGAGGGTGTTGATTGCAACGTCAACTATTACATAATAAATCTATTGTTACTTTAATTGACTCATGAGCTAATCACATTTATATAGATCCGAAATTGGTAGATAAATTTAACTTGAAGAGAGCCAAGCATCGTAAGCCATGGTTGGTTCAACTAACTACAAGAGTAAAGAGAAAAGTTACATAGTTGGAGAAATAATGTCTAGTTGATATGAATGGACTGAGTGCGAAGGCATAGTTGAATATAATTTCATTGGGATATTACAATTTCCTTATTGGTATGGATTGGATGGAGGATCACCATGCAATTATGGATTGCTATAGTAAATATTTTACTTGTATTAATGATGAGGGATCATATAGAGGTAGGTTTAGGGTTTCGCTAGGCCGATATCTATAAGATATATATCAAATCTATAATTGAAGAAGGATTTTAGGAAATGATGCTAGATCTTAGTAGCTCATATAGAGGAACCCAATAGGGATCAACACAATACTTTTGGAGGATTATCATGTATTAAAGGAGTATGTTGATGTATTTTTGAGATCTTATGATTACTTCTAAGGAGGGATATATATTTTCCCATTGATATGATACGTCGAGGCACTCCAGTATCTAAATCACCTTACATGATGAGTACTCCAAAGCTTAGAGAATTGCAGATGCAGTTGGATGATTTATTAAAGAACATACATCCTAGTGTATCACCATGGGGAACTCAAGTTCCTTTTGTTAAGAAGAAGGATGGGAGATTTTGGATATGTGTAGATTTTTTAAAACTAAACAAAGTGACTATTAAGAACAAATATCCATTTCTAAGGAAAAATGATCAATTTTATTAGCTTTGGGGAGCTAAGGTATTTTTCAAGATTGATTTTGAGGCCAAGATATCACTAGTTGTGGATTGAAGAAGAAGATATAAAAAATATAGCTTTTCGAACTCGTTATGGAAATTGTGAGTTCATGGTGGTGCCTTTTGGATTAACCAATACATCAGGTGTTTTTATGTGCTTAATTAATGAGGCTTTTAGAGAATATCTAGATAATTTTTTTTATTGTTTTTCTATATGATATATTGGTATATTCTAAATTAGAAGAGTAGCATGAGAAACATATGAAGTTGGTTTTACAGATGGTTATGGAACATCAACTATATTATAAGCTCAATAAATCTTGGTTTTATCAGAGATATATTTTTTATTTGGGCCATATCATTTCTGAGGATGGGATAACTATGGACCCAGAAAATATCGAGGCCATCAGGGAGTGAATAACACTGAATATGGGCCTAACTGGCTATTACAAGATCCTCATTAGGGGATTTTATAGGATTTCTCACCCTATTAATTTTTTGCAGAGGAAGGGTGTCAAATTTAAATGGAATTCCAAGTGTGAGGAATATTTCTAACACTTAAAAAATTTGTTAAAAAGTGCTATGGTATTGAAGATTACAGACCCAAATGAGTATTTTCTTGTACGCATTGATGGATTTAGAGAAGGCATGGAAGGAGTTCTTATGTAGAATGGTAACATGGTGTGCTATGAGTCCAGGAAGTTGAAGGAACATGATAAGAATTATGTTTCACATGACTTGAAATTGGAAGCTCTAATTCGTGCCCTTAAGATGTGGAGACATTATCTCATGGGCAGGAGGTTTGAACTATACATAGATCACTATGGTTTGTGGAATTTGTTTGAACAACCAAATCTAAATTCTTGAAAAACCATATGGATGGAGTTATAAGTTGAGTATGAATTTGAGATTAAGAATATTAAGGGAAAGGAGAGAAATGTGGAAAATTATCTTAGCCAAATACTACATCTGATGCATGCTTAAATAATAAGTGTGTGCAAGGACGATATAATAACCAAAGTTATAGAAGTTAGGAATTAAGATCAACAATATTTGATGATCAAGAATTGTTTGGAGAAGGAAGTAAAGAAGCCAAAGTATCTACATTATGAGTTTAGAATATATGGAGTTCTTATTTGTAGAGGTCGTGTATACTTACCAGATGTGTAGGAAGTGAAAGAGTTAATTTTGAAAGAGATGCATAAGATGCCTTATCAAAAAACCATTGCAACAATAAACAAGTAGTATTTTTAGCTTGGATTATGGAATAATATGGAAAACTACATAGCAAGGTGTTTAGAGTGTCAGAGAGTTAAGGATGACCCAAGAACTCAACAGGCTTGTTACGACCCACCTATTCTTGAATGGAAGTGGGATGTGTTGTCGATTGATTTTATTACTAATTTTCCTAGGATGACAAAGGGGCGTGATGCAATAATGGTAGTTGTTGATAAAAACACCAAATCTACTCATTTCATTCTTGAAAAATCAATATATAAAGCAACTAACATAGATGATATTTATATGGGAAGTTTCCAAGCTACATGGTGTGCTTAGGGAAATTATATTTGGGTAATTTAATTGAGAGTTAAATTGCATATCATGAAATTATCAATCCAGGTTTGTACACTTGTGAAGCATACTTGCACACAATATGCTAGGAAATTAATTTTCAATTTTAAAAGTGAATCTAATGTATTGAAATTTTTTGCAAGAGTGAAATAAAATCCTATTCATGAAATGATATCTAAAATGAGCACACACACTTTCTTATGAAAATATGAAAAAAAGCACAAAATAATTCTAGAAAGACAATAAGATTTAATCTAAATAAATCAATAGATTCTCAGCTAATGAGATTTTTATCTAAATGAAATGAAAGTGAAATTTCTGTTTATGAAGAATGAATGTGATTCTATTCTATGAAGCCAATTCTATGCTATGAAAGATAACTAGATTATTATACTATGAAAATAATCAAACATTATTTTATGAAACACTTCCAATTTCTATTTTTATGAAAGCATTAAAATTTCCTATTTTAAAAAGGCATTGAAACTCTATTCTATGAAAACTTCTTAAATTCTATTCTAAAGATTGTAGAGCTATACAAAGGGTCTCTTTCACCTCTAATTACCTCACATTAATATGTCAATCCGGGAGCGTTTTGTTATTCCAAAGAGTGTCTCAGTCTGAGGCTATCACTTGTCAGAGTAATGCTAGTAGTACAGTGTTTAAAAATACAAGAGTAAACGGATGCTTGTTTATAACTAAGTTACTTCAAAAGAATAAATCACACATTCGGAAAACTAGGCAGCTTATCAGTCAAGGGTTCGGCAGCGATAACCCATCCCTTTGGAAACTGACGGAAAGGAAATTAGAGCATAGACCATGGGTCTGGGAGCTAGACAGTGAATGCCAAAGCTCACTACAGCCTTAGATCGTCTCTCACACCAAAACAACAAATGCGAGTAAATGGAACTACAGATAGCAAAATGGAACAACAAATAAAGAGTGGAACAACAAATCTGGAATGGAACAGTAATTCTAAAATGGAACAGCAATCGAACAACTAAGTCTCGCGAGTCGTAACCAAACTTAATCTATTAGCCCAAATGCACTCTTCGCAATCAAATAACAATCTTTCACTCTTAAGGCAAATCAAGCAAAACATACTAATGGAACAGCATTAACGATTGATAAATTATGGAACAGCACTAGTAAATCATATACGCACACACACGCTGGAATAATAATCTGATCAATCTTAATCAACAGGGATACGACTGTGCTTCCAAATAGAACAGCATTATTTCTGAATCCAACAATTATGAAGAACACTACTTCAAATGAATCTATGACACGAATGTTCAGTATAAAAGCTCTGTAACAGAACAGTAAGAATATTCGGTTAAGACTAATAACATGCAATTAACTCTGAAAGGATCAATAACATAATGCAGAGTCAATACACAATTCTATCTATAAAAACCTTAATGATTTAATCTTAACAGAGCATGTAATAGCAACTTATAAAGCATATCATATTACCAAATAACAACGATAAACAAACCACGCAGAAATCAAATCGTAGTGATACAAAAGCAAGTGTCCTCCGGGGCCGGGCCCTTAGCCTCCAAGGGTACACCGCCTTAAGTTAATCCAGACGCAGAGATGAGATAATCACCAAGCTTATATTAATGCATCGGACAAAAGTACAATGAACCAGTTCTCAACGAGACTCAATGATCAGATTTGATTTCTAACAGAAAATTACATAAAAAGTCTTCTCATTATATTCTCCCCAAGCTAACAGTGCTGTCCCTTTATATAAAGGTGACGGCGGAGATGTCCAAGTAACAAGATAAATAAAGCAGCGATCCCTCAGGATCAAAGATCCTGAGGGATTCGCCAAACTGTTAATCCTTCATCTTTTCTTTTCTTTTCCGCCGAGCTGGTGTCTTCTCCTCCTTTTCCGGGCCGATTTGCTTTGATCTGCTTAGCCTTGTTTGCATTCGGTTCCCCTTCAAAGGGACAACAGTTATCTCGTCTTTGTCCTTTCCTTTGGAACGGTAACTCCTCGTTTTCACCTTTTCCTACACAGAAAAATAACAATTATCAGCGGTTAAGTCTTGCATATCAATTCTCACATGTTTTGTTATAATTATTTATTATTTTCCAAATTCATGATGCAAAAAGGTTTACAAATTCTACTAAAAAACCACTGAAATGATCATCAAAAGCATACCTTTTTAGTACTCCACACACCCCCCTGCTTACCTTGTTTCATGTCCTCATGAAAACATTGTAGTTGACATGCAAGGCAGTGAGAGAATATGCTGGAGAAGGAATCTCATGCGGAGGCCTACAGCCATGATGAGTGATTAGATAGTCAAAGAACTGACCTGTTTGCCCCTCAGGCATCTCATACAGGGCCTGGTATCCGGGTGCAGGGTGCCAAATAATTGGAGTGCGAAATCTATATCCTAACCAGGATGGCCCTGCTTTCAAAATTCTCTCACCATAGAGGTTCAAACGGTTGGCAGCTAATTCAAAATTCTCATACTTAAATGGTTCCCTGAGCTGGATGTTTGGATTAGAGATTCGGTACCGAAATTTGGCTGCATCAATGGCGAGGTCTTTGATGGAAAGGAAATATTCTAAACTCTGTCGAATGAGTGCCTCATGCATGGGTCCTAACGTTTCAATGACACCCGGAGTCCTCATGAGGTTTCTATGTGCTTTCCCCTTACTGTGGAGTTATCCTCCTGCAGGTTCTGCAAAAATTCCATCGCTACTGTTTCATTAGACTCCTGCGGGCGACTGAGATAATTCAGCCATCCTGCTCTTTCCAGGATCTCCCGGGCAGCAGCGGAGATTGTCAACTTCTGAGGTTCGCTTCGAATTGCCCTTCCTCCCATGGTTTCACTGTGGATTCTCAATGGAACAACAACTGCTTGTGCTGTTTAAAACACAGAGAGGGTGATAATCGCAAGATTTCGAGAAAAAAAACACAGAGTATGCAACAATGCAACAGAAATGGATTATGAACAACAACTTGTGTAAAAATAGAAATGTCATGCCGTTAAGCCATGCCATACCATCGTACATTATCTTTCCCGAATAGTGAGCTGACACATAATTCAGGGAATAATGAGGTTAACCTCCCCCCCCCCCGCAATGTGATAGGCTGTCCCAGTCGTCAAATAAAGGAGCAGCACCCGATCTGCAACCGAGTCAGATAGGAACAGCATATGGAATTATGCCATGTTTAGAAAGACAACGAATTACCGAAATCGAGGCGGAGAGTTGATCGCGTATTATGTAAGAGGCTGCTGTGTTATGATATGAGGCTGGTGGGTAGGACATCTGTCGTACTTTCCAAATCTCAAGTGGTCATTGTCACTTCCTTTGGCATGATTGGTGGTAATAAGTGTTCATGCGATGTATAAATCGGGAAATAATATATGATTAGTTCCTAGGATATAAGAAACAAAAGAGTATTAGTATCTTACCCATTGGTGTAACCAAGGTGACTTCAATACCATTAGCAGTGCTCTGCTGCCGACAGGTGTCCATAACCTTGGCAGAGTTGTTTTTTCACCCTTGGAACCATGATCCTTTGTGTATACTTAGGAATGTTGTTATGTCAAAGTGTAGACCATTATGCTGGCTTGGTGACCAGTTAACCATAATTCCATTCACGAGGAAGGAGCGAAAAGTGGGCAGGCCGGCTCGTGATGAGACCTCCTGTTCCAAGGTTCGATTATTTTGATATACCTTTTGGAACATATCCCTGGTGTGGTGGCCATAGTGGGAATGCCACTTCACTTCCATCCTCATGATCATGGTAGGCTGGCTCTTGATGAGACCCCCTATCCTGCATTTGACATCTCACATATCTTGCTCACATATTTTTTCTTTTTCATAGAGTACTTTTCCTTATTTATACACAAAGGGTGGTTCAACACTCCTTAAGAGTAGGAATGGTGGAAGAAGTATTATCATCTCAATAGGAAGATATAAGCCCTTTGCTCTTATTCCTAAATAATAATCAAAGAGGGTTAAAGGGATCAACATGATAAAGATAACCAATCAGGGCAAAATTAGTAAAACAATGACAACAAAAGATAAGAAATAAGTATGTCCTTCCTTTTGTCCTCTTACTAATGCAGAGCCTTATAAATATAGCGATTTATGGTTTGCAGATTTCGGTATGTTGTGATTTTATATTCATTGCACAAGTACATAGCTGCATCTTAAAGACTTGGAAGAATATGGGCAAGAAGCATCCTCAATTTAGATCAGCAAAAGGAATAAGCTGTTTCACAAGGAGAGCAAAAGTATGCTAGTGGTGTTCCTTTTGAAAAAGAAACAACGACGGACGATAGATCGTAAAAATGCAAATGCCGTTCCTTTGAAAAAGGAACAGCAAAAATAAAAATACTATAAAAACACTCAAAATGCCGTTCCTTTGAAAAAGGAACAACAGCAACAAAAGAATGCTGTTTCTTTGAAAAAAAAGGAATAGTAGTAACCAAAAATGCTGTTCCTTTGGAAAAGGAACAACAAAAGACGCAAAATTTCCGTTCCTTTGGAAAAGGAACAACAGAGATCCAGAATGCTGTTCCTTTAGAAAAGGAACAGCAAAACAAGCAAAGCCAACAGCATAAAAAACACGCAAATGCCATTTTTTTAGAAACAGAACGGCAAAAAATCGAAATTTTGAGAAAGAAAAAGAACAGCAAAAAATGACAAGAAAACATTTAGTTCAAACATATGTACAAGAACGACTCAAAGACAAGAACTTATGTACAAATTGTAAAAAGAAATGAATTCCTTAATGAATTACAGGTGAGGAAGATTTCTCTTCCCCTCCTAAAATCTCCATATCAGTGTCTCGGCGTAGCTGCTGGCAGAAGGATTCCCGAGTGAGTGGTTTGCGATAGAGATGAACTCGGTGGCCATTTACTTTGAATGCATATCCAGAACCATCAATGGTAATTAGAGTAAGGGTTCCGTTGTCATGCACCTTCTGGATTTCGTATGGTCCCAACCATCGAGTCTGAAGTTTTCCCGGGAAGTCCTGAAACCGAGAGTCGTATAACAGAGCCCAGTCTCCCTCATGGAAGACTTTGTTTTTTATGAGCACATCATGCCATTTAGCTCGCTGCTGTTGAATTAATGATGTATTTTGTAATGTAGAGAGCCTAACTTCGTCTAATTCATTGATCTGCTGCAGTCGATTGATTTGTGCCTCGCTTAGATCTAGGCCAACTTCCTGTGCTGTCCGTAATGTTTGGATTTCGAATTCTATGGGAAAAATGGGTTGTTTTCCAAACACTAATTGATAAGGTGAGTAACCGGTGGTGCTCCTCCATGTGGTTCTATAGGCCCAGAGTGCTTCAGGTAGTCGGGTAGCCCAATCACGCCTATGTGACGCAATGGTTTACGTTAGGATTGATTCTATTATCTTATTGCTACTTTCTACCTGCCCATTCGCCTGTGGGTGATATGGAGTAGTGATTTTATGCTGGACGTGATAATTGTTGAGTGTTGCAGCTAATCTATTCCCAGAAAATTGTGGTCCTCCATCTGTAATGATTTCCCTTGGAAGGCCATAACATACAAATAGATGGAACAGGAACTGTATGACAGAGTCCTCTGTGGCTCTTGGCAATGCTTCTGCCTCAACCCATTTGGTGACATATTCTGTTGCCACCAAGATATATGTTTTCTGATTTGATGAGGGGTTGATGGGTCCAACAAAATCAAGAGCCCATCGCTCGAATGGTTCAATGACTAACTGTGGTTTCAGAGGCATCTCATCAGCTTGACCAGGTCATCCTGCTCGCTGGCAGCTGTCACAGGCTTGGACAAATTTCTTTGCATATTTGAAAATCGTAGGCCAGTAATATCCTGTCTGCAATACTTTGTGTCCAGTTCTACGCTCAGCGAAGTGTCCACCACACGGTCCATCGTGACAGGCTTTTAGGATGTCAAAGATTTCGTCTTCTCGAACACATCGCCTGATATGCATATCTGCCCCTGTGTGAAACAAATAGCCCCCAATCCACGAGAATCGAGCACTCTTCTGAACAATCTGTTTGCGCTCATTAGGGGTTAAGTGTTTTGGTAGTTTACCTACTGCGAGGTAATTGGAAACATCAGCATACCAGGGTGTTTGAACGACAATAGCAAACAGGTGCTCATCCGGAAATTGATCTTCAATTGCTGCTGCATCGATTGGTTTGGGTATTCTCGAAAGAAAATCGGCTACAGGGTTTTCTTTGCCAGGCCGATCCTTGATTGTGATATCGAATTCCTGCAATAAAATCAACCATCTAGTTACTCTGGTATTTGTGACAGGCTTATTTGCTAAATATTTTATGGCAGAATGGTCTGTATACAAGATAACAGGATAGCCTGTAATATAATGTCTAAACTTATTGACAGCATGTATTACAGCTAGGAATTCTTTTTCAGTAATAGTGTAATTTAATTCAGCAGGGGATAAATTTTTGCTGATGCAATAGATAGCATATGGTTTTTTATCCTCTTCCTGCCCAAGGACTGCGCCAATGGCTGTATCTGAGGCATCAGATGATATCTGGAACGGTAGGTACCAATTTGGTCCTCGAAGGACTGGGGCTGTGGATACGAGCTTCTTTAAATCCTCGAAAGCACGGTCACATTTTTCTGTCCAAAGAAAATCAACGTTACCAGTTAGTGCATATAAAGGAGCAGCAATGTGCGAATAATGTTCTATAAATCGTCTATAATAACCAGAAAATCCAAGAAAGCTGCGTACCTCTGTTTGAGTAGTAGGAGTGGGAATGAGCAAAAGTATTTGGATTTTGGCCGGGTCTACCTGAATGCCGGCTGTCGAAACATAATGTCCTAGGATAAGTCCTTCAGTCATCATCATGAAACATTTTTCGTGGCTTAAGGAAACCCTGGTAACAATGCAGCGTTGTAGGACTTTTTCTAGGGTGTCTAGAGCTGGATCAAAATCATCTCCATATGGTGTAAAGTCATCCATGTAAACTTCAAGTCCATCATTTATTAAATCTGCAAAAATGCTAAGGATAGCCCTTTGGAATGTGGCGGGAGCATTACATAGGCCAAAAGGTAGAACTCGATAGGCAAATGTTCCCCAAGGACAAGTAAAAGTAGTTTTATCCTGGTCTTCGGGGGCAATCTGAATCTGATTGTATCCACTGAAGCCATCCAGGAAAGAAAATAATTTCTTTCCTGCTAAAGTATTTAATACTTGGTCTATGAATGGGAGAGGAAAATGATCTTTCTGTGTTGCCTTATTTAGTTCCCTATAATCCACACAGATTCTCCATTTTCCATTCTTTTTTGGTACCACCACAAGCAGAGAGACCCATTTGCTATCAGAAATAGGATAGATAAAATTGACATCTAAAAGTTTCTGAAGTTCAGCTTTTACCACATCCTTTAGATGAGGATTAAGTCTCCTTTGCAGCTGACGAACAGGTCTGGCATCTTTTTCTATATAAATGTGGTGTGTACATAATTGGGGATCGATTCCTTTCATATCAGGGTAATCCCATGCAAATGATTCTTGATATTTTGTTAACAGATGGATGAGCTTTGTTTCTTGTTCAGGCGTGAGATTGGCATTGATGTTTAAAGTTTTTCCCGGTTCAATTTCCACAGTTTTACTATTTGCAACAGAAGTAACAGGTATCGTTTGGTCATGCGTATCTTTCAGAGGATCTTCCTCCAATTCATTATCAAATGCTGCTTCTATCATGTGACACTGTGTGCGAGATTTAGTTTGACTAATGAAATTATTAATGGCATCATCTTCTGTTTGGTCTTTAAAATCAAGTGCCTCTTGTATAGTTAATGGAGATCTGATGTTATCAGTAAGGTATGATATAGGGTGCTTATTAGTTTTGATTATTGTGACACTTGGCTGTGCTGGAGGATATAGAACTAAATTTTTGCTATTCGGTCCTCTGGTTATGGTCATATTTCCCTGCCGGCAGCCAATGTAGGCATCAGTAGTGGCAAGCCAAGGTCTACCTAAAATTAGCGGGTGTCCATCGAGTCGGGTTTTTGGATTAATTATCAGGAAATCGGTTGGATACTCCCAGGAATCAACAGAGACCATGACATCCTGTAGAATACCCTCTGGTCTAACCACAGATCGGTTAGCCAATTCTAACAAAGTAGAGGTGGGTTCTACTGATGTAATGCCGAGCTTTTGGAAAGTAGTGGTTGTTAAAATATTAATTGCAGCTCCTAGATCAACTAAGGCATTAGACAGGGTCTGACCATAAATTTGAACAGTTATAATTGGATTTCCTGGGTCTTCATATTTAATGGGTGTTTCTTTCCCAGATAATAAGTCAGATAAAGTACCGACTACTTCGACTCTTGGATTATTTGTTATATTCCTCCTTGGTTTCTTTATGCACAACTCTTTGATAGTTTTTGCGTATATAGGAATGTCTTGAATGGCTTGGAGGAATGGGATTTTTATGTACAGATTTTGTAATTCTCCCAGAATGTCAAAGTTAGGATATTGTATGGGTCGAGGTATGACTAATAGTTCTGGGAACGGAGGAGAGGATGTGGTTTCTTGGTTATGAGTCTGCTGCTTATTTACATCCTCTTGTTGCAACTGATGTTCTCTTGGTAACTGATCTTCAATATGAACTGTTTTATCTCCCTCAGTTTCAATTATACGTCCAGATCTTAACTGAAGATCATTGCACTCCCTGAGGTCGGGTCCTAATTCTGGTGATTCTATGATTTGGATAGATTGGACCGGTCTGTTATTTGGATTGGGATCGGGTTGGGCTGGGAGTTGCGGTCTCAGGTTAGACTGGGGATTTTGTTGTAAGGCTGGCAGAGTAGGTTGAGGGAGCGGAATAGTTCCAGCTAGCTAGTGCATCGGTCTTTGCCAGCTTGTCTGCCAGGGTGAAATTTGTGAAGTAAGGGGAGTCCATTGTGAAGGATATGGGCCATTTTGCCAATATGGTGGAGTGTAAGAGAAATTCGGCCAACCAGATTGGCTTGTTTGATTCAGCCATGGGTTTGAAGAAGGAAACGATTGTGGTAACCAGTTTGAAAATGGGGGTTGAGATTGATTTTTCCACATACCATATTGTTGAGCATTATACTGTGGAGGTTGAAAAAAAGAGGTTGAGTCCGGAAACATACCAGATTGTCTCGGCTGCCACTGGCGACGCTGGTTGATCAAGTACGCCGATTCTGGTTCTTCTTCCGCTTCCTTATATACCGCTTTCAATCCAGGAAGTGAGGGGCAGCTCTCCGTAAGGTGATCTTTTGTACAGATGGCGCATGTTTGGACTGTATCCAGTGGACATTCCTTGTGGCTATGTTTTTTCTGCATCGGGGGCAGAAGATCGCCAAATTCTGTTCTGCCTCCATCTGCTTCTGTTTAGCCTGCACAATATCAAGTTGTGTAGTTAGTGTCCCCAGAATATCAGTTTTTAAATTTTCTAACAAATTTCCAATTTCTGCACGTGTTACTCCTTCTGTTGATACTTTGTTATCTCTTGCAAACCGATCATATTCTGTCGGTTTTATTCTTGTGCTGCCTCTCGAACTCCTGATACATAAATCAATGATGTCAGCAAAATTCTCTTGATAAATATCCCCTTTTCCCATGATGTTTAAAGTTTCAATCCATTGTTCCTTCATGCCCCTTATTAATGCAGTTTTTAACACATTATCAGGTAAAGGTAGCGATGCATAAGGAGATCTTTGTAGATTGTACTGAAAACGTTCCACATACTCCTCCAATGTTTCATTCAGTCTGGCTGTCATTTGGAATATTTCGTTTTTTAATTCTCTAGACCTACAATAATCCTGATATTTTTTTAAGAAGGATTCTTTCATTTGATCCCAATTGTTGATAACCCCGCCACCTAGTCCCATAAACCATCTTAAAGCAGCCCCTTTTAATGTAGAGGGAAATAATTTCAATTTCTAGGGATCGGTGGTGTAATCATACCCCCTGCATAACACATCGAATTCGAATAAAAATGCATCCGGATCTTCTGATGTGAGACCGTGAAATGTAGGGATATGCTGAAGAGGGATAGCTTTCATGGGTGCATTTCCTGCAGAATCCACTATAGGATATTGTAATGTAGAGGTTTGAGCATTTGGCTGGTTCTGAGCCATGGGATCGAATATATGCCAATAACCTTCTGGGATATCTAGGAGAGTATTCCTAGGTTGAGAGGGAATGGTTTTGACAGGGATAGTTTTAATAGTACTTCCCTTATCTGGAATAATGAGAATACCAGATGTCTGAGGAGATTGGATTCCTTCAACAATGATTTTCGCAGCACTCCCCTTATCTAGGCTATCTAATGGCTGATTTGTTCCAATAGGAGATTTTGGTTCCTTGGTTTCCCCTGTTTCTCCTTCTCCTTCACAAAAGTTGCTGGAATTCCCTTCCTGCAATAGTTCTGGAGTAGAATTTTCGATTTCTTGAAAGTCCTGCTCTTCAGTTTGACTATGCACCTCGGCAAAGGCTACAGATGGTGATCCTGTGGCCTGAAGGGAACTAGTAGGCTGTTTAGAAATGTTTTTCCTGGGGCCTACTGATGGCTGAGATTCTGTTTTCTTATAGATTTCGTTTATGAAGGTCGTTCGGCCAAGGGTCACCGGCCCCTTAGCTTTTTCAGGCTTGGATGGGGGTTTGATATTCTTTTCTGGTCTTTTCTGCTTAGTCATGCACTCAAATGAACTACCAACTTCTATTCAAACAAAGCAAAAACAAATCTGTTAGGAAAGCGGATAGTGGAGCAGGGTTTTTACATGCTCCGCACGTAGGTTCTTACCTTCCGTTTTTAGGATCCAACTCCTCCCTAGCAGGCTCGTACACTACTCTGAAAAAGACAAATGACTACACTCTTTCCCCGGCAACGGCGCCAAAATGTAGAGCTATAAAAAGGGTCTCTTTCACCTCTAATTACCTCACATTAATATGTCAATCCGGGAGCGTTTTGTTATTCCAAAGAGTGTCTCAGTCTGAGGCTATCACTTGTAAGAGTAATGCTAATAGTACAGTGTTTAAAAATACAAGAGTAAACGGATGCTTGTTTATAACTAAGTTACTTCAAAAGAATAAATCACACATTCAGAAAACTAGGCAGCTTATCAGTCAAGGGTTCGGCAGCGATAACCCATCCCTTTAGAAACTGATGGAAAGGAAATTAGAGCATAGACCACGGGTCTGGGAGCTAGACAGTGAATGCCAAAGCTCACTACAGCCTTAGATCGTCTCTCACACCAAAACAACAAATGCGAGTAAATGGAACTACAGATAGCAAAATGGAACAGCAAATAAAGAATTAAACAGCAAATCTGGAATGGAAC
Organism: Pinus albicaulis; assembly: GCA_034641835.2. Classification (NCBI taxonomy): domain Eukaryota; kingdom Viridiplantae; phylum Streptophyta; class Pinopsida; order Pinales; family Pinaceae; genus Pinus; species Pinus albicaulis. The sequence continues at coordinate 390,596,930 of CM076574.1, forward strand.
AGTAATTCTAAAATGGAACAGCAATCGAACAACTAAGTCTCGCGAGTCGTAACCAAACTTAATCTATTAACCCAAATGCACTCTTCGCAATCAAATAACAATCTTTCACTCTTAAGGCAAATCAAGCAGAACACACTAATGGAACAACACTAACTATTGATAAATTATGGAACAACACTAGTAAATCATATACGCACACAACACGCTGGAATAGTAATATGATCAATCTTAATTAACAGGGATACGACTGTGCTTCCAAATAGAACAACATTATTTCTGAATCCAACAATCATGAAGAACACAACTTCAGATGAATCTATGACATGAATGTTCAGTACAAAAGCTCTATAACAGAACAGTAAGAATATTTGGTTAAGACTAATAACATGCAATCAACTCTGAAAGGATCAGTAACATAATGCAGAGTCAAAACACAATTCTATCTGTAAAAACCTTAATGATTTAATCTTAACAGAGCATGTAATAGCAACTTATAAAGCATATCAGATTACCGAATAACAACGCTAAGCAAACCACGCAGAAATCAAATCGTAGTGATACAGAAGCAAGTGTCCTCCGGGGCCGGGCCCTTAGCCTCCAAGGGTACACCGCCTTAAGTTAATCCAGACGCAGAGATGAGATAATCACCAAGCTTATATTAATGCATCGGACAAAAGTACAATGAACCAGTTCTCAACGAGACTCAATGATCAGAGTTGATTTTTAACAGAAAATTACATAAAAAGTCTTCTCATTATATTCTCCCCAAGCTAACAGTGCTGTCCCTTTATATAAAGGTGACGGCGGAGATGTCCAAGTAACAAGATAAATAAAGCAGCGATCCCTCAGGATCTTTCTGTCCCTTTATATAAAGGTGACGGCGGAGATGTCCAAGTAACAAGATAAATAAAGCAGCGATCCCTCAGGATCAAAGATCCTGAGGGATTCGCCAAACTGTTAATCCTTCATCTTTTCTTTTCTTTTCCGCCGAGCTGGTGTCTTCTCCTCCTTTTCCGGGCCGATTTGCTTTGATCTGCTTAGCCTTGTTTGCATTCGGTTCCCCTTCAAAGGGACAGCAGTTATCTCGTCTTTGTCCTTTCCTTTGGAATGGTAACTCCTTGTTTTCACCTTTTCCTACACAGAAAAATAACAATTATCAACGGTTAAGTCTTGCATATCAATTCTCACATGTTTTGTTATAATTATTTATTATTTTCCAAATTCATGATGCAAAAAGGTTTACAAATTCTACTAAAAAGCCACTGAAATGATCATCAAAAGCATACCTTTTTAGTACTCCACAAAGATAGATTTATTCTATGAAAGCAACAAAACCTATTTTATAAGAACTCAATTGCAAGATTTATTCTAGGAAATCATTTAAACTCTATTTTTAAAGAGGAAATTGAATTCTATGCTAAGGAAAATATAAGAAACTTATTCTATAAAAACGAGTAAACATTATTCTAAAAGATTGCATTGAAATACATGTTATGCGGATAAATCCCTCTTGCGGACAAGAGCGATCTCCCTAGTATCCTACGGATAGCTAGAAACAAACATCCATTTTTAAATCGTTTTCTCTAGATAATTTTCAATTGAGAATTATTTTAAACAAAGAAAGAGGACATGCTCCTACCTTAAAATTCGACGTTCGGTGCAGCCTATAATCCAGTCGCTCCAAAGAGGCTTCTTCAGTAATGGGAACCTGCAATCAAAGACATACAAAAGAATTAAAAGAAATTGCAACATATAATAATTGAGAACAACTAATCTAACTCAGTGATTAAGGAATCCAAGTATTGAATTATTCAAATATACATAAGAACAACTCAATGAGAAAAAGGAGATCCATATGTGTTATCTTGTATGAAAAGAGTAACTTTACAACTTGTCAACTTGATTTTGTACAAGTTCCTCCTAGGGTCTTGAATAATCGTTCCTCCTTCAGATTGAAAAGCTTTCCTCTCTCTGAACTAGCAGAAATTTATGGACATGAGTATGTGATAATTCTCATATCAATAATGACTAGTATAGAGAGTATGATCTCTTGAGAATTTATTTAGCAATTATCCTATACAAGGTACAATCTACCCTTGAGACTGAAACATGAGCTCAATTTAAAGGGAAATGGAGGTAGTTTCAGTTCCATTAAGAGGGGGATGGATTCCTCTCATGAAGGGATTTGAGCTCCATAGACCAAGGGATAAGCTCCATGAATCGAGGGATAGAGCTCCATGAGTGGAGGGATAAAGCTCGAACTGATCACACGTCTAGAAGCTTCCAGTTGGGAGAATATTCGACCAGATGGGCTTCTAGAACTTACTTTTTCCTTTATTTGACTATTTACGGGGCTCCGCAGGTTTTATAAGTAGAACATGCGGGAGCTGTTGCAAACTATAGAACAAATATTTGCGGATCCGTAGGAAAGAGCTAGGAAAAGTGCAGAGATAGACTTTTAAGGGGTTTAATGAGATTTTCTCCAATTCCAAGACGTGGTTTAGGAACATTAGGGTTTTTGACTTCTAAGGGAGCATAATATAGGTAGTGATGAACCTATATGGACAGTCAAATTTCATGGTGACAAAATAACATGTAACAATACCATCTATCAAAGTAAAATTGTGACTGGTGTGTGTGTTCAAAGTTCATATTTCATTCATGTCTACGCAATATCTATAAATATGAGACTAAGCTAAATGCAGAGGTAAAAGACTCATAACAAGAAACAATTGATAATATTTTTTATTGTTTTAAGAGGTTTAATCAAGTGCTTGTATATGTAGAATAACAAGAATTGAATAAGTAAAAGACAATGTGTAATGAACAAGGCGAAATAGAGCATTCAAACTAAAAACTTGGAAGAAACCTTGGAAGAAAAAGCATATAGAAAACTAATATATCTTGCAGAAATGAAACATAAGGAAAAATATGATACATTCATACCCAATAGGGGGCCCGCCCGAGGCACATGAGAGATGGAAAAACTCATAAAATATATTGATTAAACACTGATTCCTTTCATGAAGGCACAACCACAAAAGAAGATTATATTAACTGAGCAATGTGCGAATTTCACTAGTATTCAAAAATAATAACATCTGAGCATACTGAACTTACCCATCCGGTGATTCGCTTGTTAGTAAAACTGTTTTATAGTGTTTTTAAAATGGCCTTCCTGAGAAACAGATTGCTAAAAACTAGATCTATGAATTGACAGTTTAGACTTCGATTTCCATTGAAATTCTAATTCATGCAATTCACTATCAAGGAAGAAAATTACGTGAGGAACAAATCATAATCCACCAAATCCTTTGTGATCTCACTTTCTTGATATCAATTGGGCTCACTTGATACTATGTTATGATGCTTGGTGTATTTAAAATGCACCATGTCACTGTTTGACCAAAAGTTTAACCTTGATATTATGGTCAACGAAGATTATTTTGCTTGTTACCAATAGGTGGAAATACATGTAGGAACCACTTGGAATTTTCCCATATTATTTGATTGATTTATATTCCATACAATTTATTCAAACCTTGGATTCAATTGCATAATTTTAGTGAGGATCTGAAATGTGTCAAATTTTGTAACTCATGTAAATCAATCCAAGTTTACAAAGAAAAACATATAGAATTGAGAGAATACTGTACCTTTACCTTTTTTTTATATACTTTTAATGGATTTTTATTTCAAAATAGTAATTTAGTGATGTGAGAATAAGTGGTAAATGAGTGAAAGAGAAGGGTAACAAACTGTCAAAATGATGTGATTCATGTGGCCCAACATTCCCCTATGCTTAGGGTTTTGCATGTCTGCATACACCTATTGGTAGCAAAATTTCAAAATTGTAGTATAACTAATATTCAAAGAATTGTTTCAGAAGCTTGTATTAAGAAGTCCAAGTTACTTAGAACTCCTTTCTTCTGCATGAAAACTGACCACCTAGGGTTCTTCATCAATCTTCTAGACTTCAATCCTTTAAATTTATGTTGGAGCATTTTGTTGGCTTTCTTGAGTTTTAAATTCTTTCAATACTAGTGATATATGTGTTTGAAAATTCTGTGATTTTGTTCCTTGAGCAACTTATTTTCTCCTTTTACATGATTTTATAATGTTTCAAGTTCAACTGTCTTCTCCTTTAATGTTTTAATAATTTCTTGCTCCATATGGAAAGGAATATTATCAATATCTACCTTCACATGTAATAATTTTTTGTAAAATAAATAACAAATTAGGCCATTTCCTTTTGAATGCAGATACTAGAATACCTTTTCTGAATGTTGAGACGTCCATGTTCAGGTGTTTCAGGAAGCACTTCCATGATTTATTATTTATCTAGATGATCATTGAGTTTGAATGAAGTCTCACTGCACAACTTGATCTTCCACTAGTTCCTCCAACATTTAGAACTAGTTTAAATGACAATAACTCAATTTAACTGAATTAGACTGCTAAAAATTACAAATAACTCATTGATCCAGGTGGATATTGGTGGCTGCCCGCCTATTCCACTTGGGGCCCCACCATTGCCTCTTTCAGTTTTTCAGTTTCGACACAACTTACTATTTTTAGCAGTTTTTCGGGTCCTGAACTTTCGGAGCCGTTTTGAGGCCCTAAATGATGTTTTTTGGGCATTGAGTCTCCAAAAAATATCATTCCATTTTGAAATGGATATTCATGGTGAAATTTGTAGTCCTCGGATAGATATTTCTAATGATGTATCATGTGCGTCAAACAGAGATAGTATGCCAAAGTTACGTCCCTGGGAAGTTGAAACACCAATTTACCCAAACGGGGCCCATAGTTTTGGCGATTCATCTCCTAGGGTTAGGTTTTTGGGATGTTTAGGGTTCTCCATTGTTTCTCAATAATAAATAGGCCCTCGCGCCTCATTGTAAAGCAGTTCAGAGGTCTGTAGCCACCACATCTCTTCTCAGAGATAGCTACCAGTACCCTAGCTAGTTTTATTTCCATTGTCTGTAAGCAAATTTCTGTTCTTTGATATTAATGAAATGAAGTGTTATTTCCGCTGCATCTCTGTATTTATGGTTATGTGTTTATTCTGTTGCGTTCCTGCATAAATCCGGATCAGTGGTATCAAAGCGGTCTGCTTTTTCTCGATCCTTCTTTGCATGTCCCCAATGAGGTCGGGGTATAAGGAGCTAGGGCTTGATCTGGTGGAACCTTTGCAAGATCAGCCTCGCAAACCTCGACGGACGCCCATGGGGGACGAAAAGAAAGATGAGGGAGCAGGAGATCCTATCAGAATATTGCTCGAGGAGGCCCTCGAAAAACAAAGGAACGCGATGATGGATAGCTTTGCTCAGATCCTTCAACGGCTGCCCACCGGCGGCGCATCTGCATCCAGTAGCCACTCTGGAGTTGCGACTTCCTTTAAGGTACAAGTAAATTTTGACATTCCCATATTTGAGGGTCAAATAGACGCAGATGCCGTAGATAGATGGTTGAATCTATTAGAAGGATATTTCTCTGTTCATGACTTTTCAGACCGGGGGAAGATTATTTTTGCACTCCTCAAAGCTACCCCCCATGTTAAGGACTGGTGGGAAACCTACTGTGAGAACAAGGACCAGACAGAACCCTCTCTGTTCTCGGCCGTACCAACTTGGAATTCTTTCCGAGACGCCGTCAAGGAACAATACTATCTTGTGGGGAGCTATGAGGACAAGTACATACAATGGACCACGCTGCGACAACAAAGGGATCAAGATGTGCATGAGCTGACGAATCTGTTCCATACCCTGTGCACCAAGTTGGGTATCAAATATTCAGAGAAACATCTGGTGCTAAAGTATCGCAGTTGTCTGCACAGATACATTCAGGAGGAAATGGAGTTCCTCGACATCTCCTTGCTTGGTACGGCATACCGGTATGCTGCCAAGATTGAGCAGAAATTCAAACAGAAGAAGCGAGACTTTGGATCTGCGAATCAAAAGCAAGGGAAAGGTGCTCCCAAACCGCAGAACAAAGGACAGAGCCAAGGCATGGTGACTCAATACAACCTGTCGAAGCCACAAGCAAAGAACAACACTGCAAAGCCAAAGAAGGACATGAGAAAGTGGTGTGAGTTCCATAAGAGCTCCACTCACAACACAAGTGAGTGTCGGGCCAAGCAGTCGCTGGTGGCCAATATGCGGGCTTCTGAGTCAGATGCATGCTCTGATTCTGAATCAGAACCTGACAAGGGGAATGAAAAAGGGAAACAAATTATTGATGTAGAGCCCAATGCCACTGTTGCCACTACGAAGATTCAGAAGGAGGAACTGGAAGATCCGGAGGAGGAGGAACGTCTCTTCCACTCCCAGATGTGGGTAAAGGGCTCCCTGGTACAGTTCATTGTAAAAAATGGGAGCCAAAAGAACCTCATTTCGGTAGACACCGTGAAGCAGTTGGGCTTGCCGACCATAGCTCATCCACATCCATACACCATCGGGTGGCTTCACCAAGGACGAGATCTCCACGTCATCCAGCAGTGTCGCCTTCCCTATAGCATCAAGCCCTTCACAGATGAGGTATTATGTGACGTTGCTCATATTGATGTTTTTGATGTATTATTAGGACAACCATACTTGTGGAAGTGTCATGCTGTGTATGGGTCTCGGCCTCGCGCTGTTATTGTTACTTTGTGAAATAAGTTGTACAGGATACCAGAGGTACCACCTCCTGCCACTATCTCTTTGGTTACTGCAAAACAATGCAGTAAGCTCATTTCCCAAACTAGGAAATTCGTTTTCCTGATGATCCGCCCCCAGGGAAAGAAGAAGACTGTGGCCATGACCTCCAGACAAGGCTCCTCTGCATGACAACAACAAATGGATAAGGTTGTAGAGGAGTACGGGGACATATTCACCTCACCCATAGGGGTTCCTCTGCACTGTTAGGTCAAGCACCCGATTGATCTGACCCCAGGTGCATCGCTACCCAATGGACCAATCTATCGACGCTCTATTATGGAGAGCGATGAAATCAAGAGGCAGATTCAGGAGTTGTTGCAGAAAGGTCACATCCGACCAAGTTCATCGCCCTGTGGGAGCCTGATCATGTTGGTACAGAAGAAGGATGGGATGTGGAGACTCTGTATTGACTATCGGGCGCTGAACAAGATCACTGTCCGGAATAGGTACCCGATCCCACGGATTGATGACCTTCTGGACCAACTCAAAGGTGAAAAATATTTCAGCAAGATTGACTTGAAGTCGGGGTATCACCAAGTATCGATTGAACCCTCCGATGTGTGGAAGACTGCCTTCAAAGCCAAGGAAGGCCTTTTCGAATGGTTGGTCATGCCTTTCAAGTTGAAAAATGCTCCCGCGACCTTCATGAGAATGATGGATGACATCTTGCGGCCATTCACCAACTCATTTGTAGTGGTGTACTTGGATGACATTCTGATCTTCAGTCAGACTTGGGAAGAGCACCTTCACCACATCCGACAAGTCCTCCAAACACTGCGGCAACATAAGTTGTGTGCCAATCTGGAGAAGTGCACTTTTTGCATGACCCAGGTTCAGTATCTGGGATACATTATTGATGAAAGGGGGGTGCAAGTGGATCTAGCCAAGATCCAAGTCATTCGGGATTGGCTAGCCCCAACTACTATAACAGAGCTTCGCAGCTTTCTAGGTCTTGCTAATTTCTACCGGAGGTTCGTGTTGGGATTCTCTCATATCACTTGGCCCTTGAGTCAAGTCACCAAGGGAGGAGAAAGAGAAAAATTATTTTGGTCGGAACCTCAACAGAAGGCGTTCACATAATTGAAAAATCGCCTCTGTTCTGCCCCAGTGCTCACTTTACTATACTTGCAACAGCCATTTGAGATCGAGACAGATGCCTCTGACTATGCTATTGGGGCAGTTCTTACTCAATAGGGACATCCAGTGGCATATCACAGTGAGACATTGTCTGACACAGTTCGCAAGTATCCCACTTATGACAAAGAAATGTATTCCATTGTGCAAGCTTGTCGACAATGGAAGCATTACATTTTGGGGAAGGAAAAAATGATCCACACAGACCATCAGCCCCTGTAGTTCATACAGACACAAGGGAAGTTGTAGAATGATCGCCATCAGAAGTGGTCCACATATCTGCAACAGTTTCATTTGAACATCAAGTACAAGAAGGGTAGCACCAATAATGTTGTAGACTCCCTCAGCCGACCACCGATCGTGGCGCTCACCACCGTGCTCAACTCTTGTGGGCATGAGACTTATGATTCACCGCTTCTCTATGAGAGTGACCCAGAATTCGGCCACACTTACAAGGCACTCTTGGGGGGTACGCAAGTTCCAAAATTTAACCTCCAAGATGCATTTTTATGTCACTTGGGACACCTTTGTGTTCCTTCAAGCGAGCGTGCAAAGATGATATGGGAAGCACACTACAGTCGAGTCGCTGGGCATTTCGGGGTCGAGAAAACAGTAGCAATACTACAGAAGTATTTCTATTGGCCAAACCTTCGAAAGGATGTCGAGAAGCACATCAGATCCTGCATTGCTTGTGCCATTGCCAAACCGACCATCAAGAAGCAAGGCCTATATACTCCTCTACCTACCCCTAGTCGACCTTGGGAATCCATCTCCATGGATTACATGTCGGGCCTGCCTTCTACTAAGCAGGGAAATGACTGTGTTTTTGTGGTCGTCGACAGATTCTCGAAGATGGCCATTATGGCGGGCTGCAAGAAGAATATCACAGCAGAAGCCACTGCTAAACTCTTCTTTGAACGAGTGTGGGTGCACTTTGGGATCCCACAGTCTATCATATCAGATCGGGATAGTAGGTTCCTCAACACATTTTGGTCCAGCCTCTGGTCAATGTTGGATACCAAGCTCACCAAGTCCACAACTTTCCATCCCCAAACAGATGGCCAGACAGAGGTCATCAACAGAATGCTTGTACACATTCTGCGCATGTACAATTTAAAGCATCCACGCACATGGGACAAGAGCCTCTAATATGTACAACATAGTTATAATCGGGCTCTCCACAGTTCAATCGCCCATAGCCCCTTTCAGGTGGGCTTGGGATTCCAACCACTATGTCCTATTGACGTGGCCATACCATTTGCAGCTGCTCAGGTCGATTCAGCTCATGTCCAGTCTGAAGTTGACAAAGAAAGTAGCTTCATCGAGTGCATTCAACACATCTGCCAACAGTTTCATGATATATTGGACAGAGCTAATGCCAAGTACAAGAAACGCCATGATCAACACTGGGTGCCACACAACTTCCAGGTGGGCGACAAAGTATGGCTACATTTGCAGAAGGAGCGCCTCACTGGACCCCACCGCAAGCTTCGCCTACTCCGATACGGGCTGTACACCATCACCAACGCTGTAGGGAATAATGCCTTTGAGCTTAGTATTCCACCGTTCCTTGGTTTTCACCCAGTCTTCAATGTGGATCTCCTTCGTCCTTACTTCCCACCTCTACTGGACACCTCAGACATTGCATAACAACTCACACCAACAGAGTTAAACCCAGACTGCATGGAATAGGCCACCATAGATTGTATCAGGGACATGAAATAAAGAGCACTCGCCAATAGAAAATCCAACTGTATCGGGTTGTCAAAGCTGGCCAACTCCTGCACCAAGGCAAGTGGTTCACCAGGGACCAAGTTCAGCAGAAGTTTCCTCATCTCATGGAAGACCTCAACGCAATGGGGACCATTCCTTCCTAAGGGGGGAGGAATGATCCAGGTGGATATTGGTGGCCACCCGTCTATTCCACTTGGGGCCCCACCATTTCCTCTTTCAGTTTTTCAGTTTCGGCACAACTTACTATTTTTAGTAGTTTTTCGGGTCCTGAACTTCCGGAGCCGTTTCGAGGCCCTAAATGACGTTTTTTGGGCATCGCGCCTCCAGCAAATATCATTCTGTTTTGGAATGGATATTCATGGTGAAATTTGTAGTCCTCAGATAGATATTTCTAGTGATGTATCATGTGTGTCAAACAGAGATAGTATGCTAAAGTTACGTCCCTGGGAAGTTGAAACACCAATTTACCCAAACGGGGCCCATAGTTTTGGCGCTTCATCTCCTAGGGTTAGGTTTTTGGATGTTTAGAGTCATCCATTGTTTCTCAATAATAAATAGGCCCTCGAGCCTCATTGTAACTCAGTTTAGAGGCCTGTAGCCGCCACATCTCTTCTCAGAGATAGCTACCAGTGCCCTAGCTAGTTTTATTTCCATGATGTCTGTAAGCAAATTTCAGTTCTTTGATATTAATGAAATGAAGTATTATTTCCGCTGCATCTCTATATTTATGGTTATGTGTTTATTCTGTTGCGTTCTTGCATAAATTCGGATCACTCATGTTTATATGAACTCAAGGCCTCCATCTTGAATTAAATGAGTTAAATGAGTGACAAAAGCCATGTCACCTCAGTTAACTACCTCCAATATTTCTGTTGAAATGGAAATCCAAATTTTCTCTAGTCTGACCAAGACAAAGTCAAATTGAGATTTTATTGTTGCATTTTTCAAAACTCCCTCTCAACAAGAAAGGGAATACATGTCACCCCTATTCAGCCTCTATGGAACTCAAATTTTCCTCTTGACAAATAATTTGTCAAAATATCTGCATCTTGTTCCTTTGTTGGAATGTATTCTAACAACATTATCTGCCTCTGCTCACAATACCATAAATGGTGATACCAGATATCTATATGCTTGGATCGATCATGAAATATAGGATTTTAAAAGAGATTTATACAACTATGATTATCATAGTAGATCGCAGTTGGATCCATCATCTGACCAAACAGTCCCATAAGAATATTTTCATCTAGATCGCCTCACATGCTGCTTGACTGACAACCTTGTATTTTTCTTATGTTGAGATGAGTGCCACATATCTTTGCTTCCTGTTGTACTAGGAAAAAAATGTGGACCCAACATTGAAAACTCCTCCTAATGTACTCTTCCGGCTTGATAGAATCCTCACCAAATATGCATCTATGAAGCCACATAACTTCACTCCCTCTATCTGTCTGTACCTGTTGAGTCTCAAAATTGTCTTCCATATTCATACATATTTCCATTATTTCATAACCATTCAGATCTCATTTGATAACTATCTAGCGTAAAACCCTACATCAAATAATCATTTTCATAAATATATGGGTTAGGATCCTTGTTTTACAAAGTTATTTATTTTATGTATTTAAAGTGAATTTATGATTAAAAACTAGAAAATTAACACAGTTTCATATATCTATATGTGTTATGAGTTTTGTGACATGTGTAGGCCTATTTTGGAGATTCTAGAAGGGTATTACTTGGCCTCCCAAGATCAAATTCGAATTTCAATTCAAGAGGTAATCATATTCCAAGGAGAAAGATCATGGAGATCTTGATGTGCCATAGGATTTGTATCTAGAATTTAGGGATAAGTTGAGACAAGTATGGATCTAGTAGATATTTAAGGGATCTAGATTTATTGAGTAGATATCCCTAATTTTTTTATAAATAGGGGAATCTTTCTCCTATCATGTTATGGTGTAAAGTTGGAGAAGACTCGGGTGTACAAGTTAAGATTATTCACTTCTTGAATACAAATATTCATGAGTAATGGTCACCATTGTTTTGGTAATGCTTGCATTGGGATGTGTTCAATTTTGCCCATATCTCATACTTTTGGATTGGCCACCTACAATGTGTGAGATTTATTTTCTTTCATAGATTAAGATTTATTTGCTTTCATAGATTAAGATTTATTGCTTTCATAGATTAAGTTTCCAATTACTGTGTAATCTTATTCTTGTTAAATCAACTCAAGAAAGTGGCTTTGCCATTTTCCAATTGGATTGTGTTTGAAAGTATTTGATCGTACAATTATCTTAGTTTCCTTTTACATGTTTAGTAATGATTTCATAGATTAAGTTTGCAATTAAATGTATAATCATATACTTGTTAAATCATCTCAAGAAAGTGACTTTGTTACTTTCCAATTGAATGATATTTGAATATTTAGGTCATACAATATTTTTTCCTTTACATGTTTTCTAATACTTTCCTAGATTAAGTTTGCAATTAAATGTATAATAATATACTTGTTAAATCATCTCAAGAAGGTGACTTATTACTTTCCAATTGAATGATATTTGAGTTTTCAGTCATACATCAGTCGTAGATTAAAATTCAATTATGCAAGTAGATTAAATTTTAATTCCTGAAGGTAGAATAAATTTTCAAGTTAATATAGGAATGGTGTGATTAGGTTAGTTTTTAGTTTCCATAAACTAATCCATAGAATATATTGTGCACGTATGTCTCAAAATTCCTACGGATCCCAGATTGATAATTTATGTTAGTAATCTAATGCAAATGATTTTACTCAACATTTTGGCCCCTTTTCCGTGGAGGCGTACATAGGGACCAACCTTATAATTTTTTTTTTGTTTGTTGCCAATTTTTGTTTTACTTCAAATTTTCTCTTCACATAACACACAACACTCTGTCTTATTTTCATCACACAGACTCATAAATATTAGCAAATTAAGGCAAGTAAAATGGATGAATCATCAATGGAGTTCAACACCAAAATACGATATCCCAACCACATCTTCTTTCATTCACAACAATTGATTTTATTTCTAGGATTAGCATCATTGAAATGCGTAACTGTTTTGACACGTGATTTTGAAACACATTTTCTGATTGACAGAGGGCGAATTCGAAAAAAAATAAGACATGGTTTTTTTCCAGAAAGGGGTGAATTAAGTAACCCAAAAATGGTTTCCTCATATTCCTAACCATTTGGGATATTTTCAGGGATCCTTTGAGCTCCATTTTGCAGATTGCACGAGGAAAACATTTTTTTTTAATGTATAGTGAACAGTTTGAGTGCGGAACACTACAAAGAGGAAGGATTCGAATCTAATCAAATTTTGATATAGATTGATCCACATGGCATGTAGCCCAATTATGATGGGTTCATTGGGCTCTCTGCTGTGATAGCCGCACAAGATTTTTTGGTATTTTGGTAAAAAAATTTAGGTTGCAGTAGGACATTTACAATATTTACCAGAAAATAAGCTTTGATCCTCTGCAAACGACGATGGTGGCACGTGAAGCAACATGGTAGTCATGAAATATTGTGCAATCTCCTTTAATCGGTGATGCTGACGATGGCCTCTCATCAGTGATCAAAAAATCAACGATGAACCATTGGAAGCATATTTTTGTGCTATCAATGTGGAATGAAATAGCCTATCCAATATAAATGGAAAATTCAACGCATTCATTTGAACACTGCCAACAGAGTAGACATTTGTCCAAAATTATCATGAGAATGAAAACTAAAATGCAGTCAACTCTTTCTCCTAGATTTGATCTTGAGAAAATCGGTTAATGAAAACGTTTTTCATTTCAACACATTACACTTTCATTTTTTTTCAATACTGGATATAAAACGTTTCACCTCAACACTGAGCCACGTTCTCATATTCTTCAGGGACATTATTCAAATGATTTTTGACTTTTCAAATACGTTTTCATGCCTATAGTTTGGTGTTATGGGAAGTATTGGAAAAACCACGCTCTTGATTTTTTACATTTTCTTTTATGGCAAAAAATAAATTAAAAAATTGCATCAATGAAATAAGTAGGATATTTGCTCATTTTTCTGGAGGAGGTACTGAATTTAAAAATCAGACTGATTACATGCATAGTTGTGTAGAATTTTTTTTTTTTTCAAGATTTTTAGCTACATAAACTGCGCAATTATGTAGCTAAACATCAATTCTACAGCTAAACATCAATTTTGCAGCTAAGAAACCTCACTTTTTCACTCAAATTTCAAATCATCCTAACTTTCTCATCCAACATTGGATTTCGACGATTCAAGCGTCGTTGGAAAGATATCAACGAGATCTATATAATGAGAAAGCTATCATTAGAGTTTGAAATAGCAAAGAATGAATAAATTTCTGAAAATACACAACATGTAACTTGAGGCACTAATTTCGACACATGTATAAATTCTTTTGGTTTTCCTTCGTGAACTTGTTTTATTAGTACCAATTCTCAGTTTTTTGTGTAAATGTCATAACTAGAGAGATTGATCACCTCTCCCTTTTGATAATATTACATTTCATTGCAGAAGAAGTACTATTTTTTTTGTAGGTTTCAGGAGGAAGGACATATGACCATAAGCGAACAATGTCTCTCTCACAGAAAAAATTTATTTCATAAGAAAAAAATCAGAGAAACAACCGAAATGAAACATCAATGCATAAGCACATGCTAATGCAGATCAGATGTAGCACTTGCAAGCCTTTCAGATGCTAGTGTCTCCATTTCATCCATGCTTCCTCAGTCAATAAAACATTCACCTCATTTCCCTTTACATTCGCTATTGCATTTCTACTTAGTCATTCAATAAAATCCTCGTCTCATTTTCCTTCACTACTCATTTTTTTTTCACAGTCATTATATTTTCCTGCCTTGCTTTCACTAACCTGTAACCCAACAATAAAACCATTCAGCTCCTCTATAAATATGATTCATTCCATTTCCATTTTAATTTTGTCAAATAAACCTTGATCCACTGCAAAATTTTTCATCCGTAGTCCTTCAAAAATTATTCTTTCATGCTCGCGTTAGATGATGGAGGATTCCTTAAGGCCTCCCTTCTAATAAGTCTTGGCCTATCGACATCAACACATTATATAGGTCCAAGAATAGTTTCCTTAGTAGTACCTTGAGGCTTGTATGCATTAATGACAAGTTCTCTCATTGACAATCATGGGAATACATCAATGTCCCTTGATCGTCAGAGCTTGCAAGTGGCTCGACATCAGCTCATCTATTCGCATTTCGCAAGATGTACTTAAGTACCTTGGCACTCATTAACATTAATGGTGAGTTTGCCTCACATTGGTTAACAAAATTCATCAATGGTCAGTAATCCAATGAATTCTCTTCATGCTCGACATCAATACATTTATTTGCATTACTGGAATTGTACCTTCATATTTTTTGTAACGATTGAAGACTACATCATTTTAGCAGTTCGCAGCAGGAATCAATTTGTATCAACAGAAATAAAGATCCCAATCTTTTCATCAGCACAAAGATAACAAAGAAGCATATCAAATTCCTTTTTTTACATACTTCATGATCCAATAGCATCAACAACCCCACTCTTCAGTATACACAAATCATCCACGTTTAAGGTAAGTGAAGGTATGTGGTTTTCTAATTTTTAGGCATGTAATTCCTTAGAATGCTAAAATTGTAACTTTGGAAAAATTCCTCACTCCCTTTTTCACATTATCATATATTTAGTTGGGGGGAAGGGACATCATTTCATATTCACATGTCATACACTATCACACATTTTCATTTCATTCCAACCCGCATATTCTTCCCAACCAACTATTGTTGTAGTATGATTCCAAAATATTATATGCTTTGCAAATTATCAATTCATTGATGAGTTATTATAGTATTTTATTCTAAGTGTTTTCATGAACTTTGAAGAAACAAAGAAAATAAAGCATTGTTACACAAGAAACATTGCTAAAAAATCAGTTGTCACACAAGAACCAACCATAAAAAAATGTCGCAATCAAATGTATTATACTTTTCCAAAATAAAATATCATGAAGCAAAGTTTGGAAAGAATATATACAAGTCAAAACTCATAAAATATCAACTCATGGAAAAATGAATCAATGCAATAGTTGCATGAGGACATGCAACAACTTCAGCTGGGGAGTATGTTGAGTCTCAAAATTGTCTTCCATATTCATACATATTTCCATTATTTCATAAGCATTCAGCTCTCATTTCATAACTACCTAGCCTAAAACCATACATCAAGTAACCATTTTCATAAATATATGGGTTAGGATCCTTGTTTTCCAAAGTTATTTATTTTATGTATTTAAAGTGAATTTATGATTAAAAACTAGAAAATTAACATGGTTTCATATATCTATATATGTGTTATGAGTTTTATGACATGTGTAGGCCTATTTTGGAGATTCTAGAAGGGTCTTACTTGGCCTCCCAAGATAAAATTCGAATTTCAACTCAAGAGGTGGACCATATTCCAAGGATAAAGATCATGGATATCTTGATGTGTCATAGGATTTGTATCTAGAATTTAGGGATAAGTTGAGACAAGTATGAATCTAGTATATATTTAAGGGATCTACATTTATTGAGTATATATTCCTAATTTTTGTATAAATAGGGGAAGCTTTCTCCTATCATGTTATGGTGTAAATTTGGAGAAGAATCGGGTGTAGAAGTTAAGATTATTCACATCTTGAATACAAATACTCATGAGTAATGTTCACCATTGTTTTGGTAATGCTTGCATTCAGATGTGTTCAATTTTGCCCATCTCTCATACTTTTGGATTGGCCACCTACAATGTGTGAGATCTATTTGATTTCATAGATTAAGATTTATTTGCTTTCATATATTAAGATTTATTGCTTTCATAGATTAAGTTTCCAATTACTGTGTAATCTTATGCTTGTCAAATCATCTCAAGAAAGTGGCTCTGCCATTTTCCAATTGGATTGTGTTTGAAAGTGTTTGATCGTACAATGATATTAGTTTCCTTTGACATGTTTAATAATTATTTCATAGATTAAGTTTGCAATTAAATGTATAATCATATAATTGTTAAATAATCTCAAGAAGGTGAATTTGTTAATTTCCAATTGAATGATATTTGAGTATTTAGGTCATACAATTGTTTTTCCTTTACATGTTTTGTAATTCTTTCCTAGATTAAGTTTGAAATTAAATGTATAATCATATACTTGTTAAATAATCTCAAGAAGGTGAATTGTTACTTTCCAACTGAATGATATTTGAGTAGTTGGTCATACAACAGTTGCAGATTAAAATTCAATTATGCAAGTAGATTAAATTTAAATTCCTGAAGGTAGAATAGATTTTCAAGTTAATATAGGAATAATGTGATTAGGTTAGTTTTTAGTTTCCATAAACTGATCCCTAGCATATATTGTGCACATATGTCTCACAAGTCCTATGGATCCCAGATTGATAATTTATGTTAGTAATCTAATACAAATTATTTTACTCAACAATACCAAAGTCCAAACTTGGTAGTGCTTCTGAGGTAATGTAGAACATGATTAGTTGTCTTCCAAATAATTTGGTTGGACTAACCATAGCTTGGCTCAACTGGTTGAATCCATAGAACATATCTGGTAGTGTGTTCACAAGATAAATTAGTGAACCCACAAGATGTCGATAAATGGTAGTCTCCACTTCCTCACTTGAAGTGGAATCCTCTTTCCTCTAGATGGTTGTTAGAGGAGTCTCCATGGGTTTTCTACTCTCCATGTAGAACTTCTTCAGCATATCATTTACATATTTTCCTTGAGAGACAAATATTTCCCCATATCCTTGACATACTTCCAAATCGAGGAAGTAGCACATGAGTCCCATGTCCTTCATTTCAAATTCTCTTGCAAGGTCCTCCTTGCAAGATCTGATCAACTTCTCATCACCGGTTAAAAAAAAATCATCAACATATAAGAAAATAATAAAAAAATTACCTTCTACCAATATGTGATAAATGTTTGCATCCACTTAACTTTTGGTGAAGCCCAAACCGGTGAGATAGTTTTCGATCCTAGTGTACCATGCACAGGGTGCTTTCTTATGACCGTACACTTATCACTTGAGTCTGCACACATGCGACTCTTAATAAAAGGTCACAAAACCTCTTGGTTTCTCGATGTACACATTAAACTCAATAAATCCATTAAGGAATGTTGTTTTTACATCCATCTGGTGGATCTCCCACCCCATCTACGCAACCAGTGCAAGAATTGGTCTAATGGATGAGTACCTTGCTACAAGAGAAAAGGTCTCCTGATAATCAGTTCCCTCAACCTGAGAGAATAATTTCACCATAAATATGGTCTGATAGTTCTTTATGCTTATTTTTGCTGCATGATTTACCTTGAAGATCCATCTCGAACCCATAACTGATTTATCTACTAGTCTTGGGACCACTTCCCAAACACCGTTATTTACAATGGAATCATATTCCTCCACCATTTCATCAACCCATACATGTTTATCTACTACTTCCTTGAAAGAGAATGGCTCAATATATACAAGCTCAGTCATTAGATCCATGTAGCTAGTGTACCGATTAGGTGACCTTCTCTTTCTGCACTGTGAAGTGGGTGCTCCCACATTCTATCTAGCGTCATGCAATAATATCTCAGCTTCCATAGTTATTTTCATACCTTCTCTAGATGGTTCCACTTGAGTGGTTGTCTCCACTCTTTGCTCCTAAATATGTGGCTACTCCACAAATTTTTGAGGTTGCTCCTTTGGAGCTAAAATATCCTTGCCCGGTGGAATTTGAAGCTCCCTCTCAAGGGAGAACCACATATCTTTCTCCTCATCAAAATTTACATCCCTTCATACAAATGTAATTTTGAGGGATGGAAAGTATGCCTAGTAGTTGTGAGGAGTTTTTTTGTACCCCAAAAATACCCCCAACTCTGATGTTGCCTCGATATTTTTCCTTGATTCTTTGGAGACATGGAAGTAAATAGAGGCTCCAAAAATCCTTAAGTATGACACATCTAGCTTTCTCCCCAAGAAATCCTCCTCCAGTGTAATGATGCCCATAATGCAATGAGGAATCCGAATTTGCAAATAGACCGGTGTGTTGCATGCCTCTGCCCTCAAATGCAGTGGTAGGCCTTGGTCATGCAACATAGCCCTCACATCTCCCAAAATTTTAGAATTATTTCTCTCTTCCACCTGATTCTGCTGTGGTTTGTGGGGTGCTGTCAACTCCTGTCAAATGCCTTCTTTTGCACAAAATTTTTAAAATTCATTTGACACGTAATCACCTCCATTATCACTCCTGAGAGCCTTCATCTTCTTGTTAGTTTCTTTCTCAACTAGTGCCTTGAATTCAAAAAAAATGGAGAATGTATGATCTTTCTTATGTATGAAGAAGATCCAACACTTCTATGAGAAATCATCTACAAAGATAGTAGAATATTTATGCGTAGTAGTGGAGGCTGTCGAGAAAGTTCCATAGACATGAGAGTGGATATTTTCAAGGAATGCATGTGATTTACTATCTCGATCTTGGAAAGTGGATTTTGGGTACTTCCCAAAGTTACATCCTTTGCATACATAATTCTACTCAAGTGCTCTTTTAGGGAGGCATGTGGTTATTTGCTAGAAAATATTCATGGCGCCATGATGCAAATGGACAAGTATTCAATGCCATAGTTCATTGACATTGTGGTTCTGCACCTTCTCCACCTTAGTGCTTAATGTAGCATAATTTTCCATATATAGATTATATAGGTTCTTCACCCATGTTAGTGTCCAATATTCAGTGATCAAATGTACTTTTTCAAATTTTCTTAGTAGTGGTCCTAGGTCAAAATTTTGTATTTCCAAGTCGATTTTCAAATAGAATTTTGTTCGTTGGATATGTATAGGTCAGAAATGATACTCCCTTCACTCAATTCATGGTCATTATCATCTTAGAGGTCATCATCCATTTATCATTTAGGGTCTAAGGTCATTCACCACACCTTCATCTAGGTCAGATTCTAGATCTAATTTGTTTCGCCACCATGATGTCCAATTATGTCATGAAAGAAAGACAAATAAAGGTCATTGTCATTAGTCAAATCACGTTCATTGGGAGGTACCAAAGATAGGTAATAAAAACAAAGGAAACTTTTCCTTTTTCAAGAAGTATGCTACATGGTTGAAAGAGCTCCTCTCTCATGCTCAAAACTCTCCACAACCATCCAAGGGTCAAATGAGATTTCAAAAAGGTCCAGAGACCTCCTAATCAGTAAGTGGATGCTTTTCACACCTCTTTGAAGTAAAATTATTCAACAAATGAGTGGTTTCCTTCATTAGGTCATATCCACGTGTTTTTGGTGTTTTTCAACCTTAACTTGTTTCAGTTGATGAGACCCTAATATAATGATCCAAAAATTTCATACAACATTAATACACCATACCTTAACACTCCCTATCACTCAGAACCCTCCTTTCCATAAATTTGATTAAAACCCTAATTTTCACTACATTCTTGCAGAAAAACTAGGAAATTCCTGTGTTTTGACCTTTTGGGCACCTTCCTCATGCCCATTTCTAGAAATGTAACTTTCAACTTGTATCCAACTCATCACCATACCTCCCCAATTTTTTTGGGATTTTTCTCTAACTTCCTTCCACCCCATTCCCGCCCCTAAAATCACCCTACCACTATCCCCTGTTTTCCTAATTCTCCACCTCCGCTACCCATTTCATCTAGCTAGGGTTTTCATATTGTTGAAAAAAGCCATGGTGGGGGAAAATAAGATCCATAAGGGAGGTGACCATTCTAGGTTTGAGACAAATCAGTCCCATGGCATCATTTTTAGAGCTTCGTGATCGTTTTCTAGGGTTTACATTACACACAGTGACAATTTTGCTTCAAAATCAGTTTATGAAGAAATGGAGATGAATTTGACAAAAAATGAAGAGGTTTTTATCAATCATAGGAAAAATAACAGACACATCCTTCAGTTTATGCACAGGTGTTATGATTTGAGATAAATGTGAAAAATACAGTTGCTCCAGGTCAGTTTCTGCACTTTTGAACATGTTGTATTCAAGTCAATGTTTCAGGGGTTTGGAGAAGGGGTTTATAGTGCTTGATAACTCCATTTTGTTACAAACATCCTAAGATTTCCAAGAATATGAATTTAAGCCAAAAAATCCTCTGGGAAGGCCTCCAAAATCCCTCTAAAAGTGGCGCGACACTTCTGCTAAAGTGACACGACGCTTCTGCATATGTTTAGCGATCAATTTCAAACTTGTATGATGAGAAAATGGGAGAGTATTTTTTACAACTGGAGGAATTTTTTTTCATAACATGCGAAAGGATAAAAACCTCTCTCAGTTTTGTAAAAAATGTTATGGTTTGAAAGATATTGATCCATCTTTGAGCACTATTTCTGCAGAAAAAATTTGGAAAATCTGGAAAATTGGGTCATTACAGAAGCATCGCGCAGCAGTGCGACGCTTTTTCTCAGAGCACCCAAAAGAAGATTGGTTTACATGGTTATATTAATTTCACCTACACATTTCAGATCAGGTATTTTTTTTCATGACACCCCTTACTTGTGGAGAAAAATCCAAAAAAATACCTCTTTTCCATGCTTCTGCCAATGTTTTTGACCAGGTGCGACGCTTCTGGAGTGAGGCTGGGAAAATCAACTTTTGGAGGTATTTGAAAGTAGAAACATAGGGCTACTCTGAAAAAAATTTAGACTTGAATTGGGATTCTTTTAAGTGGGTCAAAATCACCCTTGAACATGCATGATGTTTCTGTCAGACATGTGCTACGCTTCTGCTAAAGGCGCTACGTTTCTGCATTGGATTCCTTTCAGACAACTGTCATGCCAGGAAAAATTTAGAATTCAATGCTAGTTGTCCCATGAGGTTTAATTTGATGTATTTGAGTTTTTTTTTTACTCTTATGATGAGGAAACATGTAATTTAATGAAGGAGACACACAGTCCTAGTCTTTAGCTAAATTTCAGGGAATAGTCTCTAACGTCCCTAGATTCTAGAAAATGACTCATCTGATGTAATTAAGATGTTTTTTGGATACAATTTCGACCGTATTAGGTGTCATGGACTCTATTTTCAATAAGTAATCAACCTTAAGCCTTTTTAGAGGTTGGATAGTTGTTATTTGCAGTGGATCTATTGTACACGCTTTTGTTAATGAAATCAAAGACAATGTTGCAGACCTAGTGTTGAGACTCCAATGGTATGCCTTTGAGAATTTGTTTTTCGCTGCAAAATCATAATTTTGAATGTTATATTAGTCATATTTCATATATATTCTTCTTTATTCTAAGTATTATCATTTTATTGATAAAAATCATGCTTTCCCTGCTCTGTTTTTTTATAAGATTTACATGAACATGTCTCTACTCTTCTGATGAATGAATTCGATTTAATGCTCATTATGACTCCATCTTAGTTCACTCTATACAAAATGATAAATTAAGAATACATTTTATCTTACCTACCTGGCCTCACCCTTACCTCTTCAACTAAACCTTTGAATTCAAACCTAAACCCTACACCTATTTTCCTAACTCTCATTCATATCTAGCAAAACTCCAAAAAAAAAAAAAACCCTAATATACTGAACATCATAACTAGCCTAAAAAATTATATCCAGTCATCCTTTTGGTTGTTAAGTGACATTGAGAGAGACCTCTCTGGTCTTGGTAGGGCTAGCTACCTGATCTAAAGGTTGGTTTGTGGTTACCTTCCTTCAGCTCCATTCTCAGCCTTGGGAAGCAGGGGGGAGTCATAACTTCCTGAACCCTGATATGATTCACCTGTCCTGTGGCTATGTGTCTTAGGAATTCCTTTCCTTTTCTGAAGATCACATCATAACCAAGGTCTTCCAACTATGAAATAAAGATAATATTTTTCTTTAAGCCTGGAAAAAACATGAAGAAATTGAGTCTAAGAGGGGATATCGACTCCATTTGAAAGGTGGTTGTACCAATCCTGGTCACATATCACCTTCCATAATCCCCCATATCGATGGGCATATATAAATATTTCTCCTCTAGGTCATTGAAAAAATATTTATTCCCCATCATGTGGAACGAGGAACCACTTCCCAAGCTCCACACACTCCCCATCACTATGCTGGCCATGCTAGCAATGAGTAAAGTAAAGCGTGAACTATGAAGATAATGTGAAAATTTCTATATTTGAACAATCTAAGGAATTCTACTGCAACCAACTGGATTACTTATTCTATTTTGTAGTTTACTTTACAAAATTATTTGTAAATCATACATGAAATACTGAAGCAATCACTTAAGCAACATACATTATAATACTCATGATTATGAAATAAGGAAACTGAACAGGGAAATCAATCAAACATATTTTTATGTAGAATTATGATCTACAGATAAATCAAATTCCCTAAGTGTGGTGCTAGGCAATTAGAAAAACAGATGAAAGACTTTGCTAAAACTTTCTCTAAATAAGCATACACATAAAATGATAGAAGAACCTACTTGCAATCTAAGCGCTTATCCTTCTCCTTCTGTTACTTTTGATGTCACCTTCAATCCAACTCAGATCACCAAATTGATTCCGGAAAGCATAAATAGAGAACAAAAAACAAATTTCGATATATAGATACCTACTTATATTAATCTCTCAAATCGATTAGATGTGAAACATATATATCATTAAATAATCCATTGCATGAGAAATAGAAACATAAATAGATACATATATGGGAAAATGAACATCAATATTTATTAAAGAGTAGAAGGGGGAGGTTACAACCAATGATCGATTTAGTGCCACTAGCTCCAACTTCATCCCAACCTCATCACATCCAACATCACACCAGCAACGTATAATTACTTTCACCCTCTCAAATGAGAATCCAACAACATTTCTTTACCAAAAATCTTCCTTCCCTTAGCACTAGGATATGTGCTCAATTTATAGGCAAACATATGGTAGTTTCTCAATGAATGACTTTCTAATAATAGGAAAGACATGTTTCCAAGTTCAGAGGTGTTATATGGACACTTGGATTCGAAGTTTGACACATATGGAATCTTTTAGAAGGCACTGACCATGTGGAGATTCCGGAACAATGGGAATTTCGCTCCCAGGTGACCAACGCACTCTTGAATGTCGCGAAGTGCATTTCAGTGCACCCTTGAATGGAGGATGTTGCATATGCAACGTAGTTAGTCCCTTTAGAGGCTGCATTGGTTAGTATATAAGTGATATAACATATGCTTCAAACCTTGGAAATCTCACAATAGAAGCCATGAATGAATTTGTCTTCTCTTAGGGCATATAGAAACTGAAATGTAAGGGGATGATAGACCCTATTTCATTGGTCCTGGGGATGATGTTCAATTTGACTAGGTCATGAGGGATGATGCCCAAATTGACCTATAACAGCTGCCCCCTAAAGCATGAAGTTGAAATAATAATAATATTTTTTGAATGAGATGCTTTACGACGTGATGAGCTGGAACTGAATTGGACTGATGACATGAATCAATATTACAATACATTACATCATGATAGTTTCATCTTGATCACGAATTTCCAAGGGAGGAATTCCCATGCTCAACACATAAACTATCTAATAACATGTACATAGTGCAGAAAGTTGTCTACATTCGAATGTTGCCTAATAAAAACATGCCTACAGATATAGGCTCATGTTCAGATGATGATATGTATGTAAGTTCACCGTGCAGATGATGTGTACAACAATCGTGAAATCGCAACCCGGATGGCTGAAACTAGATCCGGGTCTTCTTATCTTGGTCACTCGATTGCTCGGGTACGAGTATAGCCATGCGAATATATGATTTTTAGTTGAACATGGTAAGACACTGTTTGATTACCAGCCAATGATGTGAGCTAAACAAGCACGAGAGAACCACCATTGATGTTAATGGCTCTCAAGGTATCGCAATACATTTCATAAGGCATGAATAAATGATTTGATGTTGAACGCCAAACAAAATCTTTCGGTCAAAGGTCCGGAAGCGAGGATCTTGTCGATGCTGTAACAAGCCTCATGGTACTGGAAAATGATGTTTCTATGAAAACTTCCTCGATGATGATTTGATGTCAACAAGAAGCCACTTGATTGCAAAACAAGAGTTATTGATTTCAGAGACAAAATGTGACTTGATATAGCAATGTTCAGTGATGACTGTCATGAAAATGAAGGTTTATGAGTATTGTAGAAGGATGAGTATTCACTGGATGAATTATCTTGAACATATAGGCGACACTGAGATGAGTTGGCAACATTGACCCAAAATCGAAGTGAAGGTATGATGAACCATAGGTATGAATGAACCGTCAATAATATTACCCAACCGAAACAATCACGATGATGGAGTGAAGTGTCATGTTCAAGAGAGACCTGCTACCATAAAATTTCTGTTCACTTTCCAAAAATTTCCCCAGTCATTTGTCGAGCAATACCTCTTTATTTTTTGAAGAGCTTCCCAGATTATCCACAGTATCAAGAAACATTTGTCGACGTTTAGAATCCCAACGGGGATCCATATTCAGGACATTGGAATGAAGAATTTGAAGAAGGGTTTTAATTCATTAATTCGTAAACCATTCTTCACTATTATTTTGAAGAAGTGCATCAGATCAGACATAGGAGGTGAATTCACAGACTATGATTTTGCAGAACTATGCAATGAGCATGGGATAAAATAACAGTTTACAATTGTAGGTACACCTCAATAGAATAAAGTGGCAGAGAGACAAAACATGTCAGTACAACAAATTTCCAGAGCTATGATGCAAGAAAGTAACATTCCCCAAACCTTCTGGGTAGAAGCAGTACACACAACTGTTCACATTCTTAACAAATCTCATCTAAGACCAAACTGTGACAAGACACCTTATGAACTATGGCATGGTAAACCAGCATCAATCAAGCACTTCAGAGTCTTTGGAAGAAAGTGTTTCATAAAAAATAATGATGAAAATCTGGGAAAGTTTGATGCAAGAGCAGATGAAGGAATATTTCTAGGATATGCATCCAAGAGCAAGGGTTACAGGTGCTACAACAAAACACTACATAAAATTGTGGAAAGAATTGATGTAAGATTTGATGAAGATCTACCAAACAAAACAAGAAGTACAAGTTGCAGCAAACCTCCAGAAGATCATGAAGAAGATAACCAAGATGATGATGAAATAAGCAAGACAATAGAAGATACTAAATTGAACTCAAAAGGTCCCTCAAGACACACTCAAAAGAATCATCCAGAAGATCAAATCATTGGGGGAAAGAGAGTGGGAGTCTAGACAAGAAGACAGCTAGCTGAACAAACAGAAGAAGTATACCTGGCTTTGTTATCTCAAATAGAACCAAAGAAGTTTGAAGAAGCCAACAAAGACAAATATTGGGTGAAATCTATGAATGAAGAAATAGACCAGATTAAGAAGAATAATACATGGGAGTTAATTCCAAGACCCACAGGGAAAAATGTCATAGGCTCGAAATGGGTATTCAAGAATAAGATGAATGAACAAGGACAGGTAATCAGAAATAAAGCCAGACTTGTATGCAAGGGATATTCACAAATTGAAGGTCTTGATTATGATGAAACCTTTTCCCCTGTAGCCAGAATGGAAGCAATCAAAATGTTTTTGGCCTTTGCATGTTATCATGATTTCAAGGTATATCAAATGGATGTGAAGTCTGCCTTCCTGAATGGATATTTAGAGGAAGAAGTCTACATGGAACAACCCAAAGGATTCTCCTTAACAGATAAACCAGACTATGTGTGCAGATTAAAGAAAGCATTATATGGGCTGAAACAAGCTCCTCGAGCATGGTATTCAAGGCTGGACAAATAATTGCAAAAAAAAGGGTTCAAGAAAGGAGGAGTAGACAAAAAATTGTACATAAAGGCCAATGAAGGTGAACTCCTAATTGTAGTAGTGTATGTAGATGATATCATGTTTGGAAGCAACAAAGATGAGTTAGCAAAAGGATTTGCTGAGGAAATGAAATCAGAATTTGAGATGTCTATGATTGGAGAGCTCACCTTCTATTTAGGACTTCAAATTCAAGAAAAAAACACAGGCACATTCATCTCACAAGATAAATACTTAAGAGAGATGCTGAAAAGGTTCAAAATGGAAGACTTCAAACCTATGTCAACTCCCATGATCACTGGATGCAAACTTTGTGCAGATGATGGATCAACAGATGTAGATCAAAAACTTTATAGATCCATGGTTGGAAGTTTGCTATACCTAACAGCTTCTAGACCAGACATTGTGCTGGCTGTAGGACTAGTGGCAAGATATCAAGCAGCACTAAAACAAAATCACTTACTAGTAATCAAGAGAATATTCAGATATCTACAAGGAACTGCACATCATGGGCTATGGTATCCAAAAGGAAAAAACTTCACTTTGATAACATATACAGATGTAGATTGGGACAACTGTGTGGATGACAGGAAAAGCATAAGTGGAGGAGCATTCTATTTGGGAAAAAGTTTGGTGGCATGGCTAAGCAAGAAGCAAACTTCCATCTCTTTAATTACAGCAGAAGCAGAATACATAGCAGCAACAACTTGTTGCACACAAGTAATGTGGATGAAACGAACTCTCCAAGACATGAAGGTAAGCATTGATGAACCTATTTCTATCAAATGTGAAAATACAAGTGCAATAAGTATATCAAAAAATCCTGTACTTCATTAAAAAACAAAGCACATCCCAATAAAGTACCACTTCCTCAGAGAACAAGTAGTACAGAAAGTAGCAAAGCTCGAATATGTACCAACAAAGGAACAAACATCAAACATATTCACAAAACCCCTTGCTAAAGAAACATTCGAATATCTAAGAGACAAACTAGGAGTAGTGTCTGCAGATGTTACTCTCTGACATGAAAAGAAAGCATCATTCCAGGGGGAGAGGGTTATGGGCCCACCAAATATTGTCACAAAAGAACCAGAGCAAGTGAGAAGAGCATGGAACAGGTCCTCAAGATCAGAATATTATGGACAAGATTTGGAAAGCACACTAGGAAATGTGCAACCCTTTGCCATTGATGTCAAAGGGGGAGGAAAAGCAAGTAAGAGAAGAAAGGGTATTCTAAAAGGCAAGCAGAGGAAGTGTATTTCCATCAATGCCAAAGGGGGAGATTGTTGGAAATATTGTCATTGATGGAAAAGGAGACAACATAGAAGCAGAGAGATAGCAGAAGAAAACTGACAAGGAGAACATTAGACATGAAGAAAGGAAAAGATAGATAGCAAAAGAGGCAGCAAAGATGTAGAGAGGTAGAAGAGAGGAAACAGAGACCTGCATAGAGCTATAGAGATCTGAAGAGCTACAGAGGGTCGAGCAGCTGTGAAAAGGGTCATTTGAAGAAGCAGCTCAGCAGAGATAGGGCCATTTGAAGAAGAAGGGCAACAAAAAGAAGCAGCCCAGGCAGCAGAATATACAGTGAATATAGAGAAACAACCCTGCACTGACATGCACTAACATGCACTGCCTGTGCATTGTCATGCACAGTAACTGAATGTAGAGAAACGGTCATGCCGAATAGGGTTGGAATGGTAGTGTGGTAGTCAAGTCATAGGCAAAGAATTGGAATGGTAGTGTGGTAGTCCCGTTCTGTGGGACAGAACCTGAGTTTAACTACACTGGGAATAGCCGTGAAGAAATGCTGTGGTGAAAGGCAAGACTGAGCTAGTCAATAAAACAAAGTTGGAGGCAGAAGTTACAAAGAAATATGATGAATTTTCGAGTGGTTCACTGTGTAGGAGGAACGCCGTGTTAATATGTGGGTGAATAAAAGCTAACATATGAAAAGGCTATTTAACTAAAAGTGCAGAGGATTGGTAACAAAACAAAACATTGAAATAGAACGGAAGAAAGCGGAACCATGTGCTAGGCGGAACCGTGAGCAGCTAGGCGGTTTCGGAGATTAAATCCAGTGGTATCACGCGACCACAAGAGTGGTAAATGGAATTAACCAAAAAAAAAACATGATATCGGTTATCGATTGCCACATGTCCTAAAGTGGTATTCGATTACCACTTTTTTCGTGTAATTTTGGAGAATTATGTGACGAGCATCTAATTTGCGCGATATTACGCAATCACCGTTGGATTTGGGGTTGAAGCACGATAATAGATCAACCGTTGGATCTATCCAGAGGTTAATACAAGATTTATTTAAAACATTAAGGCATGGTTCGACGATGGAGACGTCGAGTTGGAGCGTGACAAGTTTATAACCATCGGATGTTAAACAAGCTGTGGGCCCGAAGGTTAGTGGAGCTATCACTTTAGTTTAATGCCGTGAAGGTTTCATACAATGGGTATTGATGTTGGCTTTTATTGATACATGGGTGTTGATGTGAAATATCAAAGTCGGGAACATATATTTGTTAATATGCTAAAGACCATTGTGTAATGGGGTATTTCAATGGTTTTATAACCATGGTTTAATTCATCGCACCGACAGATACAAAGAGTTCGATACTGTGGGCCCGAATACATTGAGGTTTATGAAGAGTGAATGATTCTATGGTTTATTGCTTTATAAGCCTTAGAATTAAAGTCGACAAAACATATTATTATAACCATTGGATTTAATTTATTAAAGCCTGAGTTACAATACAATGCCGAAAGTTAATTAATCCAAAGGTTTTATGGTAAGACTCTTAAAAGGTGTTTTATGTGGAAATGAATTAAGAGCAAAGACTTATATTTGATATAATTTATGTTGCTGGAATCATAGTACAAGTGGGGTTTTTAATTCAAGTCTTATTGCATACATCGTTCTATAAAGTGAGTGTGGGCCCCAATTGTTATATATTGAAGTTTGGGTTTTAAGCCAAGTATGAATTATGTTTTTAAGCAAAGGTTGAAGAGGCGTATAATTAAGGAAATGTGGGTCCGAATAGTATTCGGATTAATGAAAGCATGTTGACCATTATCTTTGGGCATATAATGCGTGGATTGGAATGCCATGACCAAAGGTTTATTTTGGGTCTTTTAAAACAGAGTTTGAATTCAACATATGAAATATAACGTGGCCTATTGTAATGTTCCCTTATACTCAGATTGAAAATGATTTTTAAAAGAGCTTCCACAATGAGCAGAAATTGCCCAGATCAGAGATTGCAACTGGGTTGAATGGTTTTGATAACCATCAGATGTGAAAAGAAAAGCCTCCGCATACATTTATTTAATTGCCAGCGCAGGGAAAATGAATGGAGAGGCATTTTAATATGCACAAGAAATTGAGATTTATTTGGGACTAAACTGGTAAAACAATTATATATACAGAAGATATAAAATTGCAGTGAACAGGTGAATATGCATAGGAATGAAAATGTGGGTTTGACATGTGTACATGCATAGAAAGCAGGAGAGTGTGCAGAAACTGAAAAAGGCAGTGAACAACAGAGGTATGAAGAACAGTTACATGACAGTAGCAGAAAAGACAAAACCAGCAATCCAAGGGCCAGTAAAAGGGCTGAGTGAAATTTTTTTATGTAACTAAAAACGTGAATGTAAATTTTTTAATTGATTTCATATTGTTTGTGATGCAAAGAAAAGTCTCCGGTAGGAAAACAAAACTCCATTGTAAAACTGAAATTTGTACATATTGTTATATTTTTTCTGAATGAGCTGGACAAAGGAATGAGAAGGCAGAAGTCAAAGAGTCATGATTGTTCACTTTGAATTCCCTGTGGAATAAAAACAGTCATGTGATGAACTCTATAAATGATATGACATTGATATGCATAGAGATGTTAGAGAATGCAGAATTGAGGCAGAGAAGATAAGAAGAAGGAGGAGCAGAAAGAGATGTTGTGAAAAGTCAGAGATGATATAAGACAGATAAGAAAGCTGGAGGACAACAGTGAAGAAGGTACAAAACAGAGCTGATATCCAAGGTAAATCATCAAGTGGTTTCTTTTGAAAGAATGAGGAAGTTGGAGCTTCCCTATCAAGTTGTAGCTTGATAGATGTCAGTTGTAGCTGACTGAGTTAGGAGCCTCCTGTAGGTTGTAGCCTGCAGAAAATAGAGGAAGTTGGTGCTTCCATATCAAGTTGTAGCTTGATAGAAGTCAGTTGTAACTGGATGAGGTTGGTGCCTCCTGTAGGTTGGTGCCTGCAGAAAATTGATGGGAGTTGGAGCTTCCTTGCAAGTTGTAGCTTGCAGAATTGAGGTAGGAGCCTCCTGTGGGTTGAAGCCTACAGAAAATCAGTGGTGAGAGGGAGTTGGAGCTTGCCTTTGCATCACAACAATAATAAGATGTGGTTTTCTCCCTTTATGGGTTTCCACTTATATCTGGTGTCTCTATGCATGATGTTTATGTGTTGATATTGTTTATTTAATCTTATTAATACTTGCTGCTCATTTATTAAGATTGCTGTTCCATTGTATATAAAGAAGAAAGATTCTATTTCCATTAAAAGAAAGTATAATAAGAACATGATTTCATTAAACTGATTCACCCCCCCTCTCATTTTAACTAAGGGTTCAACAATTGGTATCAGAGCAAGTACCTTCTGTATCAGTTTAAAAATTGAAAGGAGATCCTAGGTCCCCAGGATGGCTAGTCAAGAAGGATGCTCAACCAATAAAGTCCCTTTTTTCACCGGTGAAAATTATGCATTCTGGAAAATCAGAATGAGGACATACATAATGTCTCTAGGAATAGAATTTTAGGCTGCTGTGGAATTTGGATATGCCCCAAAGGCGACTGACT
Organism: Pinus albicaulis; assembly: GCA_034641835.2. Taxonomy (NCBI): domain Eukaryota; kingdom Viridiplantae; phylum Streptophyta; class Pinopsida; order Pinales; family Pinaceae; genus Pinus; species Pinus albicaulis. The sequence goes on from CM076574.1 coordinate 390,628,310, forward strand.
CAGAGAAAGAATCCAAACAATATTTTGTAGCTAATGCAAAGGCCATGAATGCAATCTTAAATGGACAGTGTGAAGCAGAATTTATCAAAGTAATGCACAACAAGACTGCCAAAGAAATATGGGATACACGAGAAAACATCCATGAGGGAGACAAAGAGGTGAAGACAGCGAAAATTCAAGTCTATAGAGCCCAGTTTGAAAATATAAAAATAAATGACGATGAAGACATTGCCAGCTTCTTTTTAAGGGTTGCAGAAATTGTGAATAACATGAAAGCTCTAGGAGAAACCATAAAAGAAGCTGTAATTGTTCAAAAGATTCTAAGATCTCTTCCACCTAGCTTTAACCCCAAGGTTTCTGCCATAGAAGAAACAACTGATTGGGAAACCTTAACCATGAACCAATTACTTGGAAATCTAACAGCCTATGAGATGAGACAGCCACAGAGGAAGTCAAATGTGAGGGAGGAAACCTTTAAGACAGAGAAGAAGAAATAATAAAAGGAATATATATGCTCTTGCTTTGATGAAGAAGAGGCCAAATTTATTAGGAAATTGGATAGAGGCTCAGGTAAATATAAAGGTAAACTTCCATTTAAATGCTTTAATTATGGAAGAGTTGGACACTATGCTGCTAAGTGTCCTCATAAGAAAACTAAGAATTAGACTCAAGAATCAGAGAAAACCATATCAAAGAACTGGAAAAAAGGGAAGAGATTCAATAGAAAGTCTTTCTATGCTCAGCAAGACAACAGTGCATCTAAAGACTCAGATGAATCCTCAAGTGAAGAAGGAACCTCTGAATTTATATTGATGGCTATAGAGGAGCTTGAAGAATTCCTTCTAGAAGATGAGGAATAAGGTGAAGTTGATCTTGAGGGGGAGCTAAGAAGTGCCTTGGAGGAAATTGATAGAATCAAACTGAAGTGCAGAAAACAGAAAGACATTCTCCTAAAATATGTAAGAGAAGAACAAAATTTAGAAGTCCTCATTCAGTTGAAAGTAGAGCTCGAAGAAGCCAAGAAGGTAGAATACATTTTACTTAAGAAAATTAAGGATAAAATTCAGGAACAAGAGAAATTGGAAGAAGAAGTAGTATGCTTGAGGAAGAAATTAGAAAACGCCCAAAGGAAAGTGTCAATAAACACTCCTCAAATGACAAGCTCTGATAAGTTGAATGAAATTCTAGATGCTCAAAGATCTCCTCTGATAAAAACTGGGATATGCTATGAAGGAGAATCAAGCAAAGGAAAAGAAAAGGAAAACAAAAATATCATTTTTGTAAAAGCTGATAAGGATAATGAAGCAGCTCAGAAGGTTCCTATAGAAGAAGAAACCTGCAATGAAGTAAACAGAAACCAGAAGAAACCTCAAATGACAAAGAATGAAACAAATAAACGGTCAACTGAAAAAGGCTCATATACTCCTGAATATGTCAAATTTGGAAGCCATTAAGGGAGATTCTTCCCCCCTATGAAAAATGTCACTTGTTATGCCTGCCACAAACTGGGACATACTGCTGCATATTGTCATACAAGGAGAATCGAGTCAAACCAGCAAAGGATGCAACTAGTGAAAATACTACCTCAAGCAAACAAATGGAGAAGACAAACCTTCATCAGGTATGCAAATTGTTTTTATGGATACTGTTTTTACTGTAAGGAATTTGGCCATAAAATCATAGAATGCAGAACATATGGACAAAGATTGATGTTCAAAACCTAAAGGAGGTTTATGAATCATGGAGAGTTTACTCGTACTCATAATTCTGCTAAAAATATGATCAAATGATGTGTATGCCATAAAATTAGACATATGTCTTCCAAATGTCCTCTCAGAGAATGTGGTCCATCATCTCAGAAAAGGTACCAAACAAAAGGATGCATGCAGTGGAAAAAAAGGTGAATAAATGTGACCTGAATCTAATAGCTCAAGACTTGAAATCCAATGGTGTTTGGACAGTGGATGCTCAAAGCATATGACTAGAGATAGAAGCAAGTTTATAACCTTTGATGAAAAGAAATCTGGAAATGATAAAGCAGGGAAAATCAAAGGAAAAGGCTCAGTCAGTCTGGATAATGGTAGAGGAAAGGCCCAAGATGTACTATTTGTGGATGGGCTAAAAGCAAATCTGCTGAGTGTTAGTCAAATGTGTGATAAAGGCTGTGAAGTTCTTTTTAGAGCACAATACTGTGAAGTAAGATCAAGCACAATAGGAAAGAACCTAATCAAAGGTGTTCCAACAAAAATTAATGTATACATAGTGAAAGAAGAGAATGAAGCATGCCACCTTAGTAAGCTTGAGGAGTCATGGTTATGCCATATAAGATTGAGACACCTAAACTTCAAACATATCATAAGTCTAAGCAAGAAGAATGTAGTCAGAGATATGCCAGTCATAAATAAGCCTTCAAATGCCATATGTAAATCCTGTCAACTAGGTAAGTAGACCCACACATCCTTTAATACCAAAGATAAACTATCTACAAGAAGACCTCTTCAGCTTGTTCACATGGACTTGTGTGGACCTTCAAGAACTAAAACACCAAGTGGAGAATCCTATTTCACGCTGATAATAGATGATTTTTCCAGAATGACATGGGTTGCATTTCTCAAATATAAATCAGAAGCACTTGAGAAATTCAAGATATTCAAGGCATTGGCAGAAAATGAAATAGGATGCAAGCTAAAGTGCATCAGATCGGACAGAGGAGGTGAATTCACAGATTATGATTTTGCAGACCTATGCAATGAGCACGGGATAAAACAACAATTTACAATTGTAGGTACACCTCAACAGAATGGAGTGGCAGAGAGACAAAATAGGTCAGTACAATAGATTGCTAGAGCTATGATGCAAGAAAGTAACAACCCCAAACCTTCTGGGCAGAAGCAATACACACAATTGTTCACATTCTTAACAAAGCTCATCTAAGACCAAACCGTGACAAGACTCCTAATGAACTATGGCATGGTAAACTAGCATCAATCAAGAACTTTAGAGTCTTTGGAAGCAAGTGTTTCATAAAAAATAATGTTTTGGGAAAGTTTGATGCAAGAGCATATGAAGGAATCTTTCTAGGATATGCATCCAAGAGCAAGGGTTACAGGTGCTACAACAAAAAACTACATAAAATTGTGGAAAGAATTGATGTAAGATTTGATGAAGATCTACCAAACAAAACAAGAAGTACAAGTTGCAGCAAACCTCCAGAAGATCATGAAGAATAGAACCAAGATGATCATGAAATAAGCAAGACAATAGAAGATACTTAACTGAACTCAAAAGGTCCCTCAAGACACACTCAAAAGAATCATCCAGAAGATCAAATCATTGGGGACAAGAGTGTGGGAGTCCAGACAAGAAGACAACTAGCTGAACAAATAGAAGAAGTATACCTGGCTATGTTATCTCAAATAGAACCAAAGAAGTTTGAAGAAGCCAGCAAAGAAAAATATTGGGTGAAAGCTATGAATGAAGAACTAGACCAGATTAAGAAGAATAATACATGGGAGTTAATTCCAAGACCCACAGGGAAAAATGTCATAGGCTCAAAATGGGTATTCAAGAATAAGATGAATGAACAAGGACAGGTAATCAGAAATAAAGCCAGAATTGTATGCAAGGGATATTCACAAATTGAAGGTCTTGATTATGGTGAAACCTTTGGCCCTGTAGACAGAATGGAAGCAATCGGAATGTTTTTGGCCTTTGCATGTTATCATGATTTCAAGGTATATCAAATGGATGTGAAGTCTGCCTTCCTGAATGGAGATTTAGAGGAAGAAGTCTACATGGAACAACCCGAAGGATTCTCCTTAACACATAAAACAGACTATTTGTGCAGATTAAAGAAAGCATTATATGGGCTGAAACAAGCTCCTCGAGCATGGTATTCAAGGCTGGACAAATACTTGCAAAAACAAGGGTTCAAGAAAGGAGGAGTAGACAACAATTTGTACATAAAGGCCAATGAAGGTGAACTCCTAATTGTAGTAGTGTATGTAGATGATATCATGTTTGGAAGCAACAAAGATGAGTTAGAAAAATGATTTTTTGAGGAAATGAAATCAGAATTTGAGATGTCTATGATTGGAGAGCTGACCTTCTATTTAGGAATTAAAATTCAACAAAAGAACACAGGCACATTCATCTCACAAGATAAATACTTAAGAGAGATGATGAAAAGGTTCAAAATGGAAGACTACAAACTTGTGTCAACTCCCATGATCAATGGATAAAAAATTTGTGCAGATGATGGATCAACATATGTAGATCAAAAAATTTATAGATCCATGGTTGGAAGTCTGCTATACCTAATAGCTTCTAGACTAGACATTGTGTTGGCTGTAGGACTAGTGGAAAGATATCAAGCAACACCAAAACAAAATCACTTACTAGCAATCAAGAGAATATTCAGATATCTACAAGGAACTGCACATCATGGGCTATGGTATCCAAAAGGCCAAAAATTCACTTTGACATCATATACAGATGCAGATTGGGCCAGCTGTGTGGATGACAGGAAAAGCACAAGTGGAGGAGCATTCTATTTGGGAAAACGTTTGGTGGCATGGCTAAGCAAGAAGCAAAATTCCATCTCTCTATCTACAGTAGAAGAAAAATACATAGTAGAAGTAGCTTATTGCACACAAGTAATGTGGATGAAAAAAACTCTCCAAGACATGAAGGTAAGCATTGATGAACCTATTTCTATCAAATGTGACAATACAAGTGCAATAAGTATATCAAAAAATCCTGTACTTCATTCAAAAACAAAGCACATCCCAATAAAGTACCACTTCCTCAGAGAACAAGTAGCACATAAAGTAGTAAAGATGGAATATGTACCAACAAAGGAACAAACAACAGACATATTCAAAAAACCCCTTGCTAAAGAACCATTCGAATATCTAAGAGACAAACTAGGAGTAGTGTCTGTAGATGTTACTCTCTGACATGAAAAGAAAGCATCATTCTAGGGGGAGAGGGTTATGGGCCCACCAAATAATGTCACAAAAGAACCAGAGCAAGTGAGTAGAGCATGGAATAGGTCCTCAAGATCAGAATATTATGGACAAGATTTGGAAAGCACACTAGGAAATGTGCAGCCCTTTTCCATTGATGTCAAAGGGGGAGGAAAAGAAAGTAACATAAGAAAGGGTCTTCTAAAAGGCAAGCAGAGGAAGTGTATTGCCATCAATGCCAAAGGGGGAGACTGTTGGAAATATTGTCATTGATGGCAAAGGAGATAACATAGAAGCAGAGAGATAGCAAAAGAAAACTGACAAGGAGAACATTAGACATGAAGAAAGGCAAAGAGAGATAGAAAAAGAGGCAGCAAAGATGTAGAGAGGTAGCAGAGAGGTAAAAAAGACCTGCATAGAGCTAGAGAGATCTGCAGAGCTACAGAGGGTCGAGCAGCTGTGAAAAGGGTCATTTGAAGAAGCAGGGCAGCAAAAAGAAGCAGCCCAGGCAGCAGAATATACAGTGAATACAGAGAAACAACCCTGCACTGACATGCACTGACATGCACTGCCCGTGCACTGTCATGAATAGTAACTGAATGCAGAGAAGTGGTCATGCCGAATAGGGTTGGAATGGTAGTGTGGTAGTAAATTCACAGGCAGAGAATTGGAATGGTAGTGTGGTAGTCCCGTTCTGTGGGACGAAACCTGAGTTTAATTACACTGGGAATAACTGTGAAGAAATGCTGTGGTGAAAGACAAGACTGAGCTGGTCAATAAAACGAAGTTGGAGGCGGAATTTACAAAGAAATATGATGAATTGTCGAGCAGTTCACTGTGTAGGAGGAACGTCGTGTTAATATGTGGGTGAATAAAAGTTAACATATGAAAAGGCTATATAACTAAAAGTGCAGAGGATTGGTAACAAAACAAAACATTGAAATAGAATGGAAGAAAGCGGATCCATGTGCTAGGCGGAACTGTGAGTAGCTAGGCAGTTTTGGAGATTAAATCCAGTGGTATCGCCCGACCACAAGAGTGGTAAATGGAATTAACCAAAAAAAATGTGATATCGGTTATTGATTGCCACGTGTCCTAAAGTGGTATTCGATTACCACTTTTTTTCGCGTAATTTTGGAGAATTATGTGACGAGCATCTAATTTGCGCGATATTACGCGATCACCGTTAGATTTGGGGTTAAAGAGCGATAACAGATCAACCGTTGGATCTATCCAGAGGTTAATACAAGATTTATTTAAAATATTAAGGCGTGGATTGACGGTGGAGACGTCGAGCTGGAGCGAGGTGGAGCGCGACAAGTTTATAACCGTCGGATGTTAAACAAGCTGTGGGCTCGAAGGTTAGTGGAGATATCACTTTAGTTTAATGCCGTGAAGGTTTCATACAATGGGTATTGATGTCGGCTTTTATTGATACATGGGTGTTGATGTGAAATATCAAAGCCGGGAACGTATATTTGTTAATATGCTGAAGGCCATTGTGTAATGGGATATTTCAATGGTTTTATAACCATGGTTTAATTCATCCCATCGAAAGATACAAAGAGTTCGATACTGTGGGCCTGAATACATTGAGGTTTATGAAGAGTGAATGATTCTATGGTTTATTGGTTTATAAGCCTTAGAATTAAAGTCGACAAAACAGATTATTATAACCATTGGATTTAATTTATTAAAGCCTGAGCTACAATACAATGCCGAAAGTTAATTAATCCAAAGGTTTTATGGTAAGACTCTTGAAAGGTGTTTTATGTGGAAATGAATTAAGAACAAAGACTTATATTTGATATAATTTATGTTGCCGGAATCATAGTACAAGTGGGGTTTTTAATTCAAGTCTTATTACATACAGCGTTCTATAAAGTGAGTGTGGGCCCCAATTGTTATATATTGAAGTTTGGGTTTTAAGCCAAGTCCGAATTATGTTTTTAAGTCAAGGTTGAAGAGGTGTATAATTAAGGAAATGTGGGTCCAAATAGTATTCAAATTAATGAAAGCATGTTGACCATTATGTTTGGGCATATAATGCGTGGATTGGAATGCCGTGACCAAAGGTTTATTTTGGGTCTTTTAAAATAGAGTTTGAAGTCAACATATGAAATATAACATGGCCTATTGTAATGTTCCCTTATACTCACATTGAAAATGATTTTTAAAAGAGCTTCCGCAATGAGCAGAAATTGCCCAGATCAGAGATTGTAACTGGGTTGAATGGTTTTGATAACCATCAGATATGAAAAGAAAAGCCTCCGTATACATTTATTTAATTGCCAGCGCAGGGAAAATGAATGGAGAGGCATTTTAATATGCACAAAAATTTGAGATTTATTTGGGACTAAAATGGTAAAACAATTATATATACAAAAGATACAAAATTGCAGTGAACAGGTGAATATGCACAGGAATGAAAATGTGGGTTTGACAGGTGTACATGCACAGAAAGTAGGAGAGTGTACAGAAACTAAAAAAGGCAGTGAACAGCAGAGGTATGCAGAACAATTACATGACAGCAACATAAAAGACAAAACCAGCAAGCCAAGGGCCAGTAAAAGGGCTGAGTGAAATTGTTTTATGTAACTGAAAATGTGAATGTAAATGTTTTAATTGGTTTCATATTGTTTGTGATGCAAAGGCAATTCTCCGGTAGGGAAACAAAACTCCACTGTAAAACTGAAATTTGTACATATTTTTATATTTTTTTTGAATGAGCTGGACAAAGGAATGAGAAGGCGGAAGTCAAAGAGTCATGACTGTTCACTTTGAATTCCCTGTGGAATACAAACAGTCGTGTGATGAACTCTATAAATGATATCACATTGATATGCATAGAGAGATTAGAGAATGCAGAATTGAGGCAGAGAAGATAAGAAGAAGGAGGAGCAGAAAGAGATGTTGTGAAAAGTCAGAGATGATATAAGACAGATAAGAAAGCTGGAGGACAGCAGTGAAGAAGGTACAAAATAGAGCTGATATCCAAGGTAAATCATCAAGTGGTTTCTTTTGAAAGAATGAGGAAGTTGGAGCTTCCCTATCAAGTTGTAGCTTGATAGATGTCAGTTGTAGCTGACTGAGGTAGGAGCTTCCTATAGGTTGTAGCCTACAGAAAATAGAGGAAGTTGGTGCTTCCATATCAAGTTGTAGCTGGTTGAGGGTGGAGCCTCTTGTAGGTTGGTGCCTGCAGAAAATTGATGGGAGCTGGAGCTTCCTTGCAAGTTGTAGCTTGCAGAATTGAGGTAGGAGCCTCATGTGGGTTGGAGCCTACAACAAATGAGTGGTGAGATGGAGTTGGAGCTTGTCTTTGCATCACAACAATAATAAGATGTGGTTTTCTCCCTTTATGGGTTTCCACTTATATCTGGTGTCTCTGTGCATGATGTTTATGTGTTGATATGGTTTATCTAATCTGCTTAATACTTGCTGCTCATTTATTAAGATTGCTGTTCCATTGTATATAAAGAAGAAAGATTCTATTTCCATTAAAAGAAAGTGTAATAAGAACATGATTGCATTAAAATGATTCACCCCCCCCTCTCAGTTTAACTAAGGGTTCAGCAAAGTTGTGAGTCTAACCTAATAATTATGTGGTTAATACCAAATGAAATGGCATCAGAGAGAAGTTCGAGTAACACGCTATACTCAGCGATATTGTTTGTAGATTGACCGATACAAATCCTTTTAAAACTCACTAACTCACCGTTCGGAGTGAAAATTTCCCACGCCGCAGAGGACAGATTCTGTGTACTATGACTAGCACCATCAGCGTACCCAACGAATGGTTCCAAAGATTCAGAAATCTGTGATGAAATGTAAAGTGGATTACTAACTTCAAGAAAACTATAGAAAAACAAACTAAGGCAGTAAATGCAAATCAACAACATATATACAATATAATACAATAATTTACTACGCTCATGTTTAAGCATAGTAATGTTTCAGATACAACCTATTTCGGGGCTGTGCCAATGGAATTCCATCGTAATCTACCAACTCGTAGGCATCCTTAACAAGAAATATTTTGACAAGATAGGGGCCATGCCATAATGGCTCAAATTTCCCGTTACCTATTACATCAGCTTCCTGATCATAAAGAAGGACCAGGGAACCCTCTGATAAAATGTGAGACTGGACATGCTTGTCGTATTGTGCCTTTATATGTCTCTTATGTGCTTCGTTGGCTAATTGGGCTTCATGATGATTTTTATCAATATGGATGAGGTTAAAAATATGTGCTTCTTCAACAGAGGTGTCAGGTAACAAGTCGATTGCAAGTTTTAACGACGATATGTCATTTTGGATCAGAAAGATATCTTCCAGACCATACACCAATTTAAAGGGGGTAAATCTGGTTACGTTTCTCACCAAGGTTCGGTACGCCCACAAAGCCGAGTACATGATTAAATTTCAATTTCATTTATGAACTCCTATCATTCGTTGAAGCATTCATTTAAGAATCTTGTTAATAGCCTCAACTTGTCCATTTGATTGTGGATAATAAGGAGTAGAAATATCATGCGACAATCCTAATTTGGCAGTCAAATCATTCATCATATGATTGTGAATATGCGATCCATGATATGTGACTATAGCCTGTGGGACCCCAAACCGTGAAATGACATGATTAAAGAAAAATAATATAGTTGTTTGTCTTGTGTTGTTGAATGTAGGAATCACTTCAGCCCACTTGGTAAAGTATTATACCGCGACAATAATATAACCATGCCCCCCCAGATGAACGAGGGTTACAGATCATGAAGTCAATGCCCCATTTTGAAAATGGTTCCACAGAGGCAACAAGATACATCAGTGCGGGCGGTTTGTGGATTTTACAATCAAATATCTGATACACATGAAAACTTCTGATTGCAAAGATGCAGTAGAGAAATATGGTAGGCCAAAAGTAATTGACGCAGAGTATCTTCTTCGCGGTAGTGTATCTAGACAAGTGTGCACCACAAGCCCTAGCATGACAATCATTTAAAACCTTTTTGGCCTCCTCATGAGTGAGGCACCTTCTTAAAATTGTATAGACACCACGATGATAAAGTGTATTGCCGATGATTAGATAATATTTGGCTTGGTATTGAATACATCGTTGGTCAAAGTGAGAGGCATCAGGATGAAAAGTCTGGGTCTAGAGATAAATGATAAAATCCCCATACCAAGGATCAGATGATCCGACAAAAAACAGAGAATCATTAGGAATATATGGTTCCGATGTAGTAGCAATACTATCAGAGGGAAGGTCACAGAGAAGCTCAGCCAAAACTAAAGACTTCTTTGACTTGGACTTTATGAATTCCAAATCAAATTATTGTAAAATGAAAATCCATTTTCAATACTCCCCCCCCAGCAATTGACGTGATAAGATGTAATTCATGGGGTTGTAATATGAAATGACAAGGTCTTCCGCAACAGGATATAGTGGAAAAATAGTTGGATAGCTTGAACATCCTCCAAGGCAATATTTTCTATGTATGAATACTTCACTTCCGTATCATTGAGATTATGATTAAAATAATAGATCGAATTTTATATCCCATTTTCTACTTGGAAAATTACCATAGCAATGGTCATATCAACCGCAACAATATATAAGAAATAATCACTTTGATAATTGGGGGGATACATTAATGATGTCCGAGCAAGAGTATACTTGACAACATCAAAAGAAGCTTGCGCAACCTTATCCCAATGGAAGGGAATCGCATTTTTCAAGAGACGAGTAAATAATTTAGCCATTTTTGTGTATTTGGGTATGAACCTCCTTAGGAAGTTAGCCTTTCCCTGAAGCAAATTTGAGGTCACAGGAAAATCAAGAATGGCCTGGACCTTTAGTGGGTCAATTCGTTTTCCTTCTTTTGAGATGACGAATCCTAGGAAAAGACTAGAACCAACAAAAAACACACATTTATATGTGGATTGAGGGTGTATTTTTTAGTGTCTGTAGTGTAAAAAGATAGCTCTCAAATGCATCGGGTGATCAGTCTAGTTTCGTGAATGCACAGATAAATTGTCTAGATAGGTTGAACAATGTTCTTGATGTCATTGAAAGTATAATCTATTGCTATTTGAAAAGTTTCCCCAACATTATTTAAACCAAACAAGAGTTTACGATATGCGAATGTGCCCCAAGGACAGATGAATGCTGTCTTATATTGGTCCTCTGGGCGGATATTTATTTGATTGTAGCCAGAAAATCCATCCATGAACGAAAATATTTCGCATCTAGCACAATCATCAATAATTTGGTCGATAAAGGGAGTAGGATAGTTGTCTTTTGGACAAGCAAGATTGAAATCCTGATAATAGACACACACTTTGATGGTCCCTAGTTTTTTCATAACAGGAACGATGTTGGAAACCCACTCAATTAGTGGAACATGGTAAATGAAACTAGCATGAAAAAGTTTTTCAACTTCTGATTTAATGGAAATGACCTTATTTGGATGAACATGATGAAGGCGTTGACGTACCAGTTTGACATCAGGGTACATATTAATGGTGTGTTCAACGATACTAGTATCTATGCCTAGAATTTCCTCATAAGACCAAGAAAATACATCACAAAATTCATGAAAGAGAGAGAGATATGTTTTGAGTTCTGATGGAGAAAAAGACACACCAATATGAATGTTTTCTACAACGCAAGGTTTGGTTGAAATATCGATAGAAATGGTTTCTTCAATATTCGATAAATTTCTCTTGGAATCGATTGCATTAATAGGAAAAGAATTCAAAAATAATGTTTTGATCGATGGGTGATATAGTTCAATAAGATTATCTTATTCGTAATCCTAAAGATGGGAGCGATGATGATGATATTCCCATGGTTCTCCTTCTGACATAATGGATTCCACAATATTATCATATGTCAAGAAAATTGAGGAAAAAGGATAAGATGGAGTACCAAAATCTAATGAACGATCAACCCAAATGACCGGTGACGATGATTTCAGATTCGCTGCCCAAGCCATGTAGATTGATTTCTATGCCAGCTCAAATGGGTTGGGCGACAGGAACTCATCCAACGTAACAACTTCTGAATCACCCATAATCTTCCTTAAGCCAGATGGAGTGGAAGATATCATGTAGCAGGTCTCTATGTTTTCAATTTCTGTCGACATTGCAGGCGGTGATAATGCAAATGTTCCCATGAGAGTGGAATCCTTTAAGAGTCTTACACCAATGTTCTGAAGTGTGAGTTGGGGTGTGTGAACTAATGGGATGCTTCCAGTTACTTGGGAACTGGAGGAAAATAAGGATATCCGATTGATGAATGTGATGACACCTTTATGTGGAAAGGCGATCATTCTAAAATATGTAGAGACGATAGCAGTAATAGAATATACCCATGGAATTCTGAGTAAAATATTGTAATGAAGGGGTCTACCAATGACCTCGACTTCAACATTCACTGTTTTCCCCCCTAATTAGACATGAAAGTTATTGATAATACTGCAAGGCTTATATGTATGTCCGTCGAAATCTTTCAACGTCATAGGAAATTGAGATAAGCGCAACGAGCCAAGTGAATTCCAGAAGTTTAGAGACAAATGCACATAGATGATCCCTCGTCAATAATAGTACGATGAACAAGGTGATTGAGAACATTTACTTGGATGGAGAATGCCAATTATGCTAGGAATTGTGGCACATAGCCCGTATGATTAAAGACTACGAGATTGGAATCTGTCGGATCAATTCCACCAATTGTCGACAACAAAGCCTGCTTCTGGGAGGAAAATTTTTGAAGCACCTTAACCACTGACATAGTCAAAGGGGATTGAGCTAAATCTTCAAATATATTATAATTTTATCAACTTAGGCTCAAGGATTAAATGTCGATTTATGAATGACTCCCTTCGACGACTTGATTGTCAATTCATGAATAGCAGTTGGTGGCATCGATTCCATAGACGGATTTGTGGTCAAGGTAGTAGGTTGATCAGTAGCCTAAATACCGTAATATTTTTTATGCATGGAAACCAAAACATCAGTTGATGGCTTCGTGACAGACAACATAAGCTCTTGGGAACTAGAAGCTGGATCCATAGAAACCAAATTGTGTTTGGATTCGGAAATAGATCTGTCAACACTGCGGATGCATGCGAGGTCTTAAATAATTTTGAGACTTCGGTGCGGTGAGGACAGTCTCAAGAAAATTCCTCCTCATTACAGATTATGCAAGGGTAACGAGGTTTCTGATTTCTAGACGATTGATCAGATGATCATTTCTACAGGGTAGAAGCTTGCTTTTTCTTTGATTTCCCCTTTTTCTTACGGGCTAGATTACTTGTCACTTTTTCCCTTGTCAGATGAAACAACATGTATTTCGAAAGAATGAGAAGGATCAGATGCAGTAGAGTGATGCGTGCTTGTAGTACAGATCACACCATCACCGAAATGACCGTCCTTAGATGAAGGAGGAACAATAAAATTAGATCGCGAAGTGTTGGGAATTTTCTCGTAGAGCATGCCAAACTGAGTGTAAATCAAGTCTAAATACTGGGCATGAGCAATGAAATACTCTTTAGTGACGATGCCACCCTTAGCCACATCCTCAGTTATAGATGGTAATAGGGACTTAATGAACCACTCAGCAAGGAGCTGATCAGGAACAAATGTCTTAACCATTCTACGACGATGACGCCACTCATGAATATGATTAGAAATGTGAGTAGCATTAGTCTGTTTAAAATTAGTCAAGAGTTCCATTCCAGTTTCATATCGTATGGGTTACTGGAAGTGGGTCAAAAAGACAGTAGCTAAGGTAGTGAAATTATCAAATGAAGCTCTTGGTAACTCAATGTACCATTTCGCAGCCGATCCAGTGAGCGTACGCTGGAAAAGACGTAGTCGAACAGATTCATCATTTAGGGAGTTAGACGAACACCACAAATGATAAGACATAACATGCATCGATGGGTCTTCCCTAGGGTTTCCATTGAACTTAGTAATATCCGAGGGTAATTTATGAGGTATCACCAGCCACCAAGGAGTGTAATTGATTGGATCATTAGTAAGCTAGTTTAAATCCGGTAACTCTAAAGTTTCAACAAAGGGAAACTGTCGATTTAGGTTGGGTTGAGCATAACCAGGGTATGATGGAATTACTTGGGAAATAGGCCTTTGAGCACCAACATAAGGAATCTATTGTTGGTAACCCAGATAGGGGTTGTTTTGATAGGCAAACGCTTGAGGATTATGTTGACCAAAACCTGGGTACGCTACTTGCTGAAATTAAGGTTGTAAAATTTGCACTTGTGGATGCCAAGGTGTCTATCCACAAATATTATAACCCAAACTAGGATATCTTGGATTCGTTTGTGGATAGGTATAACCTGGTTGTGGCTGCAACATCCCATAATATGCTAATCCAACTTTTGAATAAATAATTCCGGATACAGGTGGTTGTTGTATACCAGCCGAAGGAGTTGGAGTCTAAGGGTCTAATACTTGAGGGTATGGGGTTGAAGGACCCACCTAAGATGGTTGAGGTACAACAGTTTGAGTCTGTAATAGGGGTAAAGATGTATTAACAAGTGGAATTGATGTGGGTGCAACAGGTTGAACCGGTTTATATGAGTGTACAACCGTTTGTGGTTGGATGGGTAGAGTGGGCTGCCACTGAAAAACATTCATTTCGACATTAGGATGACCAAATAATGATGGAGTACTGTCAAAATGGGTGACCATAGGTTGCCCCCCAATATGAAGAGTATAATAAGATGGAAAATATTTTTCTCCAAATGCAAGGAGTCCAGTCGAAATTGTACTGGATGGAATATATCCAGATGGACCAACTTGATATTTCCCTGATGATGTATATAAAGGATCAAGCCATTCAGTACTCACTATAGATTTACTATTTAGAATACCAGACAATGACATTGGTGAAGTCCATGGGTTTGAGGATGCACCAGATAAGGTTCTAGATAAAGATTGGTAACCAGTTGGGACAGAAGGGCCACCATATAGATGTGACTCTGGTGAAGTTGTGAACATCGATGAGGTAGCAAGAGCAAGTGCTGTTGAAACTGGAATAGATGGGATAGCTGAATATTTTGGCTCATGCATGGTTATTTGACCAAATGTTTACCCTATTGGATATACGAAAACTCTAATAGACACAAGATCAACAAAAGCAGAGGAAGGTGATTAAGGAAAAGACTCGTACAGGTAAAGCTCCACCCCAAAATGAGTTGGAGTTAAAGGTGTTTCGTCTTGTGGTATTTATTCAATTGAAATTAAACCAGGTGGAAGGATTTCGCCATCAGGCCAAAAGTATATTTTAGGAGGTTGACTGCGCGATATGGGAGACTCAATGGCTAGAACAGATTGTGGTGCGACTGATACAGGAACAACTTCCAGTCGTTCAGCTTTGGGATGCAGATGTTCTGGAAAAAAAGTGACAGGATCTGGTTCAACTTCAAGTTGAACAACATCGGGTTTGGGAGGTATGGTCTCATTGATTGGATGGATCGTGACCACATGTAGTTGTGAGGACTCCGTCTCAACAACAGTAGATGAACCAGGATTTGTAGAAACAACTTGTGCCAACTCTGGTATATGTGAGGATGATGTCACATCATAGGTACTGATAGTACTAGTTTCAGTAGAGTGATGTTGCCTTCGTCGACCATAAATGGTTTCCGGTGGTAAAGGTGGTTTTAGTGCTATTCTACGCGAACAACGAGGAAAGGGATGTTATTCTTCCATGATGACTGATTTATTTTATGACCAAAACAAATAAACAAAAATAAAAGGAATTTCTAGGAAAAAGGTTTACCAAGTAATTTTGAATTGTAGAATACCTCCCGGTGAACCAAGAAGTACGAATAGACAATCTCCTCGAATGCTGTGTTCAATGTATCACAAGTTACAAGGCATCTGACTTGGTTTAGTATGGATGTATAGCAACCTAAAGTTGTTTTCCCAAATATACCTGAAGATACGTGGAGGCCCAAGTCCGTATTAACGTTGTCTAATGCGAGAACACACAGTGAGAGCACCCCCTTATACTTTTCGTACTAGAATACCACCTGATATACCCGAAGGTACATGGAGGAGCTCTGATATAATTACGTACATGGAGTGAGGTATCACACTCAGAATGTATTTCAGACAAGTTAACAACAACTGCTATGTTTAACGACATTGGAATACATCTCTAGCCTAGACCTTCTAAATGTTATCGTTATGGTTCCAATGCTTTCTTAGGTAAATTGATGTACATTTTAAGTTGATATTGTTTAAAAAGTTTGTCTTTGAGGTTCATTTCCTGATGTGATGGAAATTCCTAAAAATGAAAACTAAAATGATAAGCAAACTTTTCAATTTTAGATTTTTCAATGAAAATCCTAGCTACTAAGGGAAAGAGATCTCTGTTTTAGAGCAAACAACAAAGAGCACAAACTAAAATGCATCTTTCCTAACTTGTTCCTATGCAACACACACAATTCACTATATGCACATGCATGTTTTTCTTTTCAACTCCCTTAATGTGAATGCAAGAAATGAAAATATATGCATCAAATCAACAAAAACAAGTGTTTTCCACTTTGAGAAATGAGGAATTTAACAACAATTTCTGTTTTAGGAAAAAATGAAGAGTGGAACTACAATTTTTTCCTACAGGAAATGAAGAATGAAACAAAAATTTCCCTTACAAAAAAAATGGATCTAATGCAGGAATAAAATACTTTGAATTTGATTTGCCAATGATAAATAAAAACATTTAAAGGGACATTGAACAAATTTACTTTTCAAAGGAGGAAGAATCAAGTAATTTCACTGGTCTCTAAGAGGTATCAGAAAGTTGAGAATACATCAAAAAAATGGCTGAGAATGATAGCAATGAAAAATTTGAATGTAATTTGGTTGGCTAAGGGGGAAACACAGTCTCTAAGGGGAGACAATGTACCCCTAAGTGGGAGACAGTGCATTGCAGTGCATTGTGTCTTGACCAACATTGCATTGGGCACAACAATGATTGCAAATGCAAGTTATAAAACACACTTCTAATTCAATTATTTCATTCAAAAGTATAATAACTAAAAGAGTATGCTACTGATGAGGATTAGCAGAGGAAAAAACACTAGGAATGAGAGGAAACTCCCTAGTGTAGTCCCCAATATGTTATTCATAATTATGATCTATGGATAAATCAAATTCCCTAAGTGTGGTGCTAGGCACTTAGAACAACAAATGAAAAACTTTGCTAACACTTTCTCTAAAATAAGCAGACATACAAAATGATAGAAGAACCTACTTGAAATCTAAGTGCTTCTCCTTCTCCTTCTGTCACTTTTTATGTCGCCTTCAATCCAAATTAGATCGCCATATTGATTCCTGCAAGCATAAGCAGAGAAAAAAAAATAGATTGCAATATGCAGATACCTAGTTATCTTAATCACTCAAATCGATTAGATGTGAAACATATATATCATTCAAGAATCCATTTCATGAGAAATAGAAAGATAAACAGATACATATATGGGAAAATGAACAACAATATTTATTAAAGAGTAGAAGGGGGAGGTTACAACTAATGATTGATTTGATGTCACCGGCTCCAGCTTCATCCCATCCTGATCACATCCAACATCACACTAGCAACATATCAGTACTTTCACTCTCTCAAATGAGAATCCAACAACATTTCTTTACCAAAGTTCTTCCTTCCCTTAGCACTAGGATATTTTCTCAATTTATAGGGAAAATGATGGTAGTTTATCAATGAATGACTTTCTAATAAAAGGCAAGACATGTTCCCAAGTTCAGAGGTGTTAGATGGAAACTTGGATTCAAATTTTGACACATATGGACTCTTCTAGAAGGCATTGGCCATGTGGAGATTCCTAGAACAATGTGAATTCCGCTTCGAGGTGACCAACACACTTGAATGTTAGGAAGTGCATTGCAGTGCACCCTTGAATGGACGATGCTACATATGTAACATAGTTAGTCCCTTTAGATGCTATGTTGTTGAGTCTATAAGTGATATAACATATACTTCAAACCTTGGAAATCTCACAATAGAAGCCATGAATGAATTGTTCTTCTCTTAGGGCATATAGAAATTGAAATGTAAGGGGATGATAGACCCTATTTCATTGGTCCTGGGGATGATGTCTAGTTTGAACAGGTCATGGGGGATGATGCCAAAATTTACCTATAACACATATGACACATTTATTTTGGACTAAGTCCTTGGAAAAAACCAATGAAGGAAAACCAGTGCATCATATATGAGGGTTTTATTGTTAAGCAGTAGAAATGTATGAATACATATCTGAATACCCCTAGGGTAATTTGGTTACAAGATAAATAATGGCAGAATAATTTTTGAGAATTTACCTCGCTCAATCACTGAGTTCCCAGCTGATCCGAATGAAGAAAAACCTACCTTGGGGAGGCACTACGCAACCTCTGTGCAGTCTCAGCACTGAAACTTCCAACCTCTTCGTCACCCCCTTCCAGGCTCAGCGTTCAGCCCCAAACAAGTATTTTTTCCTCTGTGGACCCTGAGGAACAACTTCCCAGTGTCACTTTTTGAATCTTAGCCTCTGAAACTGATCTACAAGCAAAATTCCAGAAACCCTCCTGTGCTTCCACGCTGCTTTTGCGTGAGCCCTACATAGTCACTGCGTTAGCCCTTATTTATTCGATGCTGGATTGGTTAGATCACCTCTGCCTCTCTCTGGTTGATGCTCCACCAGCTGAGAAAATTTCTTCCTCTTAGAATGCTATCTCTACCCCTCACTACTCAGATATCTAGCTCAAATTTATCAACAAACCTTGCCCCATAAATTTCGAACTCTAGATCATTTCGGTGTGTCTTTCCAAATGGCCCTCAAACCTTTCTTTATAGTCTTGTTGAGAAATCAACAACCGAGATTATATGTCTAATAAACAGATAAGATTATAACATGAATTGATCTCTGCCTTTTCTAGATTATTCTCACTCTGTTTTATTAATGTCCTTTAATTATTTAATTTCCCTAAGTTTAACTTATGGTCTCCATTAAAAAAATTAATTATTTTAATAAAACATTAACCAAGTGGAATTTTCACAAATGGTTTCTGGGTTCTTTGGAATACCAGTGTCTAAGACTCTCCACAAAATTTGAGTCTTAGAGAACTTTCCGATGCTACACAAATCAAAACTCCCTCTTAGTGAGGAAGGTGCTCTAATAATTATGCCTGTTGCATACTGCTCTGACTCTGAAGAATCCTCCACGATGTTGAAGTCCATCAACCACTACGCTGCTGCTGCCACTGTAATTCTACCCATGACACTACCACTACCACTACTTCATCTATACTACAACTCCCTCTCAAATGGTGCATCTACTATGCTGCTAACACTGTCATTGCTAACACTACATCTGCATTGCAACGTAACTGTTGAGAGAAAAAAATGAACTCACCTGTTAGAGCTCGAATCTGCCTTAGGCTGAAGAAGGCGAGGCTCGAGGCAACATCAAACCAACCTTAGCCTCGTAGCTAGCCCTACGAGGACAGGAGAGGGCTCTCTCCGGGTCAAACTCAGCAAAAGGTTTTCAGAAGGGCTGATATGACCAAAAGCATAACTGATCTTAGGCTAGTAAACTGATATGAAAGGGTTTTTAATAAATGTCGGGGTTTTCTGGGCTGTGTGGGGCAAAGACAACAAGAGCAGAGATCAAATGAAAAACACAGATTATCTCCTCAGGCAAGGTAAGCAATAAATTTAACAATTAAATTGAGATAAACGGAATGGTAAGACTGCTGAGAAGTCGACAAGGGCATAGAAGATGGATCCTTGTCAAACAGAAGAAAACATTAACTATGAATACTTCCTCAAAACAGAGCAAATAGTTTGAATTCTGCCTTTCTCACTTAAAAGTATTCAACAGAAATGATTTAGGAATGAAATGAAAAAACATTACAAGATACATATGAGACAGAGAAGAAACATTTGTCAAATTTCATGCCACAGGAATCTCAGAAAACAGAGCTGTATCTCTTCATTAAAATCTCTGTCTAAGACTGTACAATAGAACCCTAATTTTCTCCTACACTAGCTCTCAGAACTTTCTCCCCCCTCTACAAAATGATTTTCAATACATTAAATAAATGCTGCTAAGGGAAAAAACAAATCGACCCCAAGACCAGGGATTTGTTTTATTATTATTAATAAATAAACCTAAAAAGAAATAATTAGCGCTCAGAAGATGGAAGAGCGCTCCTTCTACTCGAATCTGTTGAATCTGATGAAGAGGTGGCATTACAGGTGTCAATCCCATTACTAAAAATAAGCATAGGCAATTGTATCTTGGAATGCCACTTTGCACTGCTCCCGAATGTTCTGGAAATGCGTTGGCCTCTTTCCCGGTTTTAAAGGAGAATTTCCATACTCTAAAAAATTTCAACTCTATGTCAGTTATACGAGCTCTTTGTCTTAAAACAGAATGAACTGCTTGGGTGATAATATAAGTACACCTCTGGGACGCACAAACTGCACATTGATAAGGGTTCTGCCAGGTAGAAAAAGAATTCACACAGATAAAGCCTGAGGAATGAAGCGAATGGGCGAAGAGGAATGAAGGCGATTAGAATTGCGCCAATGCCCACAATCCATGAGACCTTCAAAAATCGAACACATGTTTTTTTTTTATGCCACAACAGAAAACATATCAATAATTTCCTCACGCAATGCTTATTTCCCAATATCAATACAACCATGACAAAAATCTTCTAAGCAAAGGTTAAAACATGTTTGCAAGCAGCTGAAGACGAATTAAAACGAAACTGGGCGCTCAAATGAAATTTCTGGGTACTGTTGCTCTGTGGGTCGCTCGACCTTCTGCGTGGGTCGCTCACCTTCTGCGTGGGTCGCTCAGCCCAGGTGGGTCGCTCGAGCCCCAAAACTCTGAGCTAAAAACGAGAAAGCTTATGATTCACTGTTCTTTCCAGATTCGCCCAGTGACTCTTAACTTCAACTCCTTCTGTCTCCACCTGAAAAGAACAATGCCATGTTTCTCTGAATAATTAACCCATCATGGCTCTCACGCACTTTCCGATGACTGTCTCGGATGCTTCTTGGAACTCCTTGCCAGATCATTTTTCTTCCATTGGCCCCAAACTTCAAGGCTATAGCTGAAATTCTTTGCTTCATTGTCATCTCCCATAAAACACAGAAAAGCCATATATACCAGCGCCATACCTAATTGAAAGGCTTCACAATGAAGACGAAAATACTGTCCAAAACAGTGGAAGACTGTCAACATCCAGGTGGCATTTTCAACTTCACGTGGATTGGATTTTACATAGCGGTGATTAAAAGTACAACCTGTGTGCATGTCAACTTTGTGATCATCCCTTAGATGTGCCACAAGAAACTGAATATCACCTGTGACAGAACATTCTGATCCTGCATAGGGGCAGTTTTATGGTCTGAAAGAGCATAGGGCCTCGTGTTTAAGTTTGCTATAGCTACAGAAAGATGCCGCTTTCTACCTGTTATACATAAGACTACACCTCCAAGCATCACCCATCCTTGTTTGTGATATTCATGAAAGTAATAGTATATATAATATGGGTTGAATGCCTTGAATGTTGTAGGATAATATGTCACAATATTATATAGTCCTATCATGATGTTGGTCACGAATCAGACAATCATTATGGGTGAGAACAGGAAGCTAACTTTACTTATACCGAGTCTTTGAAAAAGAAACAGTAGTAACAGGATTACAAATGACACAAGTACAACAATGCCTTAGCTCATGTTACTGTTCCTTGCAGACTGAATTCCTTGCACAACTGACATCACTGAAATTGCAGGAGTCAGCGCTCCATCGCCAATCACCATACAAGTGCCCATCATGACAGCAACAAGCAGAATTCTCTGAGCCGTTGCACTCTTCTCAATCAGTTCCTTTGTCTTCGAGTTGATAACCTTTCCACCATTTTGCGTACTGAAAAAATTCAATCTAGCATCTGATGCAAGGCGCCTGAATTGCTTGCCAGTGCTTTTTTCAAGGTTGACATACTTTGACATACTGAGCTAACAAGGAGTATACCGCGAATGTGCCACCTTCTCCATGATCATCTGCTCGAAGGACAATTATAACATACTTGATCAGGGCAATCATGGTTAAAGTCCAAAATATGAGGCTAA
This sequence comes from Pinus albicaulis, assembly GCA_034641835.2. Taxonomy (NCBI): domain Eukaryota; kingdom Viridiplantae; phylum Streptophyta; class Pinopsida; order Pinales; family Pinaceae; genus Pinus; species Pinus albicaulis. Next base: position 390,650,465 of record CM076574.1, read on the forward strand.
GAATTCCCAGTATTTCTCTCTCCTTTGGATTATCAACACCAACAGAAGAGAAGACATACAGGGGAGAAGTTCCAAGATCTCCATACACTACCCCAATTGTCTGATAAGCTAGCAACAATGTTTCTCGCTTTCCAAAAAACTTTGGCTTTTGAAAGGGAATTTCATAAGACTGCATCATTGTCCTATAATTATCTGGTTTCCCTCAGCAGCTAGAGGCTTCTTCAAAGACCCTTGATTTCATCATTGACACTGCTTTCAGGGGACCACCTAATTGATCTTTATATGCCACTTTTGAAGACTGCAGGAATGTTTGTAATTGCAGGTTTCCCTAGTGAAATCAAGATCCATCCTACCAATCTTATTATTGGCATGAAATCGATTGCAGGGAGTGTAACAGGTAGCACCAAAGACATTGAAGAAATGATTGATTTTTGTGCAAAGGAAAGAAATATCTCAGACATTGATGACTTATGGAATTCCACTCATGCACATTGAAAATGTTGCAATATAATCCAAAAGACCAATTAATGATAATTTTCTTGCAAGTAGTAGAAGAGAAGACCCATTAAAATGTCCCTGTATGTAAAATGATCCAATAATGAAGCAGCTTATGCACATTCCTCCTGCAGCAATCATTAGAAGTGGGCGCCTTCCATATTTGTCCATAATCAATGATGAGTGCACCGCCACCATCTGATGAAATCCTCTTTGCAATATTCTTGCCAATTATGCTCCAACCCATTATTACAAACTACTAATCTGACATTCTCTTCTCCAAAACAGGGTTTTGGAGAAGAGTCATCCTTGATTATTAATAATGATAAAACTCTCGAAATAAGAAACTTATTGAACCTTGGTGAGTTTGCCTCTAACAGTAGACTGACAAGAAGGAGTCTAACATTGGCTCCAATGGGGATGGCAGCTGCCGCTTCTTGGAGGTGCCAAGAACCGCAGAGCTTTGGGAGAGCAGACAGTGCCTCCATCCATTGGGCTATGGAATCATGATCAACTTATTAACTGAAAACTGACTGAAATGATTTGAAAAACTAACTTGGCAAACCTCAAACTAGAACTGCAATAAACTGGAACAAAATGCTGCCCTTTGGCTGCTTATTTATTTACAAAATCTACCCTACTCTGCTGCAAAACAATAGATCAGGTAATACTGAAATGCCATATTAACCATTCAAGTAAACCGGAGAATGATGCCGCTTGAGAATGCTTCCACCAGATCACAGATGTAATTGCTGGCAGCCTTTCATGCACGTACTGAGCCTGGTCACGGAAAATACAGCCTGATCTATCAATCAAACTGAACAATGTGTCCATGTATGCCGCAATAGGATCATGGAAGCTGGACTCTGTTGGCTGCCCCAACTCTGTGATGCATACTTCCAGCTGCACACTGTCAATGTAAACATCTGTAGGCAATTCTATGATTTCTTGTTTCGATGGAGGAAGGATTTCCAAAAACCTTTTAGGGTCTTGGAAATCATATGACTGGATTTGCTCATCTAAATATTGAATCTCCTTCTCAAACTTTTCAACAATTAACTCACAGAACCTAGTTTTAGTTTCAAGAGGAAACTTCGGAGATTTCAAACATTGAAGCAAGACTCTGACAAATTCTTCATTAATTTCATAATCCGCTAACAAATTTCTAACATCTTCTATAGCTTCACATAGTGCAGGGTTTGCCACATACCCTACCATTGCATGAGTGGATCAGCGAGCATTGGAATCTCTGGATCGAGCTGGAGTCGCCGGGTGAAAGTTTCAGCCTTCATATGTGTCTGACTGCTGTCCACCATCAGCATCAGATCTGCAACTTTGATTTCCTGCACTGGGGCAAGAAATCTACAAGTCGACTGTCAAATCAACAGCAAACCATCTTCCCCAGTATGGTCGCCACTATGTTAGAGCTCGAATCTGCCTTAGGCTGAAGAAGGCGAGGCTCGAGGCAACATCAAACCAACCTTAGCCTCGTAGCTAGCCCTACGAGGACAGGAGAGGGCTCTCTCCGGGTCAAACTCAGCAAAAGGTTTTCAGAAGGGCTGAGATGACCAAAAGCATAACTGATCTTAGGCTAGTAAACTGATAGAAAAGGGTTTTTAATAAATGTTGGGTTTCTGGGCTGTGTAAGGCAAAGGCAGCAAGAGCAGAGATGAAATAAAGAACGCAGATTATCTCCTGAGGCAAGGTAAGCAAGAAATTTAACAATTAAATTGAGATAAACGGAATGGAAAGACTGCTGAGAAGTCGACAAGGGCATAGAAGATGGATCCTTGTCAAACAGAAGAAAACATTAACTATGAATACTTCCTCAAGACAGAGCAAATAAATTGAATTCTGCCTTTCTCACTTAAAAGTATTCAACATAAATGATTTAGGAATGAAATGAAAAAACATTACAAGATACATATGAAACAAAAGGAAAAAAATTTGCTAAATTCCAAGCCACAAGAATCTCAAAAAACAGAGCTGTATCTCTTCATTAAAATCTCTGTCTGAGACTGTACAATAAAGCTCTAATTTTCTCCTACACTAGCTCTCAGCACTCTCTCCCTTTACAAAATGATTTTCAATACATTAAATAAACTCTTCTAGGGGAAAACCATCGACCCCAAGACAAGGAATTTGTTTTATCATTATTAAACAAATAAAACTAAAAACCAATCAGCTTTCCTGAAGATAGAATAGCGCTCCTTCTCTTTTCTACGAATACGACGGAATCGATGAAGAGAGGTGGCATTAAGTGTCAATCCCATTAACAAAAACAAACATGACAATTAAATATTGGAATACCACTTTGCCTTGCTCCCGAATGTTCTGGAAATGCGTTGGCCTCTGTCCCGGTTTTAAAGGAGAATTTCCATACTCTAAAAAATTTCAACTCTATGTCAGTTATACGAGCTCTTTGTCTTAAAACAGAATGAACTGCTTGGGTGATAATATAAGTACACCTCTGGGACGCACAAACTGCACATTGATAAGGGTTCTGCCAGGTAGAAAAAGAATTCACACAGATAAAGCCTGAGGAATGAAGCGAATGGGCGAAGAGGAATGAAGGCGATTAGAATTGCGCCAATGCCCACAATCCATGAGACCTTCAAAAATCGAACACATGTTTTTTTTTTATGCCACAACAGAAAACATATCAATAATTTCCTCACGCAATGCTTATTTCCCAATATCAATACAACCATGACAAAAATCTTCTAAGCAAAGGTTAAAACATGTTTGCAAGCAGCTGAAGACGAATTAAAACGAAACTGGGCGCTCAAATGAAATTTCTGGGTACTGTTGCTCTGTGGGTCGCTCGACCTTCTGCGTGGGTCGCTCACCTTCTGCGTGGGTCGCTCGGCCCAGGTGGGTCGCTCGAGCCCCAAAACTCTGAGCTAAAAACGAGAAAGCTTATGCTTCACTGTTCTTTCCAGATTCGCCCAGTGACTCTTAGCTTCAACTCCTTCTGTCTCCACCCGAAAAGAACAATGCCATGTTTCTCTGAATAATTAACCCATCATGGCTCTCACGCACTTTCCGATGACTGTCTCGGATGCTTCTTGGAACTCCTTGCCAGATCATTTTTCTTCCATTGGCCCCAAACTTCAAGGCTATAGCTGAAATTCTTTGCTTCATTGTCATCTCCCATAAAACACAGAAAATCCATATATACCGGCGCCATACCTAATTGAAAGGCTTCATAATGAAGACAAAAATACTGTCCAAAACAGTGAAAGACTGTCAACATCCAGGTGGCATTTTCAACTTCACGTGGATTGGATTTTACATAGCGGTGATTAAAAGTACAACCTGTGTGCATGTCAACTTTGTGATCATCCCTTAGATGTGCCACAAGAAACTGAATATCACCTGTGACAGAACATTCCGATCCTGCATAGGGGCAGTTGTATGGTCTGAAGGAGCATAGGGCCTCGTGTTTAAGTTTGCTATAGCTACAGAAAGATGCCGCTTTCTACCTGTTATACATAAGACTACACCTCCAAGCATCACCCATCCTTGTTTGTGATATTCATGAAAGTAATAGTATATATAATATGGGTTGAATGCCTTGAATGCTGCAGGATAATATGTCACAATATTATATAGTCCTATCATGATGTTGGTCACGAATCAGACAATCATTATGGGTGAGAACAGGAAGCTAACTTTACTTATACCGAGTCTTTGAAAAAGAAACAGTAGTAACATGATTACAAATGACACAAGTACAACAATGCCTTAGCTCATGTTACTGTTCCTTGCAGACTGAATTCCTTGCACAGCTGACATCACTGAAATTGCAGGAGTCAGCGCTCCATCGCCAATCACCATACAAGTGCCCATCATGACAGCAACAAGCAGAATTCTCTGAGCCGTTGCACTCTTCTCAATCAGTTCCTTTGTCTTCGAGTTGATAACCTTTCCACCATTTTGCGTACTGAAAAACTTCAATCTAGCATCTGATGCAAGGCGCCTGAATTGCTTGCCAGTGCTTTTTCAAGGTTGACATACTTGACATACTGAGCTAACAAGGAGTATACCGCAAATGTGCCACCTTCTCCATGATCATCTGCTCGAAGGACAATTATAACATACTTGATCAGGGCAATCATGGTTAAAGTCCAAAATATGAGGCTAAGAATTCCCAGTATTTCTCTCTCCTTTGGATTATCAACACCAACAGAAGAGAAGACATACAAGGGAGAAGTTCCAAGATCTCCATACACTACCCCAATTGTCTGATAAGCTAGCAACAATGTTTCTCGCTTTCCAAAAAACTTTGGCTTTTGAAAGGGAATTTCATAAGACTGCATCATTGTCCTATAATTATCTGGTTTCCCTCAGCAGATAGAGGCTTCTTCAAAGACCCTTGATTTCATCATTGACACTGCTTTCAGGGGACCACCCAATTGATCTTTATATGCCACTTTTGAAGACTGCAGGAATGTTTGTAATTGCAGGTTTCCCTAGTGAAATCAAGATCCATCCTGCCAATCTTATTATTGGCATGAAATCGATTGCAGGGAGTGTAACAGGTAGCACCAAAGACATTCAAGAAATGATTGATTTTTGTGCAAAGGAAAGAAATATCTCAGACATTGATGACTTATGGAATTCCACTCATGCACATTGAAAATGTTGCAATATAATCCAAAAGACCAATTAATGATAATTTTCTTGCAAGTAGTAGAAGAGAAGACCCATTAAAATGTCCCTGTATGTAAAATGATCCAATAATGAAGCAGCTTATGCACATTCCTCCTGCAGCAATCATTAGAAGTGGGCGCCTTCCATATTTGTCCATAATCAATGATGAGTGCACCGCCACCATCTGATGAAATCCTCTTTGCAATATTCTTGCCAATTATGCTCCAACCCATTATTACAAACTACTAATCTGACATTCTCTTCTCCAAAACAGGGTTTTGGAGAAGAGTCATCCTTGATTATTAATAATGATAAAACTCCAAATAAGAAATCGTATTGAACTCAGTGAGTTTGCCTTCCGATGAGATCGATGTACATCTTAGGCTCAACATCACCCAAGATAGAACAAGTGTTCAGTGGATGCACCTCGGTACTAAAGACTCTAATTGATGATAATTACTACGTTGTCCCTTTGATGCACTACGCTTCTGCTGCTCTGCACTGCGCTACACTGATCTGCATTGCACTCCTGTGCACTATGCTGCCACTGCTGCACTTCTACTTCCTCTGCTATGTGTTGCTCCAGAAATAAGCACTGCTATCTTTTGCATTGTCGTCTCCATCACTCCTCGGCTCTCATTGAAACTCCTCCATCCCACTACTTTAAATCATGGGCTCCCGTAGAAAGGTAATGATCCAAGAGGTGGGCTCCTCAAGGATCCTACTCAACTGAAGTTCAGAGTGAACTACAGTTCCATATCACCCCACTTCTCTCCTCGAGAAGTGTGGGCACTCATGGAAAACTCATCCTTCTCTATTTTCACGGTTGTAACCTTCGAGTCATGCTTATCATCTTTTTCCTTCTTCTTCAAAGGACACTGCGATGCATAGTGGCCCATCTCGCAACATCTGAATCGCTTGACCTTTGAAACATCACGCTTTAGTTTTCGTTGTGCCTGATGTCCCTTCAATGCAAGGGATGAGTTCTCCTCTTTTTCCATGAATTTTGATCTTCTTCCACTACTTCCATCAAGTTTGCACTTGACAAGGTCTCTCCTCAGCTCTTCCTCCTAAAAAGCTGACCACAACTGCTCCAAAATAGGTAATGCTACCCGACCTATTATGCATTGGAAAAACAATTACCACTACTCCATTACACCGTTAAGGGCCATCCATGCCATGGTTTTGGCTGTAGGTGTATCACCTATGAGAGATAGTTGATCTCAAGTCTCCTGAAATCGCACGAGGTATGAAGCCAAACGCTCCCCTTTTCACATTTGGATCATACAAAGATTCTATTTTAAGTACAACTTCTACTACTTGGAAGATCCCTCAAATAGATCATACAAATATACCGGCCACATCTCTTTGGAAATAACCTTACTAGCCACATGCGAGACGATGTGATCTTGAAACCATCAAGGAGAAACCTCTTTTCCTTGGCCACATCGGCCTTGTACTTATCGAGCTGATCCGCATCTGTAGGAACAACTACCATGTTCTCCATGAATTACTTTAGATCATGTTCATCCAAAAAGAACATATCTTCTTCCTTCCTAATCATATAGTTAGAGAAGCCCTCCAACCGATCCTGATCACGAAGTCCGTGAGATGCCACCTTAGCTGAAATCTGTCGAATATGCTCCCTCTTCCTCCATATTGCGCAACTCCTGGAAGGCTTACGTACTCTCTGATGGAGTTGTAAGTTCTGCTATTAATCCACTACTCAACAACTAAGAAATACTAGCTTCCTTGGCTAGGAAATCACTGAGGAAGAATTCCCTCAATATGTGCTCTTGACTCCTTCTGACGCTTTTCTACCTAAAAACAACTTCAAAAAAATACGTCCCTCTATCTTCTGTGTGGAGGCTCTGCATTGTTCCCTCTGCCATAACAAGATCTCGATCTTGAAGCCCTTTCTCTCTGTCGACTCACTCAGAGAGAGGCTTCCATGAAAATCTTAGCCCTCCTAGCTAGAACTGTGCAACCCTTCAAGGATTCGTTTTGCTGCACTGTAGCACAAAAAAACTTCACTTAATAATTCAATTATGTTCTTCCTATTTCACATCAATGTTCTGATACCATGTGAACATTTCTAGATCTAAACAATCTAAGGAATCCTATTGCAACCAAATGGATTACTTATTATATTATGTAATTTACTTTACACAATTATTTCTGAATCATACATGAAATATTGAAGCAATCATTGAAGTAGTATACACTATAATACTCATGATTATGAAACAAGGAAAATGAACAAGGAAATCAATCACACATATGACACCTTTATTTTGGATTAATTCCCCAGAAAAACCTAATGCGAGAAAACCAGTGCAACAAATCTGAGTGTTTTATTATTAAGAAATAGCAATGTCTGAATACATCTTTGAATACCCCTAGGGTAATTCAGTCATAGAGAGAAATAGTGGCAGAATAATTTGTGAGGATTTACTTCACTCAGTCACTGAGTTCTCGACTGATCCGGATGAAGCAAACCTTGCCCTAGGGAGGAACTATGCAACCTTTGCATAGTCTCAATGCTGGACATTCCAGCCTCTACATCACCCCCTTCTAGGCTCAACATTCAACCGAAACCAAGTCATTTTTCCTCTGTGGACCCTGAGGAATAGCCTCCCGGTGTCACTTTTTGGATCCCAGCCTTCGAAACTGATCTACAAGAAAAATTCTAGAAACCCTCCTCTGCCTCTGTGTTTCTTCTGCGTGAGCCCTATGCAGTCACCGCATTAGCCCTTCTTCCATTAGTGCTTGGTTGGTTAGATCACCTCTGCCTCTCTATGACTGATTCTCCATCGACTACGGAATTTTCTTCCTCTCCAGATGCTATCTCTTCCCCTCAATGCTCAGATCTCTAGCTCAAATTTCTCAGCAAACCCTACCCCAGAAATTTCGAACTCTAAATCAATTTGGCGTGTATTTCCAAATGGCCCTCAAGCCTTCCTTTATAATCTTCTCGTTGAGACATCAACGACTAAGATTATAACATGACTTGATCTCCACCTTTTCTAGATTATTCTCACTCTGTTTTATTAATGTCATTTAATTATTTAATTTCCGTAAGTTTAACTTAGGGTCTCCATTAAAATAATTAATTATTTTAATAAAAAATTAAAGGAGTGGAATTTTGAAAAATGGTTTCTGGGTTCTTTGGAATACCAATGTTTAAGCCTCTCCACAAAATTTAAGACTTAGAGTACTTTTCGATGCTACAAAAATAAATAGCCAAGCATTCACCTGTTGTTCCTCCTGAGGTATTATTGCTTATCTTTTTGTGTGGACACTTCATGGCATAGTGCCTGAATTCATGAAAATTGAAGCATTTAATTTTGGACAAGTATTTCTTCTTTTCTCTTGACTAGATTCTGGTTTGGATTGATATTTCTGTCCCTTCCCTTTATTTTCCTTTCCATCCAATGCAAAGTTTTCTTATCCTCTCCCTTGGTTCAAGTCCCATCTCTGGTATTCTTCCTTATTTCCTCCTATACCAAAACAAACCATAAGTGCTCCCAATTTGGTAGTTTATCCTTCCCGTTCATCGAATCTTGCTAGTTGTGCCAGCTCTTTGGAAGGCCTAGAAGGGCTAGGCTTACCAAATAATCCTTTGCTACATTAACACCAACCCTGCCAAGTTCATCACAACATTGTGTGAACCTTCTCAGATACTGAGCTATGTATTAATTCTTCTGCATCTTAATATTTCTAATTCTATCCTTGAGTGCCCGCTTCCTGTGGTTAATACTATTCTCGAACAATTTTGTTAGTGCTTTCCACATTGTGAAATGAGTTTCTTTTCCATGGAGATTTGAGACAATTTCACCCCGTACTCCCTCCAATATTATTATCCTCGCTTTGGCTACATTTTTCTTCCATTGATTAAGGTCCTCGACATCTACTGATGGTGGTTGTGGAATGATTGTCTTGAAATATTCCAACAATCGATTGTCATCCAATACTGCCTTCGAGTGATCCTTCCATGCGATGAAATTAGAGCTTCCTTCTAGGGCATACTCTAGCCTCAACTTGTTGAAGTTCATCTTTTCAAATCTGAAGAGATCATGTAACACTAAACTACAAATTAAATTCTATTGAGAACCAAATTCAAATTTTTTTCTCTAGTGTGAATCCTGCTATGATACCATGTAGAAATCATGTTTTAGATTTGCAACTTCCTATGAAATTTTATAAATCATAAGAGACAAACCTACTCTACTGCTCTATGGAATTCAATCCACAATCTAGAACACAAATCATAAACATGGAATATGAAACATCACACATACACAATGATTTATCTAGGGGAAAGAAACTGCTCAAAACCCCTCCTATCTATATTGCATTAATCAAAGAATAGAGATGAAATACATATGATTTCTCAAGCTTGAGAAAAACCTGCAAGTGTATAGTCTATCTCTCTGCCTGACTGACTAACATTGGCCAACACTTAGCCAATTTTCAAGCCCTCCAAGCCCCTATTTACTTGCAAAAATCCAAGGGAATTAGGCCCCTATTTTTAGATATTTTTCCCTCAATTGATTGTGCAATCCATAAGGTTTAATATCTGATTGCATACACCACTTGTACACATTGGAATAGTCTACAATTGATAGAACATTGGCTTTAAATCTCCATATCAATTGGGTAACTCGAATTCTCTACATGCAAATTTTATTTTGGAATGAATGATTAATTATCTGGATGATTGCTGAGTTTGACTAAAGTCTCATCGCCAAACTTGACCTTCCACTAGTTCCTCCAACAGTTGGAACTAGTTTATCTGAAAATAACTCAATTTAGCTGAATTATATGTCAACTAAGGGGGTCTTCCCGATGTGAAGTCCCAATTAGATCTCAAACCGTTTGGAGTAGGAGCCCCAACCGGAAATATGGTCAGTTGCCATTTTACTTAAGGATTTTCCTTGGCTGGAATTATTAACATACGAGGTTATACAAAATTATTTGAAAAAAACCAGTAAGTTGACATTATGAGGCATACAATTGCAATGTATACAAGGTAATTTCATGGTAGGGATAAAGAGAGTGAGCTTCTAGAAGAGAAGTAATAGTACCATCCTAAAAGAGATAAACATGCGCATAAGAGGATAAAAAATTATTGTGAAAAGTAGTTCACAAGCCAACCATGATCATAAAACCAAATAAAACACACCTTCAACAAGATAAGTACCAAATCCACTGAAATAGTTCAATTTAATTAGTACATATGAACGGAACACATAGCGAAAACATCTAAAGAAATGCCCTATGATATTCACGATACATGCATGAAAATGTGTTGGCTCATCGAGCTTCATATATTAAGTGGAAGTGCCAATATATACAAGTAAAAATGATGCCACACTAGCCCCAATAGTGTAACATTAAGTCATCGCTTGCTTCTCCAAATAAATATCTTCTCCCCCATGTTAATGCTATAGAATCCAAGGTGATAATTCATGTCCCAAAAGTACCTTTTCTTTAGTTATGAGGGTGTATATATAATAAATGGGGTGACTCTTCACCTCCCTCCTGACTCTTGAGCTTATAAAATGAATTTTCAAATTCTTACATGACATTTGAGCTTCTATATGACTTTAGAACTCAATAGTGACTCTTCATATTCCATGTGGGACCCTTGGTCCTCCATATATTTTAAATTTTCTCATTTTTGAGAATTACATAATTACAATCAATAAATGATGTAGCAAGACACTATGACACATGTGACTCTTGAGATGACTCTTGACAATGATGACATGGAAATTCATGACGATGTGGCATTCCCAAGATGCTCCTTTTTCTACTTTATTTGTATCCTCATGATGGATCTTGCGTGTTCTTTGTATTCATCCTCCAAGGGGTTGATTGATATGGAGTCTTCATGTGATCATGACATCTAATATTATATCAGAAGTTAGTGTCTCTTCATATTCTCTTCAATGATAAGATTTTTATCTGTAGCTAAAATGGTGTCTTCTGGCAAGGTCTCCTTCTTCATCTCCTTCATCATCATCCCGTCATAACGTGATATAATCCCTGCAACTTAAAAATCCACCCATAAAAACAAGACATAAGTTCGATAAAACCCTAGTCTAACATGTTCCATGACAACCATTAACTGAGATGGAATTAGGTGCTCGACTAAGTTTTTTAGCTTAAAAGGTCAGGGGCCAGGACTTAGGCTTGAGACTGTGTAGTGTGAAGTTCAGGAATGCCAGGGTAGGGTGACTGTGTAGTTGGGGGGATTAAGGAGGTAGGCTTAAGGCTTGAGGCTTAAGGTTTCCCACCCCACAGTTATGAAGGGAGAGAGGCTCAAGGCTTACAAAATTGCACAATTCAAGGAGTCAGGCTCGAAGCTTTAGGCTTGAGACTGTGTAATGCATAGAAGGAGCTAACTGGGAGGTTGATCTATGTAGTTGTGGACGTCAAGGAATCAAGGTTGAGCACTAAGACTGCGTAGTGCATAGTTATGGAAGGAAGGAAATACACATTGCACAATTGTAATAGGCAAGGTATAATATTGAGGGATGAGACTGCACAATGTGTAGTTTAGGAGGGCTGGGTGAAGCCATGTTGTTCGGGTAGGAATTTTTCAAAATTTGGTTGTGTGAGATCAATGAGGCTAAAGTGGACAAGGAAAAAAATTTAGCATGATCACACACTTAGAAAAATCAATGACACAAATTTGATCACTTAGAACACATGAAAAACATATTTCCCTCAATGCGACACCAATGCGACAACTTCCGCCAAGTGCGACACTTAAGGTACACTTTGCGATGACAGTGACAACACTTGTACGATAATGATTGAAACTTTGGGATTGAGTGTAATACATGTCTACATGATTAATAGGACTCACTGGAACCAAATATACCCCTTTAAACAAGTCATAACTATGCTTATGCGATATGCGACACTTCCCATGCCAAAAGATGACATTAGCAACGACACAGGAAAAGTCCAAATGACACTTGAAAAATTAGAACGACATTGAGAATGACACATGCCAAAGCGAAGATAACATGAAAGTGACACTTATTGAAATGAAAATGAGAAAAATAAAAAATCATAAACATGAAAGAAAAACTTGCGAAAGAAAAGGTGTGAAAAAGCGACTGTTGGAAAAACTCACTGAAATAGAAGTACAATCACAACCAAAAGTGAGAGAGTGTAAATTGAAAGTGTTATGTGACTGTCATCATAAGTTGAACATCACACATACACTGCCCTGATGGATTGTGCTATGCCTATTAAATCTTATGTACAAGAATTCACTTATGAACTTGTTACAAACTGAACATGTGTATGCACGTGACTTCTACACTCAGAAACAAAGAAGAATACTTAAAAACTTAGCATACAATTCATTGATCATGAAGAAAACAAATCGTTAGATCCTTAGTAGGCTCTAAAATTCACGTGTAGGAATTTTTTTGGAGGGTGTTGATTGCAACGTCAACTATTACATAATAAATGTATTGTTACTTTAATTGAATCATGAGCTAATCACATTTATATAGATCAGAAATTGGTAGATAAATTTAACTTGAAGAGATCCAAGCACGAGAAGCCATGGTTGGTTCAACTAACTACAATAGTAAGGAGAAAAGTTACATAATTGGAGAAACAATGCCTTGTTGATATGAATGGACTGAGTACGAAGGCATAGTTGAATATAATTTCATTGGGATATTACGATTTCCTTATTGGTATGGATTGGATGGAGGAGCACCATGCAATTATGAATTGATATAGTAAATTTTTACTTGTATTAATGATGAGGGATCATATAGAGGTAGGTTTAGAGTTTCCATAGGCCGATATCTATGAGATATATATCAAATATAGAATTGAAGAAGGATTTTAGGAAAGGACGATAGATCTTCGAAACTCATATAGAGGAACCGAATAGGGATCAACAAGACAATTTTGCAGGATTTTCATGTATTAAAGGAGTATGTTGATGTATTGTTGAGATCCTGTGATTAATTCTAAGGAGGGATATGTATTCTCCTATTGATATGATACCTAGAGGCACTCCCATATCTAATTCACCTTACAGGATGAGTACTACAGAGCTTAGAGAATTACAGATGCAGTTGGAGGAGTTATTAAAGAACACACATCCTAGTGTATCACCATGGGGAGCTCAAGTTCCTTTTGTTAAGAAGAAGGATGGAAGATTTTGGATATGTGTAGATTTTCGACAACTAAACAAAGTGAATATTAAGAATAAATATCCATTGCTAAGGAAAAATGATCAATTTGATTAGCTTCGGGGCTAAGGTATTTTTCAAGATTGATTTGAGGCCAAGATATCACTAGTTGTGGATTGAAGAAGAAGATATTAAAAATATATCTTTTCGAACTCATTATGGAAATTGTGAGTTCATGGTGGTGCCTTTTGGATTAACCAATACATCAGGTGTTTTTATGTGCTTAATTAATGATGCTTTTTAAGAATATCTAGATATTTTTTTTTATTGTTTTTCTATATGATATATTGGTATATTCTAAATTATAAGAGTAGCATGAGAAACACATGAAGTTGGTTTTAAAGATGATTAGGGAAAATAAACCATATTCTAAGCTCAATAAATCTTGGTTTTATTAGAGATATATTTTTTATTCGGGCCATATCATTTCTGAGGATGGGATAACTATGGACCCAGAAAATATCGAGGCCTTCAGGGAGTGAATAACACTAAATAATGTTATAGAAGTAAGGCATTTTATGGGCCTAACTAGATATTACAAGAGCCTCATTAGGGGATTTTCTAGGATTGCTCACCCCATCACTTTGTTGTAGAGGAAGGGTTTCAAATTTAAATGGAATTCCGAGTGTGAGGAATATTTCTAGCACTTAAAAAATTTGTTAAAACGTGATTTGGTGTTGAAGATTACAGAACCAAATGAGTATTTTATTGTATGCATTGATGGAAGTAGAGAAGGCATGAAAGGAGTGCTTATGTAGAATGGGAACATGGTGTGCTATGAGTCCAGGAAGCTGAAGGAACATGATAAGAATTATGCTGCACATGACTTGAAATTCGAAGCTATAATTTGTGCCCTTAATATGTGGAGACATTATCTCATGGGAAGGAGGTTTGAACTATACACTAATCACTATGTATTGCGGAATTTGTTTGAATAACCAAATATAAGTTCTTGAAAAACTAGATGGCTGGAGTTATTAGCTGAGTATGACTTTGAGATTAAGCATATTAAGGGAAAGGAGAGCAAGGTGGAAAATTATCTTAGCCAAATAATACATCTAATGCATGCTTCAATAATAAGTGTGTTCAAGGATGATATAGTAACCAAAGTTATAGAAGCTAGGAATTAAGATCAACAATATTTAATGATTAAGAATAGTTTGGATCTGGAAGTAAAGAAGCCAACGTATCTAGATTATGAGTTTAGGATATATAGAGTTATTATTTGTAGAGGTCTTTTATACTTACCAGATGTGTAGGAAGTGAAAGAGTTAATTTTGAAAGAGATGCATAGGGTGCCTTATGCAAGACACCCAGGTTATCAAAAAACCATTACAACAATAAACAAGTAGTATTTTTAGCTTGGATTATAGAAGAATGTGGAAAAATACATAGCAAGGTGTTTAGAGTGTCAGAGAGTTAAGGATGACACAAGAACCCAATAGGCTTGTTGCAACCCACCTATTCCTGTATGGAAGTGGGATGTGTTGTCGATTGATTTTATTACTAATTTTCTGAGGACAACAAAGGGGTGTGATGAAATAATGTTAGTTTTTGATAAAAACACCAAAGCTACTCATTTCATTCTTGAAAAATCAATATATAAAGAAACTAACATAGATGATATTTATATGGGAAGTTTCCAAGATACATGGTGTGCCCAGGGAAATTATATTTGGGTAATTTAATTGAGAGTTAAATTACAGATCATGAAATTATCAACCCAGGTTTGTACACTTGTGAAGCATACTTGCACAATATATGCTAGGAAATTAACCACATAGTGAACCCACAAGCTCTCGATAAATGGTAGCCTCCACTTCCTCACCTGAATTAGCATCCTCTTTCCTCTAGATGGTAGCTAGAGGAGTCTCCATGGGTTTTATACTCTCCATGCAAAACTTCTTCAGTATCGCATTTTCATATTTTCCTTGAGATAAAAATATCTCCCCATCTCCTTGACATACTTCCAAACCGAGGAAGTAGTGCATGAGTCTCATGTCCTTCATTTCACATTCTCTTGCAAGGTCCTCCTTGCAAGATCTGATCAAAGTCTCATCACCGGTTAAAATAAAATCATCAACATATAAGAAAATAATAAAAAAATTACCTTCTACCAAGATGTGATAAATGTTTGCATCCTCTTAACTTTTGGTGAAGCCCAAACTGGTGAGATAGTTGTCGATCTTGGTGTACCATGCACAGGGTGCTTGCTTATGACCGTACAATGATCACTTGAGCCTACACACATGCGACTCTCGATAAAAGGTCTCAAAACCTCTTGGTTTCATGATGTACATGTCCTCCTAAATAACTCCATTGAGGAATTTTGTTTTTACATCCATCTGGTGGATCTTCCACCCCATTTGTGCAATCAGTGAAAGAATTGGTCTAATGGATGAGTACCTTGCTAAAGGAGAAAATGTCTCCTGATAATCAATTCCCTCAAACTGAGAGAATCCTTTCGCCATAAATATGGCCTTACACTTCTTTATGATTATTTTTGCTGCATGATTTACCTTGAAGATCCATCTCAAACCTACAACTGATTTATCTACTAGTCTTGGGATCACTTCCCAAACACCATTATTTACAATGGAGTCATATTATTCCACCATTTCATTAACCCATACATGTTTCTCTACTGCTTTCTCGAAAGAGGATGGCCCAATATCTACAAGATCTGTCATTAGATCAATGTAGCCAGTGTACCAATTAGGTAACCTTCTCTTCCTGTGCTGTGAAGTGGGTGCTCCCACATTCTCTCTAGCATCATGCAATAATCTCTCAGCTTCCCTGGTTCTTTTTTATACATTCACTAGATGGTTTTACTTGAGTGGTTGTCTCCACTCTATTCTCCTCAATATGTGGCTACTCCAAAACTTTTTGAGGTTGCTCCTTTGGAGCTAAAATCTCTTCGCCTGACGGAATATGAAGCTCCCTCTCAAGGGAGAACCACATAAATTTATCCTCATCAAAATTTACATCCCTTCATACAATTGTAATTCTGAGGGATGGAAAGTATGCCCGGTAGTCGTGAGGAGTTTTTGTGTACCCAAAAAATACCCCCAACTCTGATGTTGCCTCGAGCTTCTTCCTTGATTCTTTGGAGACATGGAAGTAAATAGAGGATCCAAAAATCCTGAAGTACGAAACATCCAAATTTTTCCCCGATAAATTCTCCTCTGGTGTAATCATGCCCATAATCCAATGAGGACTCTGATTTTGCAAATACACAGTTGTGTTGCATGCCTCTGCCCTCAAATGCAGTGGTAGGCCTTGGTCATGAAACATAGCCCTCAGATCTCCCACAATGTTACAAGTGTTTCTCTGAGCCATCCGATTTTGCTGTAGTTTGTGGGGTGTTGTCAACTCCTGTCAAATGCCTTCTTTTACAAAAAAAAAAATTAAATTCATTTGACACGTAATCACCACCATTATCGCTCCCAAGAGCCTTCACCTTATTATACATTTCTTTCTCAACTAGTGCCTTGAATTCAACAAAATTGGAGAATGTTTGATCTTTCTTATGTATGAAGAGGATCCAACACGTCTGTGAGAAATCATCTACAAAGATAACATAATATTTGTGCCTAGCAGTGGAGGATTTCGAGAAAGGTCCATAGACATGAGAGTGGATCTTTTGAATGCATGTGCTTTGCTGTCTCGATCGTTGAAAGTGGATTTTGTGTACTTCCCAAAAGTACATCCTTTGCATACATATTGCTACTCAAGTGCTCCTTTAGGGAGGCATGTGGTTATTTGCTAGAAAATATTCATAGTGCCACGATGAAAATGGCCAAGTATTCGATGCCATAATTCACCAACATTACGGTTCTGCACCTTCTCCACCTTAGTGCTTAATGTAGCATAATTTTCCACTTATAGATTATATAGGTTCTTCACCCATGTTAGTGCCAATATTCAGTGATCAAATATACTTTTTCAAATTTTCTTAGTAGTGGTCCTAGGTCAAAATTTTATATTTACAAGTCAGTTTTCAAATAAAATTTTGTTCGTTGGATATGTATAGGTCATAAATGATACTTCCTTCACTCCATTCATGGTCATTATCATCTTAGAGGTCATGTCATCCATTTATCATTTAGGGTATGAGGTCATTCACCACACCTTCATCTAGGTCAGAGTCTAGGTCTAATTTGTTTCGCCAACATGATGTCTAATCATGTCATGAAAGAAAGGAAAATAGATGTCATTTTCATTTGTCAAATCACCTTCATTGGGAGTTAGCAAATATAGGTAATATAACAAAGTCAACTTGTCCTTTTTTGAAGAAGTATGCTACATGCTCGAAAGAGCTCCTCTCTCATGCTCAAAAATCTCCACAACCATCCAAGGGTCAAATCAGCTTGCAAAAAGGTCTAGAGACCTCCTAATCAGTAAGTGGATGCTTTTCAAACCTCTTTTAAGTAAAATGCTTCAACAAATGAGTGGTTTCCTTCATTAGGTCATCTCCACTGTGTTTTTGGTGTTTTTAATCCTTGACTTGTTTCAGCTGATAAGACCCTAATCTATCCATCCATAACTTTCATACAACATTTATACACCATACCCTAACACTCCCTATCACTCACAACCCTCCTTTCCATCAATTTGATTTAAACCCTAATTTTCACTACATTCTTGCAGGAAAACTACGAAACTCCTGTGTTTTGACCTTTTGGGCACCTTCCTCATGCCCATTTCGAGAAATTTAACTTGAATATTGTAGAAAACTCATCACAATACCTCCCCAAATATTTTTGGGATTTTTCCCTAACTTCCTTCCACCCCATTCCTTCCCCTAAAATCACCCTACCACTATCCCCTGTTTTCCTAATTATACACCTCCCCTACCCATTTCATCTAGCTATGGTTTTTATCTTGTTGAAAAACACCATGGAGGGGGAAAAGAACATCCATAAGGGAGGCCACCATTCCAGGTTTGAGCCAAATTAGGCCCATGGCATAATTTTTAGAGCTTCGTGATCATTTTCTAGGGTTTACATTACACATAGGGACAATTTTGTTTCAAAATTAGCTTCTGAAGAAATATAGATGAATTTGAAAAAAATGAAAGGTTTTTATCAATCATAGGCCAAATAACAAACACCTCATTTTGTTTATGCACAGGTGTTATGATTTGAGATAAATGCGAAAAATCTAGTTGCTCTAGGTCATTTTATGCACTTTTGAACATGTTGTCTTCAAATCAATGTTTCAGGGGTTTGGAAAAGGCGTTTGTAGTGCTTGATGACTCCATTTTGTAGCAGACATCCTAATATTTCCAAGAATATGAATTGAAGCCCAAAAATACTCTGGGAAGGCCTCCAAAATCCCTCTTAAAGTGGCGTTATGCTTCTGCAAATGTTTAGTGATCAATTTCAAACTTGTATTATCAAAAAATGGGAGAGTATTTTGTACAACTTGAGGAGGTTGTTTTTCATAACATTCCAAAGAATAAAAAACTCTCTCAATTTTGTTAAAAACAACATGGTTTGAGAGATATTGATCCATATTTGAGTCCTATTTCTACAATTTTTTTTTGGCAAATCTGGAAAATTGGGTCATTACAGAAGCTCCGCACAGCAACGCGACGCTTTCTCTCAGAGCACCCAAATGAAGATTGGTTTACATGGTTAGATTCATTTTCACCTGCACATTTCAGATCAGGTATTTTTTTTTTCATGACACCCCTTGCTTGTGGAGAAAAAGCCAAAAAAATTCCTCTTTTCCATGCTTCTGCCAGTGTTTTTGACCAGGTGCGACACTTCTGGAGTGAGGCTGGGAAATTCAACTTTTGGAGGTCTTACAGTGGGTGTTTTCTCAAATTTAAAGGTGAATTGGAAAGTAGACACATAGGGATACTCACAAAAACCTTTAGAATTGCATTTGGTTTCTTTTAAGTGGGTCAAAATCACCCTTGAACACATACAACGTTTCTCTCAGACATGCACGACGCTTCTGCTTAAGGCACTACGTTTCTAAATTGGATTCCTTTTGAGACAACTGCCATGCGAAGGAAACTTCAGAATTCGATGCTTGTTGTCCCATGAGGTGTCATATGATGTATTTGAATTTTTTTTTACTCCTATGATGAGGTAACATGTAATTTAATTAAGGAGACATACACTCCTAGCCTTTAGCTAAATTTTAGGGATTAGTTTCTAACGTCCCTAAATTCTAGGAAATGATTCATCTGATGTAATTATTATGCTTTTTGGATAGGATTTCGACCCTATGAGGTTTCATGAACTATATTTTCTGTAATTAGTCCACCTCAAGCCTTTTTAGAGGTTGGATAGTTTTTATTTGCAGTGGGGCTATTGTACAAGATTTTGTTAATGAAATTAAAGAAAGGGTTGCAGACATAATGTTGAGACTCCAGTGGTATGCCTTTGAGTGTTTGTTTTTCTTTGTAAACTCATCATGTTGAATGTTGTATTATTAATATTTCATATATATTCTTCTTTATGCTAAGTCTTATCAGTTTATTGATAGAAATCATGCTTTCCATGCTCTGTTTTTATAAGATTTACATGAACATGTCTCTGCTCTTCTTATGAATGAATTCAGTGTAATGCTCATTCTGACTCCCTCTTAGTTCACTCTATACACAATGAAAAATTAAGCATGATTTTTAGCTTACCTACCTAGCCTCACCCTTACCTCTGTAACTAAACCTTTAAATTCAGACTTAAACCCCATACCTAGTTTCCTAACTCTCATTCATATCCAGCAAAACTGCAAACAAACAAAAAACCCTAATCTACTGAGCATCATAACTAGCCTAAAACATTATATCCAGTAATCCTTTTGGTTTTTAAGTGAAATTGAGAGAGCCCTCTCTGGACTTCGTAGGGTTAGCTACCTGACCTAAAGGTTGGTTTGTGGTTACCTTCCTTTAGCTCCATTCTCAGCCTTGGGAAGCAGTGGGGAGTGATAACTTCCTGAACCCTGATATGCTTTACCTATCCCGTGGCTATGTGTCTCAAGAATTCCTTTCCTTTGCTGAAGATCAAATCGTAACCACAGTCTTCAAAAAATGAAACAAAGATGATATTTTTATTTAAGCCTGGAAAAAAAATGATGTCCTTGAGTCTAAGAGGGGATATTGACTCCGTCTGAAAGGTGATTGTACCAATCCCAGTCACATTGTACCTTCTATTTTCCCCCCATCTCGATGTGTATCTGTAAATATTTCTCCTCGAGGTCACTGAAAAAATATTTACTCCCCACCACGTGGAACGAGGAAGCACTACCAAAGCTCCACACACTCCCCATCACTATGCTGGCCATGCTTGCAATGAGTAAAGTAAAGCGTGAACTATGAAGCCAATGTGAAAATTCCTATATTTGAACAATCTAAGGAATCCTACTGCAACCAACTAGATTACTTCTTCTATTATGTAATTTAATTTACACAATTATTTCTGAATCATACATGAAATACTGAATAAATCACTGAAGCAACCTACACTATAATAATCATGATTATGAAACAAGGAAAATGAACAAGGAAATCTATCACATATATGACACCTTTATTTTGGACTAAGTCCCCGAAAAACCCAATGAATGAAAACCGGTGAATCAGATATGAGGGTTTTATTATTAAGCAATAGCAATGTATGAATACATCTTTGAATACCCCTAGGGTAATTTAGTTACAAGAGAAATAATGACAAAATAATTTGTGAGGATTTACCTCACTCAATCACTGAGTTCCCGAATGATTTGAATGAAGAAAAACCTACCCTGGGGAGGCACTGCGCAACCTTTGTGCAGTCTTAGCGCTGGACCTTCTAGCCTTTGCGTCACCCCCTTCCAGGCTCAGCGTTCATCCCCAACCAATTTTTTTTTCCTATGCAGAACTTGAGGAACAACTTCTCAGTGTTACTTTCTAGATCCCGCCCTCCGAAACTAATCTACAAGAAAAATTCCAGAAACCCTCTTCTGCTTCCACGCTGCTTTTGTGTGAGCCCTACACAGTCACTGCGTTAACCCTTCTTTCTTCGGTGATGGATTGGTTAGATAACCTCTACCTCTCTCTGGCTGATGCTCCACCGACTAAGAAAATTTCTTCCTCTTCGGATGCTATCTCTACCCCTCATTACTCAGATATCTAGCTCGAATTTCTCAGCAAACCCTGCCCTAGAAATTTCAAACTCTAGATCAATTCGACATGTCTTTCCAAATGTCCCTCAAGCCTTCCTTTATAGTATTCTCGTTGAGACATCAACGACTAATATTAGATCTCTAATGAATAGATAAGATTATAACATGAATTGATCTCCACATTTTCTAGATTATTCTCACTCTTTTTATTAATGTCCTGTAATTATTTAATTTCCCTAAGTTTAACTTAGGGTCTCCATTAAAATGATGAATTATTTTAATAAAACATTAATCGAGTGTAATTTTCACAAACGGTTTCTGGGTTCTTTGGAATACCAATGTCTAAGCCTCCCCAAAAAATTTGAGACTTAGAGCACTTTATGATGCTACAAAAATCAACAGTCCCTCTTAGCGAGGAAGGTGCTATAACAATTATGCCTGTTGCATACTGCTCTGGCTCTAAAGCATCCTCCACACTGCTGAAGTCCGTCAACCAATGCACTGCTACAGACACTATACTGCTTCCCATGACATTACCATTTCCACTATTGCATCTTTACTACAAATCCCTCTCAAATGTTGCATCTGCTATGTTGCTAACACTGCATCTGTACTGCAACGCAGTTGTTGAGAGAAACAACTGAACCCACCCAAGATAGAACAAGTGTTTAGTGGATGCACCTCAGCACTAAAGACTCTAATTGCTGATAATTACTGCGCTGTCCCTCTGATGCATTGCGCTGTTGCTTCTCTGCACTACGCAACACTGATATGAACTGCACTCCTATCACTACAATGCTACTGCTACGTTGCTACTTCCTCTGCTATGTGTTTCAAGTTCACTCCTATCACTACAATGCTACTGCTACATTGCTACTTCCTCTGCTATGTGTTGCTCCAGAAATAAGTGCTTCTATCTATTGCATTGTTGTCTCCATCACTCCTCGGTTCTCACTGAAACTCCTCCATCCCCCTACTGCAAATCATGGGCTCCCGTAGAAAGGTAATGATCCATGAGGTGGGCTCCTCAACGATCCTGCTCAGCTGAAGTTCAGAGTGAACTACAGTTCAATATCGCCCCACTTCTCTCCTCGAGAAGTGTGGGCACTCATGGAAAACTATCCTCCTAGATTTTCGCGGCTGTAACGTTTGGGTCATGCTTCTCATATTTTTCCTTCTTCTTCAAAGGAAACTGAGATGCATAGTGGCCCATCTTGCCACATCTGAATCACTTGACCTTCGAAACATCACACTTCAGTTTTCATTGTGCATGTTGTCCCTTCGATGCAAGGGATGCGTTCTCCTCTTTCGCCACGAATTTTGATATGCTTCCACTACTGCCATCAAATTTTCACTTGACAAGGTCTCTCCTCAGCTCTTCCTCCTGAAAAGCTGACCACAACTGCTCCCAACTAGGTAATGCTACCCGATCTAGTATGCTTTGGGAAAAAACTTACCACTCTTCCATGACACTGTTAAGGCCCATCCGTGCCATGTTTTTGGCTGTAGGTGTAGCACCTATGACCGAAAATTGATCTCAAATATCCTGAAACTACATGAGGTATGGAGCTACATGCTCCCCTTTCTGCATCCGGATCATACAAATATTTTTCTCTAAGTACAACTTCCGCTGCTTGGAATATCCCTCAAATATATCATGCAAATCTACCCACATCTCTCTGGAAGTAACCTTACCAGCTACATGTGATATGATGTGATATTGACACCATCAAGGAGAAAACTCTTTTCCTTGTACTTCTCGAGCTGATCCACATCCGTAGGAACAAATATCACGTTCTCCACGAATGCCTTTAGATCATGTTCATCCAAAAGGAACATATCTCGTTCCTTCTAGATAATATAGTTGGAAGAGCCCTCTAATCGATCCTGATCACGAAGTCCGTGAGATGCCATATTATCCAACATCTGTCGAATCTGCTCCCTGTTTCTCCATACTGCGCAACTCCTACCTGAATTACGTACTCCCTGATGGATTTGTAAGTTCTGCTACTCCTCTACTGCTCAATAACTGAGAAATAATGGCTTCCTCGACTAGGAAATCATTGAGGAAGAATTCCCTCAATATGTTCTCTTGACTCCTTTTGACGCTTTTCTACCCTGCAACATCTTCATAAAACTACGTCCCTCTATCTTCTGTGTGGAGGCTTTGCGTTTTTCCCTCTTCCAAAACAAGATCTCGATCTTGAAGCCCTTTCTCTCTGTTGACTCACTCAGAGAGAGACTGCCACGAAAATCTTAGCCCTCCTGGCTAGAACTGTGCAATCCTTCAAGGATTCGTTTCGCTGCACTGCAGCAAAAACAACCTTCACTTCATAATTCAAATCTGTTCTTCCTATTTCACATCAATTCTCTGATACCATGTGAAAATTTCTAGATCTGAACAATCTAAGGAATCCTACTGCAACCAACTGGATTACTTATTCTATTATGTAATTTATTTTACACAATTATTTTTGAATCATACATGAAATACTGAAGAAATCACTGAAGTAGCCTACACTATAATAATCATGATTATGAAATAAGGAAACTGAACAAGGAAATCAATCACACATATGACACCTTTATTTTGGACTAAGTCCCCGGAAAAACCCAATGTGGGAAAACCAGTGCAACAGATCTGAGGGTTTTATTATTAAGAAATAGAAATGTCTGAATACATCTCTGAATACCCCTAGGGTAATTCAGTTACAGAGAGAAATAATGGCAAAATATTTTGTGAGGATTTACCTCACTCAATCATTGAGTTCTTGATTGATCCAGATGAAGCACACCCTACCCTGGGGAGGCATTGTGCAGTCTCAGTGCTGGACCTTCCAACCTCTGCGTCACCCCCTTCCAGGCTCAACGTTCAACCCAAACCAAGTTTTTTTTCCTCTGTGGACCCTAAGGAATAGCCTCCTAGTGTCACTTTCTGGATCCTGGCCTCTGAAACTGATCTACAAGAAAAATTATGGAAACCCTCCTCTGCCTCTTTGCTACTTCTATGTGAGCCCTACGTAGTCACTGTGTTAGCCCTTATTCCTTCAATGTTGGCTTGGTTAGATCACCTATGTATCTCTCTGACTTATGCTCCATCGACTGAGAAAATTTCTTCCTCTCCGAATGCTATCTTTGCCCCTCAATGCTCAAAGCTCTAGCTCGAATTTCTCAACAAACCTTGCCCCGGAAATTTCGAACTCTCGATAAATTTGGTGTGTATTTCCAAATGGACCTCAATCATTCCTTTATAATATTCTCGTTGAGACATCAACACCTGATATTAGATCTCTAGTCAACGACTAAGTTTATAACATGACTTGATATCTGCCTTTTCTAGATTATTCTCACTCTGTTTGATTAATGTCTTTTAATTATTTAATTTCCCTAAGTTTAAATTAGGGTATCCATTAAAATAATTAATTATTTTAATAAAACATTAAATGAGTGTAATTTTGACAAACGGTTTCTAGGTTCTTTGGAATACCAATGTCTAAGCCTCCCCACAAAGTTTGAGACTTAGATCACTTTCTGATTCTACAAAAATAAACAACCAAGGATTCACCTACTACTCCTCCTGAGGTATTGTTTCTTGTGTTTTTGTGTGGATACTTCATAGCATATTGCCTGAATTCATGACAATTGAAGAATTTAATTTTGGACAAGTATTTCTTCTTTTCCCTTTACTAGATTCTGGTTTGGATTGAGATTTCTTCCCTTTCCCTTTCTTTGCCTTTCCATCCAGTGCAAAGTTTTCTTATCCTCTCCCTTGGATTAAGTCCCATCTATGGTATTTTTTCTCATTTCCTCCTGTAAAAAATCATACCATAAGTGTTCCCAATTTGGTAGTTTCTCCCTCCCGTTCACCGAATCTTGCTAGTTGTGACAGCTCTTGGGAAGGCCTAGAAGGGCTAGGCTTACCAAATCATCCTTTACTATATTAACACCAACCCTGCCAAGTTCATCACCACATTTTGTGAACCTTCTTAGATACTAAGGTATGTATTAGTTATTCTACATCTTAATATTTTAAATTATATCCTTGAGCGCCCGCTTCCTGTGGTCACTACTATTCTCGAACAATATTGTTAGTGCTTTCCACATTGTGAAATGGGTTTCTTTTACATGGATATTTGAGACAATGTTGTTATAGGTCAATTTGGGCACCATTCCCAATGACCTGGTTAACTGGGCATCATCTCCAGGACCAGTGATCAAGGGTCTATCATTCCCTATCATTTCAGTTGGTACATGCCCTAAGACAAGAAACAAGACAAATCAAGCAAGACTTTCATCAAGAAAAGGTTTCCATGGTTTGAAGCTTATTATATAGCATATGAGAGCTCACCAACGCAGACTCTAAGGGGCCTAAGAGTGTTTCATATGCAGGTAGCCCCATGCAAGGCTACTATGCAAAGCACTTCCTGACATTCAAAGGTGCGTTGGTCACATTGGGAGCGAAATTCTCATTGTTTCGGAATCTCCACTTGGCCAGTGCCTTCTAGAAGAGTTCACATGTGTCAAGCTTCGGATCCAAGTGTCCATTTGACATCTACATGACTGGAAACATGTCTTGCCTATTTTTGGAAAGTTATTGATTGCAGAAAAACCTACAGTTCATCTATAAATTGAGCACAGATCTAAGTGCTTGAAGAGGAAGAATTTGAGTAGAGAAATGTTGGAGAATTTTCAATTGAGAGCTTGATTTGTGAAGCTACTGCTGGAGATATTTATACTGTGATTAGGCTTGGGAACGTTGCTGGAAGGTCACTTCAAATAAGTCACTAGGTTGTAACCTCTCCTTCTATAATCAATAAAGAGTACTTCTTATTTTTCCCTATATGCATCTGTATTGGCTTTGATTTTCCATATTGAAAGATCTTAGTTGATGTGTATGGTTTATGCTTTACTGATTTAGCTAACTAGCTTGAATAGATATCTATATTATTGCATCTTCTGCTGTTTCAGTGTTCTTTCTTGCAGGAAGCATTCAACCGACAAACTGCTTGAATTTGAAGATGCAGTGGAAGCGACAGAAGGAGCCATTTGGAAGCGACTGAACAAGTAAGCCTCCAATCCTCTCTGTGTATCTATTATAAGTTACGAGAAATAGTCATATAGTCTTTCACCTATTTTTTTAGACTAGCACTGGTCTAGGGAAGCGTAATTTATCCTTAGATTACAATTTTTGCCCAACAAATTGGCGACTCCACTGGGGAGAATTTCTCTTAGTTCTCGGTGTTAGAGCCTCTAATTTGCTTTGTTTATCCACCCAGTAGTTGTTTCACATAAGGATTAAACTTTTTCAGATCTTAATTTGTAAAGACAGTGAGTTAAACAGTAGTATTTTTCTTTGTCTACTACGCCCAACGCACCCTTAGACTGGACACAGTGCTTTTTAGAGCACTTTCACCCTTCCTAGCCTGCATTGTAGAGAAATGTCTCCCCTTGGAGACTGCGTTGACTCCTGAAAGAGACCAAATTCCCTTGAATTTGAATTTGCAACTTGCTTCAGCTTTGTTTGCTGCTGTGTTCTGAAAATTTTGATGCTCAATTGACCAGTGACTCTATATAATTATTCTCCTTTGACTGAAAATTTGTTCAATGTTCTTTTAAAAAAGTTTTTCTTTATCATTGAAAAGTTGATTTCAAAGTATTTTTTATGGTCGCATTAAGAATCATTTGCTTTCGAAATAGGAAATTGTCATAAAATCTTCATTTCCTTGATAGGAGAAATTGTTGTTGAAATCCTCGTTTTTCATTCAAAAGAGAAATTTTCATTTGTATTCTTCGTTTCTCGAAAGTAAAAAGCATTTGAATTATTGATCTAGTGCACCTAGTTTCTTTTCTGCATTCATAACATTAAAGAAATTGAAAAGAAAAACTTGCATTTTCATGTAGGATTGTGTGTTTTTTTCAAAAGGAACATTAGGAAATCTGCATTTAGTTTGAGATTCATTGATTTTGTTTTATTCATTGATTTGTTTGCTCTCAAATTATTTGCTCTCTTCCCTTAGTAGCTAGGTTCTTCATTGAAAAAGCTGAAAGAGAAATATTGTTTATCATTCTTATCTTGCAATTTAGGAATTTCATACACATCATTGCGGTGATCCTTTGAAAGGAAAAATTTAAAGCAAGATCAACATAAAATTAATCTCAATTTACTTAATAATGCATTGGAACCATAACGATAACATTTATAAGGTCTAGGCTGTTGGGTGCTAAAAGGTGCCTTTTAAAACTCCTATTTATCCCACATTAATTATCAACTCGGGAAAGTCCTCTTATTTCAAGAGTGTACACAATATGTGCACGCTATAATCCCAGAGAGTAATGTTTCTTAAAATGTAGTATAGATCTTTTAAATACAAGAGTAAACAGACGCTTGAAAATGAAATCTAATTACAACAACATGAAACTCAATGTTCTGAAATTCAATCACTTCACTCAACAATCATCAGTCAAGGATGCAGTAGTAATAACTCTTTCCTCTGTCAACTGATGTAAATGAAATAAAACATGAACAAGATCCTCAATCTGAGAACGTAGGCAGTAATAACCAATGTCCTTTACAATTGATGATCTTACACTCCACACTAAAGTAATTAAATGGAAATGGTAATTGAGCTAAATCACTAATGCTGCTAATGAAAATAAACTAAGCAAGCTCTCTGTAATACATTCAAAAACAAAACCAAACTCTTGCAAAAAGGAATAAGTAGTAAATTAGTTAACATAATTGAACAATAGTTCTATTTACTGGAAATGAACAGCAAATGGAAATGAATAGCAAATCCTATTTAATGGAATTAAACAACAAATGTAAATGAAAAACAAATCCTACTTGACAGAAATAAACAACAAATCCTGAATAGCGAAGCTTTGTAATTGAAAACCATAACAATACAAGTTATAAAGAATAAATATTCTTGTTATGTTGGAAAGGATCAACAACACAATTCACTGATGCAACACACCAATTTCATAAAGCATTGAAAGAGTAAACTATTAAGCATGGAAACCGTGAAGAAATGCAACTAAAGAAAGTGAGAACTAATGCAAACCATCACATGACTAGAATCAGAAAGTAATGATACAGATGGGAAGTGGATCCACTAGGGCTGGGCCCTTAGCTGCTAGTGAAGCACCGCCGAACCTCTCCAGTATCAAATAATGGAACAACAACCGAATTATATATTAATCGTGCGTAAAGAAGTTTATAGGAAATCTCACTCTGTCTTAACCAACGAGAGTCGATGATCAAAGTGAAAATAGAAATCTGAATAATGAAAATTCATGCTCTCCCAATACCCTCCCTTCTTTGATCTCAGTTTCTCATTTAAATACACATAAGCAGAGAGAAGTTACAACAGAGATGATTACAAAATGATTCTCATAAAAAATTTGGAGTCTTCAACCTGGAAATTGATCAGCAAGAAAATATATTTCCATCAATCATTCAAGAGGAACAGGCTGAATTTGGATTTGCAGCTAAGATAATTTGGAAAACGGCCGCAACAGTGAATCTGGGAAAATCGTCTTCATATAACCTTCCGTTTCTCTTAATACAGACTGAATTTGGGAAAACCGTTCTCTAGATAATGTTAATTCGGTCAGTTCTGGACAAAACCCATGTTTCGGATATTCCAGATTCTTCTCCATTTGCCCAGAATGTCCAACGCAAAACTGTCACTTCTTATTCCAGCGAATTTCTGAGTTGGAATATTGAATGATGAGCTAGAGATTAAATTTGCAATATGGAAAATATCTTGGAGGCTAAAATGGTGAGTGATGTTACAAAATATATTAATAAACCATCATTGGTAAAATCATGCATAATAATCATTAATTTATTAATAATAAATGAGAGGAAATAATATTTATCCATAAGAGCATAAATAGTTATAAGATGGAATTATATGATAAACCATGATAAATGACATGATAAATAATGGTAGAAATGGATGAAATAGGTATTAAAAAGTGATAATAATAATGACAAACTAGCGTCCCAACATAGGCTAGAGACGTGTTCTGGCGTCGTAAAACATAGTAGTTGTCGTTAACTTGTCTGCGATACATTCCGAGTGTGAAACCTCACTCCACGTATGTAAGTATATCATAGCTCGTCCACGTACTTTCGAGTATATCGGGTGGTGTTACAGTACGATAAGTATAAAGGGGTGTTCTCACTGTGCGGTTTCGCATTAGACAACGCTAATACAGACTTGGGCCTCCACATACCTTTGGGTATATTTGGGAGGACAAATTTTAGGTGCTATCCATCCATAGTGAATCGAGTCGGCTGCCTTGAAATTGTGATACATCGAACACAATGTTTGGGGAGATTACCTGCTCGTACTTCTTGGTTTGCGAGGAGGTATTCTACAGTTCATAGTTTCTTTGTAAACCCTTTTGCCTAGCATTACCCTCTTTTTGTTTATTTGTTTTTTGGATAAAATAAATTATTAATCATGGAAGAACATGTTGAGATTGCAACAAGATGATGAGCTTAGTGGAAAGAAGTCGCCTTCACTAAGTGGGCCTGCAGGCTATTTTTGGCGCAAAGTCTATTTTTAGACTATGTCTATTTTTAGACATATGGATCATATTCTATGAGTTGCAAGATGCTATTTGTGGATGGTTGGTCAAGTTGGAAAAATATATGGACTTCTATTTTTAGACATATTACGGAATTTATTTTTAAATATCGCTAGTCTAAAAATAGATATGTCAATATTATTAGCTTCAATAATTTTCGTCTATAAACATTATCTTATTCTCTTGGAGCACTTCAGTTAAGTGCAAAGATGTGGCAGAGGAGCTGACAGAAGGAATTACGATATTCCTAAGGGCTAAGTGGAGTTATTGCATGGATACTTCAGTTAGAACTCATGTGAGATAGTTTGGTGGAGTTGATTGAGGAAGTTAATGGAGTTGTGTTAAGTTTAACTGAGCTAAACATAGTTGAGCTAGTTGTATCTAGTCTAACTGATTGATACACTAGTGAGAGTGGTGTGAATTAATTATTAATTAATTCAATAATTATAAATTATTAATCAAATAAATAATACATCGCTTAACTTCAAAAGGTACATGGATAGTTTCAGTGGAGACCAGTGAAGAGATAGGTGAAAGAGCAGTGTGACTATCAGTTGTGACTATACTGTTGCATGATTTGCAACAACCAGTGATTGGAGATGCCAATGAGGATTGCACAGTACAAGCCAGGTGGTTCAAAGTTATTTATGAGCCCTTCTTCAGCATTGATTTTGCAGTAGAGGCAGGCTATCAGGTGGCAGAGATTGGAGCATGTGATTTGCTAGATCTAGTTTGATTAGTGTGTAGCAATTGGAGATTGTACTGAGAGCTTGTGAGGATATTTGTATGATGATTGTTACATGACCTCTATGACATAATATACATATATTTGGGGGTTTTCAGCAAGTTTAATCTTTCCCATAAAATACTGTGTTCATATGTGTGATTGTTTATGGTTTTAATGTGTGCATGCGATTGTTTTTATTTCCGCAATTAATGATCAATGGTAGAAGAGATTCTGTATTGTGCATGAAGTTAAAATAGTGTGTGATCAGGAGAATCTCGGTGGATAACATATCAATTATTCAAATTTATACATGGTATAAGAGCGATATTGATCATTGGAGCAATTGCAAAACATTGAAGAGGTTGAGTTTTGAGCTGGTGGAATTCGAATTTGCAGTAGTGTTTTCTTGGTGTCGAAGTTGAGATGAATTTCAATGGATTGCGATTGGAGTATTCCCTTGAGGGCAGCTCAAATTATATTGCATGGAAGGACAAGATGGAGGTGGTGTTGGATGACAATGGGTTGATGGAGTTCATAGATGCAGAAATTCCAAAACCTACTTCTAGTGATGTTGCCGTACTTGATGCATGGCAAAAGAAGACAACTAAGTGTCGAAGGATTCTGTTGGAAGGTGTCAAGGATCACATAGTGTCCAGCCTTCATGGTAAAGCTTCTCCATTCTTGTTGTGGAAATCTTTGACAGATTTATTTCAAAGCAAGAGCAACCAGAGGAAGTTGGCGCTCAAGGATAAACTCAGGAACATAAAAATGGAGAAAGGCGACAGTATGCCCAAGTACCTCACGAAGTTCATCCAATGTAGGGATGAGATGGGAAGTGTGGGGGTTACTATTGATGACAAGGACTTGGTGAGATTGGCTCTCCTTGGGCTTCTGAAGAGTTGGCATTCCTATCAGGACTCTGTTAATGGTCGGGAGAAATTTCCAGGATGGGAGCAACTTTGGTCGGATCTTGTGCAAGAGGAGATAAGGTGAAGTACCAGGGACGGATCTTCATCAAAGAACTCAAATGAAGAAAATTGCGCTTTGGATGCCAAAGCAAGGAAGGGGAAGAGCAAAAAGAATGCTTCTCAATCCAGTGCAAAAGGCAAGAAGCAGGACATGTCCAAGGTGAAGTGCTTTCACTGTCACCAACACAGACATTATGCCACTAATTGTCCACAGAAGAAGAAAAATAAGTAGGCTGCTGGATCTGCAGCTGGAGAGGCCTTAACCTCGTAGTTTGAGTTGGATTTTTCATTGATCTCATGCTTGGTCTCAAGTGTGATGGGTTCAGTGTGGTTTCTTGACAGTGGTGCATATTTTCATATGACCAGAGACAAAGATTTGTTTACTGATCTGGATGAGAAAGATCTTGGAGTGCACATCGAGATGGGCGATGATGGTAGATACAGTGCGACCGGTATCAGTACCATTTCCTTTGAGAGGGATTTTGGTAAACCCTTTATATTGAAGGAAGTGATGCATGTTCCAGGATTGAAGAAGAATCTTATCTCTGTGGTGATGTTAGAAGACAAGGGATATGATGTTGTCTTTAGCGAGGGAAAGGCTTTCCTGCGCAGTAAGGCAACTGGTGAGACCCGAAGGATAGGGGTTTGAGTTAAGAACCTTTATCAATTGCAGGTAGATGGCTGCATAGCAATGGCAGGCAAAGCATAAGGAGTGGTGAGCCAGGATGATGGCGAGCTGTGGCACCAGAGATTGGGCCACCTTCACCATGGAGCTTTGAAGATACTGCAGCAGATTTCTACTAGGCTTCCCAAAGGTACACTTGCGCAGTCAGATTAGTGCAAGGGATGTACTTTGGGAAAATTTGTGAAAGCCACCTTTCACGAGAAGGATAGTTGCGCCACGACGATCCTTGATAGAATTCACACTGATGTGTGTGGACCTTCTCGCAGCTTCCCTCCTCACAGCACAGTACTATGTGATATTTGTTGATGATTTCCTCTCTGCAGGCCGGATCTTCTTCATGCAGAAGAAGAGCGAGACATACTCAAAGTTCTGTGAGTTCAAGGCACTGGTTGAGAAAGAATCAGGGAAGTAGGTGAAGGCTCTTAGGAGCGACAATGGTGGTGAATTCATCTCTGGCGAATTCAAGGACTTTTGCAATGTAGAAGGAATTCAAAGAGAGCTCATAGCGCCTCATAACCCAAAACAGAATGGGGTTGCAGAGCGAAAGAATAGGACGATTATGGGTGTTGCACGGGCGATGTTGCATGATCAGGGCCTTCCCATACACTTGTGGGCTGAGGCATGCAAAATTGTAGTTTATGTGCAAAATTGTTGTCCTCACAGGATACTTGGCATGAGTACACTCGAGGAGGCATTTTATGGTAAGAAGCTTGATATTTCCCATTTGAGGATTTTTGGTTCACCTGTTTACATTCATGTGACTAAGGATGCTAGGAAGAAGCTAGAACCGATCGTAGCGGTTGGGATATTTTTGGGGTACACTGATACACCCCACAATTATCGTGTGTATTTTCCAGACAGTCGCAAGACTGTTGTGCGACGGGATATCAAATTTCATGAGGAGAAAGCCATGAAGTGTTTGCTTGAGAGGGAGCCACACTTGCATGCAGATAAGGAGCTATTAGTTCCTAAGGATGAGCCTCAAGATGTGGATCAGCCACAAGAGGAGGTTCATGGAATGGAAGAGACCACTCATGCAACGCCAACCATCAGAGGGCAGAAGCGGACTATAGAAGCTGAGCGACTGGCTCAAGATGCAGAGAAGATTGTAGGAGCAACTACATCCCATCGTAGACAGAGACAGTCACCTGACCGGTATAGTGGATACATGGCTCTTATGAGCAAGTGTATCATGACAGAGCCATCCTCTTTCGAGGAAGCTGTGGAGGATCCCGCATGGGTAGTTGCCATAGTGGAAGAGTATGATTCGGTTGTTAGAAACAGTGCATGGGAGATTGTCCCAAGGCCAGAAGGGAAATTAGTGGTGGGTTTGAGATGGATCTACAAAGTGAAGCAAGCAGCTGATGGGAGTGTGGAGAAGTACAAGGCAAGATTTGTTGCCCGAGGCTTCTCACAGATTGAGGGGATCGATTATGAGGAAACCTTTGCACCTATCACAAGGTATTATTCCATACGGACGATTCTTGCTCTCACAGCGCAGATGGGGTGGCACATTCATCAGATGGATGTGAAGACTGTGTTCCTCAATAGGGTGATTGAGGAGGAGGTGTACATAGAGAAACCTGAAGGTTTCTAGATATTCAACAGTGAGTCGCATGTGTGAAAGCTTAAAAGAGCATTGTATGGGTTGAAACAAGCACCTCGTGCTTGGTACACACGGATAGACAGTTATTTCACCGGACTTGGATTCTCCAAGAGTGAGGCAGATCCGAACCTATACCAGATTGTGGTGGAGGGTAAGTTGTTGATCATTGTACTTTATGTAGATGATTTGATTTTGATAGGTGATGAACTGTTGATACACTCATGCAAGGCTGATCTTGCAAAGGAGTTTGAGATGAAGGACTTGGGCCTCCTTCATTATTTCCTGGGATTGGAAATTTGGTAGCGCAGTGGTGGACTGTTTGTTTCTCAGGGTAAGTATGCCCGGGAGATACTGGAGAAGTTCAACATGCATGGCTGTAAGCCTGTTGATACTCCTCTTCCTGGTGGTTGGAGGAAGGAGGATGCTACTTCAGCGGAGGTAGTGGATGCCACTGTCTATCGACAGTTGGTGGGGTCGCTTATGTATCTGGTCAATACACGACCCGATATATGCTATGCAGTTAACCAGCTTTCACAAGCTATGGTTAAGCCTACCAAGCTCTTTTGGAAGGCAAGAAAGCATGTATTGCGCTATATTAGAGGCACATCGGGATATGGTCTATGGTACAGACAGGAGGATGGAGCGAAGCTTTCTGGCTTCACTGATGCAGATTGGGCAGGGAGCCCAACGGACCGGAAGAGCACATCTGGAGGAGTTTTCAGCATTGGGTCGACAGCAGTTTCCTGGTACAGCAAGAAGCAGAGATCCATGGCACTCATTTCAGCAGAGGCCAAGTACATGGCAGCTAGCTTGGCTACATGTGAGGCTATTTGGATGAGGAAGATCCTCGCAGGATTGTTCAGGTTGCATTTGGAGCCTACAGTGATCTACTGCGATAACCAGAGTTGCATTAAACTCTCGGCTAATCCAATATTTCATGATAGGTCCAAACACATCGACATCAGGTACCATCATATCAGAGATTGTGTTCAGCGGAGAATCATGATGCTTTCATATGTTCCCACGGAGGATCAGGATGCCGACATCCTGACGAAGGCGCTCACCAGGAGCAAGTTCGAATTCCAAAGAGGCAGGATAGGGGTTGCAGATAATCCATATCTTTCTGAGAGGGAGTGTTGAAAATGCAGCAAGATGATGGAGCTTAGTGAAATGAAGTCGCCTTCACTAAGTGGGCCCGCAGGCTATTTTTGGCGCAAAGTCTATTTTTAGACTATGTCTATTTTTAGACATATGGATCATGTTCTATGAGTTGCAGGATGCTATTTGTGGATGGTTGGTCAAGTCGGAAAAAATAGATGGACTTTTATTTTTAGACATATTGGGCGGAATCTATTTTTAGATTGCCAGTCTAAAAATAGATATGTCGAATATTATTAGCTCTTAATAATATTTGGACTATAAACATTATCTTATTCTCTTGGAGCACTTCATTTAAGTGCACAGATGTGGCACAGGAGCTAACAGAAGGAATTATGTTATTCCTAAGGGTTAAGTGGAGCTATTGCATGGATACTTCAGTTAGAACTCATGCGAGAGAGTTTTGTGGAGTTGATTGAGGAAGTTAATGGAGTTGTGTTCAGTTTGACTAAGCTAAACATAGTTGAGCTAGTTGTATCTAGTCTAACTGATTGATACACTAGTGAGAGTGGTGTGAATTATTTATTAATTAATTCACTAATTATAAACTCATTAATCATCTAAATAATACATCATTTAAATTCAGTGCATGGACAGTTTCAGTGGAGACCAGTGAAGAGATAGGTGAAAGAGCAATGTGACTATACTGTTTCATGATTTGCAACAACCATTGATTGGAGATGCCAATGAGGATTGTGCAGTACAAGCCAGGTGGTTCGGAGTTATTTATGAGCCATTCTTCAGCATTGATTGTGCAGTAGAGGAAGGCTATCAGGTGGCAGAGATTGGAGCATGTGATTTCCTAGATCTAGCTTGATTAGTGTGTAATAATTGGAGATTGTACTGAGAGCTTGTGAGGAGCTTTCTATGATGATTGTTACATGATCTCTATGACATATAATATACATATAGTTGGGGTTTTTCAACTTTAAGATTTCCCATAAAATACTGTGTTCATATTTGTGATTGTTTATGGTTTTAATGTGCGCATGCGATTGTTTTTATTTCCGCAATTAATGATCAATGGTAGAAGAGATTATGTATTGTGCATGAAGTTAAAATAGTGTGTGATTAGGAGAATCTTGGTGGATAACATATCATTTATTAAAATTTCTACAAAACACAATCCTATCCCCCGTCGTTCACGTAGATTAGCTTTAAAACCACCTTTTCCACGAGAAGTTACTTCTGGTAGGCGAAGGCGATCACGATCTGCCGAATCAAGTACAATTCGTACCTCTGGCGAAACATCATCTTTTAACCCTGAGTTAGCTCAAATTATTTCCACACATCCTGGTTCGTCTACTGTTGTCGAAACAGAGTCTTCAAAACTACCCGTGGTCACGATCCATTCAATCGTTGAGACCATACCTCCTGGACCCGACGTTGTTCAATCAAAAATTGATCCAGATCCTGTCTCTTCTTTTCCAGCACATCTGAATCCTGAAGTCGAACAACCAGAAGTTGTTCCTACCTTGGTCATCCCACAAAATTATGTAGCTATTGAAGCTCCTATATCACACATTCAACCGTCTGAAATATATTTTGGGCCTAATGGTGAAGTTCTTCCTCCTGGTTTAATTGTGATTGAAGAAATTGTTGACACCTAATCCTAAGGGTTGGGTGAGAATATTCAATATTGTATATTAAATAATATTAGGAAATAAGGAAGGCCAAGAGTCATTGGGAGATGAATCCAAATAGCCTCAACTCCATGTATAAATACATGTACATTCTTCATCTAATACACATTCTGATTTGCGGAGTTACCTCCTGGTTTGACATGGTATCAGAGCCAGTCCCACTATTGGCATTTTTTCCTATGGTTTAACTCCCTCATTCCTTTGGTCAGTTATTTTTTATGTCTAGTTTTGCTGCTCCATTATATTGATGCTATATACTGTAATTTTGCATTTTTTTTAATTTATCTTTGTAACTTCTGCACAGCTCTGATTTTTGCAGATTCTAAAGATTCTACAATTTTCAGTTCCTGTGTTTTGCAGTCCTGCAAATATCTGCAGTTCTGCAGCCCTTGAAATATTTGCAATTCTGCAGTCCTGCAAATTTCTCTTTCCAAAATTTTTAACGGCCTCTCGGCCTCCCCCATTCTCCAACACATCTCTCATCTACGCTCTGTTTCTCCCCATACCTATCGCTCTACCCATTCTCCAACACATCTCTCATTTACGCTCTGTCACTCCCCACATCGCCTACCCTCTTACCTACCCACAGACCCATCTTACCTACCCTTTTCTCCACGCCTGCGCACATGACAAACCCATCTCCCTCTGCTCACACTCCAATGCCCGATCCCTCTCCCTAAGCTATGCCCCCTGCCTCTCTCTACAACCTACAGCCCCACGCTCATACCCATTGCACCTACGCTCGGCTCTGCAACCTACCCTGGCTCCTCCTCTCGGCTTATCCTACGCCACTGCTCCCAAATACACCCATTTCTCCATATGCAACACACCACAGCCTCTCACCAATACACGGCTGCATGCTCCCGTCGCCTCTCGACTGTAACTGCAACGCATTGCTCCCTCAGCCTTTGGCTGCAACCAGCCTATCGACCCTCCTCGTGGCTCGTGTCCCGGCTCCTCTGTCATACGCTCTGTCATTTTTAAATACCGCTTCCTCCCACCATATACCGCCCCTCCTCTTCCAGCACTGTCTATATTATTCCCGGCTCCCCCCCCACTATATAATACCACTATAACCCCACATTCATAATACCACTATTTTATACCGCCCCTCCACCACTTTATAATACCACTTCCCACATTCATAATACCGCCCTCCCTCCACATTTTCAATACGCTTATCCATATAGATTTTCTCTCTTCAAACACAAAAAATATATATATATTTTTTGGTGCAGAATTCAGTATTTTCAGCAAAGTGTTTTTGTCACCTTCAATTGAGTATATTTCCAGAATTGAAGATTTTCTAGCAAAATTTTTTCCTCAAAAGAATTTTTTCCAGCAAAGTAATTATTTTTTCCCTTTAGAAGAATGCATTCTCTCATATCTATTGTAGGGGTGGTTCTCTCCGGCAAGGAGAACTGATATCTTAATTTGTCCCGTAATCGTTATTAATTTCTCATTTTTTGGAATAGCCTATGAAAAGAACCAAAGGACAAGAAGGAAATCCACCAGCAAAGCCCACTTCAGACAAGGAGCTTGCCATTTGGGAAAACAAGAACTGCAAGGCCTATTCCTTGATTGCAGCTTCCGTAAATGAAGAGGTGAGTTGCCATATTTCATCATTTTCAAATGCCTATGAAGCCTTGAGCAAGCTAAAAGAACTCTATGACTCACATTCAGAACTATAAATTGTTCAATTGATGATTAAGTTGTTCAGTCTTGAAATGAAGAATGATGATCCCCTTGCTTTAGCTTCAGAAGTTAGATCTATCATGCATGATATTGATAGCACTGGTGTAAAAATGGACATACCTCTCATAGCATATGTTAAGGAATTATATCCGACTTACTCACATTATCTTGAGTCTTTGCAAGCAAGTGGGAACCTTGAGCATATCACCTTTGATACACTTGAGAAAAAGTTTGCAGAAAGAGAGAAAGATTTTGGGAAGATGACAGTTCCTTCATCTTTCGAAGAGGCTGCATACTTGGCACATAGAGAAAAGAGTCATGCTCCAGATTCATCCAGAGGAAGAGGTGGCAGAAGAGGAAGAGGAAGAAGAAACTTCACAGAAAGGGGGGGTAGACAATCTGACAAATCCAATCTTCATTGCACACGTTGCAATAAAGATGGACATGATGCATCCAAATGTAGAACACCTTGGGAGAAAATTGAGCAGCAAAGAAATCAAGACAAAGGTAAAACTAATGACAAAGACAAAGGTAAAGCACCTGAATCCGCTCATTATGTTCTAGCACATTGTAACAATGGAGTAACTGAAGACTTGTTTGATGTTTCCTTTACTTCATGGAGAGATGATTGGTTGCTAGATTCAGGAGCAACATATCACATGGCATTTAGAAAATATTTTTTTGAATAATTTACTGACAAAGTTGATGGAGCAGTATATTTCGCAGATAAATCCAAACTCGAGCCATCATGGCTTGGCACAGTCAGGCTTAAGTTGCCTGGTCTTCCAGATCATATCCTACATGAGGTTCTATACCTCCCTGAGTTGAGGAGAAACTTTCTGTCCCTGGTCCAAATCCACCAGCAAGGACACTCCATTCACTTGTTTGATGGCAATGCAGAGGTCAGAAAAGCATGAGATCACTCACTTGTCATGGAGGGAATAGAAGAAGGGAGACTCTTGAAGCTGAAAGGTTCATCTGCTCATGCTCAAAACTTTGCATTTAGTTCACATCATGATGAAGGTACATTCCCATCAATTCTTTTATGGCATGCTATATTTGGACACTTAAACTATGAAAGCCTTCGTTTGTTGAAGAAAAATGGTGTTGATGGACTGCCTACAATTCCTAGAAAACCTAAGGAATGTGATGCTTGTATTCTAGGAAAGCATAGGAAACAACCATTTCATGATTCACACTCCAGAGCACATAGAAAACTTGAGCTTGTTCATTCAGATTTATGTGGCCCTATGCCTATTGCTTCTGCAAATGGAAATAAATACATGATGAAATTTATTGATGACTACACCAGAATGTGTTGGATTTACTTATTGAAGAACAAGTCTGATGCTTTTCAAACATTCAAGAATTTTCATGCATGGATTGAAAATGATGCACAAACTCATATTGGCTCTCTACGTACGGATAATGGAAAAGAATACACTTCAAACGAATTTGAAAATTATCTTCATCAAAATGGAATAAAACATCAAACAACTGTGCCATATAATCCCCAACAGAACGGTGTAGCTGAAAGAATGAAAATAACTATTTTAAATATGGTTCGATCCATGTTATTTTGCAAGAATGTAAAATTGATGTTTTGGGCTGATGCCGTTCTATGTGCTATTTACATAAAGAATAGGTGTCCTTCAAGTTCAATTAGAAACAAAACTCCTTTTGAAATGTGGCATGGCCACATTCCTTCGGTAAAGAATTTTAGGGTCTTTGGGTCCACTTGTTATGCCTTGATACCCAAGGGTCAAAGGAATAAACTTGGTGCTAGAAGTCGAAAATGTATCTTTTTGGGGTACTCCAATACCTCCAAAGGATATTGTCTCTATGATGAAGCAAATAAGAAGTTTGTAATAGCAAGAGATGTCATATTCCTTGAATCTTCCAAGAGTGACGAGGTTGTTGAGCGGCAACTTGATCACCTGGATAGATTCACACATGCAAAGTCTTTCCAAGAATTTGATAATCAGATTCCACATCTTGAAGGGGGGATTCCTATATTGAATCAAACTGTGGAATCATGTCCTGAAGCACTCTCTCCCCCACATGAAGAAACAACCACGGATGACACATTGAATGATGTGATTGACAGAATTGGGAGATTGAATCTTGAATCAATCCTAACTCAGTCAAATGAGTAGCCTGGGCCATCTCAGAAAGGTCCTCCCAAATGGCTGACAAAGACACTGGAGAATGTTCATCCTGATGAGGTTGGAAAAACAGGAACAAGAAGTTCCACTAAAAAAATCGAAGGTGATGTAGATAATTTTGATTCTCCTATTGATATGGATATTGCTTATAAATGTGAATTGAGTTTGTCTACAGATCATGAACCAACTTCCTTCAAAGAAGCCGCTTCTCATGATGAATGGAAAGAAGCTATGCAAAAAGAGTATGATTCCTTGATAAAGAATGGCACTTGGAAGTTGGTTGATCCGCCTTTGGGAACAAAACCAATTGGTTGTAAGTGGGTCTACAAGAACAAGTATAAAGCAGATGGCTCACTTGACAAGCACAAGGCCAGGCTTGTGGCAAAAGGTTTTTCACAAAAAGAAGGAATCGATTATGAAGAAAATTTTGCTCCCATAACAAAATGGACCACCATCCGGACTCTCTTTGCCCTAGCAGCTCAGAATGGATGGAAATTCCATCAGATGGATGTAAAAACTGCCTTTTTGAATGGAGATCTAAAGGAGAAAGTTGATATGTCCCAGCTAGAAGGATTTGTTGTAAAGGGTCAAGAACACAAAGTTTGCAAGCTTATAAAATCCTTGTATGGCCTCAAGCAAGCACCACGAGCCTGGTATGAGAAATTAACCGAGCATCTTCTGAAAATTGACTTCAAACATTTTGATCTTGATGATGCAACTTTGTTTGTTAAGAAAGTTGGACAAACATTTGTATATCTTGTGGTGTATGTAGACGATCTTTTGATAACAGGGAAAAATAAGAGCTATATTGCATCCATGAAGAAAGAATTGAAGAAAGGTTTTGAAATGACTGATTTGGGTCATGTTCATTACTATCTGGGTATTGAAGTAATTCAACATCCTAAATATATATTTATTTCTCAAAATAAGTACATTAGAGATATTTTGAACAAGTTTGGCATGGATGAATGCAATCCCTTAACCACTCCAATGGAACAAAACTTGAAGCTCACATCTATTGAAGGGAAGGAATTCGAGGATGAAACTAAGTATAGACAACTTATAGGAAGTATTATCTACCTGACCACCACCAGACTTGACATTTCATTTGCTGTTGGAATCCTCTCAAGGTTTATGCAAAAACCTTGTGAAGGACATTGGTCTGCTGCAAAAAGAGTGTTAAGGTACTTGAAGGGGACTCAAGACTTTGGACTCAAATATACACAGGTAGGCGACTTCAGCTTGATTGGATACTCTGATTCAGAATTTGATGGGGACAAAGAAACAGGGGTGTCTACTACAGGTTACACCATGAGTCTTGGATCAGGAGCTGTCTCATGGAGATCATGCAAACAGTCAGTTCCAGCAGATTCCACGACTAAGGCAGAATATGTGGCAGCAACTGAAGCAACAAAGGAAATTGTGTGGCTCAGAAAAATCCTAGAAGATTTGTAGATGAAACAAACGTATTCAACACCACTCATGATCGACAACACCTCTGCAATAAAGTTGGCCAAGAACCCAAATTTCCATGATCGAACAAAGCACATCAATACAAAATACCATCTAATTCGACATCATGTTCAGGCCAAAACCATCCATCTACATCATTGTTCCACAAATGAGCAAACTGTTGATATCTTCACCAAAGCACTTGGAAGAGAAAAGTTTGAAAAGTTTAGATCGATGCTTGGGCTCACCAACATCCCTTCGGATTAAAGGGGGGAATGTTGACACCTAATCCTAAGGGTTGGGTGAGAATATTCAATATTTTATATTAAATAATATTAGGAAATAAGGAAGGCCAAGAGTCATTGGGAGATGAATCCCAATAGCTTCAACTCCATGTATAAATACATGTAAATTCTTCATCTAATACACATTTTGATTTGCGGAGTTACCTCCTGGTTTGACATAAATCCCACAAACTGATACACCTTTAAGTCCAACCCATTTTGGGGGAGACCTTTACCTATACCAGTCTTTTCCTCAATCGTTTCCATCTGCTTTTTTTGATCCTATTGCCATTCAATCTCCCGTCGATTTTCAAGGGTATACATTTTTTCAAACTCTAAACCAAGATCTTCGGTTGGGTCTACTGTTCCAATTACATCATCTCCTACCCTCGCTACTCCGTCGATGTTCACAACCTCACCAGAGTCATATTTTCACGGTGGCCCTTCGGTCCCAACGGGTTACAAATAATTATCTGGCACTTTCTCTGGTGCATCTTCACGTTCATGGTCTTTTCCAATGTCATCATTTGGTGTTTTAACTGGTAGTCCTATAGTTAGTACTGAATGACTTGATTCATTACATCCATCATCAGGGCAATATCAAGTCAATCCTTTTGGGTCAATTCCTTTAAGTACCATATCAACTGGACTCCCAACATTCGGGGAACAATATTTTCTGTCTTATTATCCTCCTTATGCTGGGGGGAAACCTTTGGTCACCCAATATGACAGTACTCAGTATTTTCTTGGTCAAAATAATGTTGACATGGATGTTTGTCAATGGCAGCCCACTCTGCCTATCCAACCACAAACGGTTGTACAATCGTATCAACCGGTTCATCCTGTTACACCCACTTCATTACCACTTGTTAATACATCTATACCCCTGTTACAGAATCAAAATATTGTACATCAACCCTATCAGGCGAGTTCTTCAACTCAATATCATCAAATGTTGAGTCCACAAACTCAAAATCCTTTGGTTAATTTACAACGACCTGTATCAGGAATTATTTGTTCACAAGCTGGTGTACCATTTTATGGGTTGTCACAAATGCAACCTGGTTATACATATCAACCGAATCCAACTTATACTAATTTGGGTTATAACATTGGTGGACAGATCCCTTGGCAGC
This sequence comes from Pinus albicaulis, assembly GCA_034641835.2. Lineage (NCBI taxonomy): Eukaryota > Viridiplantae > Streptophyta > Pinopsida > Pinales > Pinaceae > Pinus > Pinus albicaulis. The sequence continues at coordinate 390,694,088 of CM076574.1, forward strand.
CACAGGTGCAAATTCCTCAAACTTCATTCCAATAAGTATCATATCCAGGTTTTGGTCAACAAAATTCTCAAGCGTTTGCCATGTAAAACAACCCCTATCTGGGTTACCAGCAACAAATTCCGTATGCTGGTGCTCAAAGCCCTGTTTCCTAAGCAATTCCATCTTACCCTGGCTATGCTCAACCTGACCTTAATATACAATTGCCTTTTTTTGCAACCTTAGAATTACCAGATTTAAACTGGTTAACCAATGATCCTATCAATTATGCTCCTTGGTGGCCGGTGATACCTCATAAATTACCCTCCGACATTCCTAAATTCAATGGAAACCCTGGAGAAGATCCTTCGACTCATGTCATGACTTATCATTTATGGTGTTCATCAAATTCCTTGAATGATGATTCTGTTCGACTACGTCTTTTCCAGCGTACACTCACAGGTCCGGCTGCTAAATGGTACATTGAGTTACCTAGAGCTTCTTTTGACAATTTCATTGCCTTAGCTACTATATTTTCGACCCATTTCCAGTTATCGATCAAATACGAAACTGGAACAAAACTCTTGACCAATTTTAAACAGACTAATGCTACTCACATTTCTGATCATATTCATGAGTGGCGTCGCCGTCGACGAATGGTTAAGAAATTTGTTTTCGATCAACTCCTTGCTGAATGGTTCATTAATTCCCTGTTACCATCTATAACTGAGGATGTGGCTAAAGGTGGCGTCATCACAGACGAGAAAGTTATCGCTCGTGCCCAGTATTTAGACTTGATTTACACTTAGTTTGGCACGCTTTATGAAAAAATTCCTAATGCGCCGCGATCTAATTTCAATGTTTCTCCTCAAATAAAGGAATCTCATGCTGGAGAAGGCTTGATAGGCACTAGAAACACACACCACACTACTGCTTCTGATCCTACTCCTACTTCCGAAATTAATGTCGTGTCATTTGACAAAGGCAAAAGTGACAAGCAACGAGGAAGTAAGAAAAAGGGGAAATCAAAGAAAAAGCAAACTTCTAACCCGCAGGAACGATCATCTGATCAACCGTCAGGACCACAGAAACCTCATTATCCATGCATTATCTGTAATGAGGAACACTTTTTTAGGGATTGTCCTCACTGTGCTGAAGTCTCAAAAATCATTAAGACTTCAAATGCATCAGCTGTGTTGACAGACCCATTTCCAAATCCAGACGCAAATTTGGTTGCTACAGATCCAACTCCTAGTTCCCAAGTGTTAATGCTATCCACCACAAAACATTCACAAGATATTTTGGTGTCAACCCGGAATAAATACTATGGTAGTTCGGCCACTGATCAACCTACTACCTTGACAACAAATCCATCTACAGAATCAGTACCACCTACTGTTATTCCTGAATTGACAATTAAGCCACCAAAGGGATTAATTCATAAATCGACGTATAATAATCGAGAAAGAGTTGCACGAAATTATAATATAGTTGAAGATTTGGCTCAATCCCCTTCAGCTATGTCTACTCTTGAGGTATTACAAAATTTTCCCGCCCAGAAGTAGGCTTTATTGTCGGCCATTGGTGGAATTGATCCAAATGATTCTAATCTTGTCGTCTTTAATCATATGGGCTATGTGCCACAACTACCAACAGAATTGGCATTCTCCATCCAAGTAAATGTTCTCAATCACCTTGTTCATCGCACTATTATTAATGAGGGAGCATCTATGTGAATTATGTCTCTAAACTGTTGGAAGTCACTTGGCTCGCTGCGATTATCACAAGCATCAACGACATTGAAGGCTTTTGATGGAAGAACATATAAACCTTGTGCCATTATCAATAACCTGCATGTTGAATTAGGGGGCATAACAGTGAATATTGATGTTGAGGTTGTTGACGGACCCCTTGACTATAATATTTTACTTGGAAGATCATGGGTATATGCAATGACTGCCATTGTTTCTACATACTTTAGAATGATTTCCTTTCCACATAAAGGTACAATCACAGTCATTAATCAATTATCCTTCTTTGCCTCCACCTTGCAAGTAACTAGAAGCGTTCTGTTTGTTCAATTACCCCAACTAGAAATTCAAAACATTGGTGTAGGACTCTTAAAGGATTCCACTCTTATGGGAACCTTTGCACTATCATCTCCCGTGATGTCGACAGAAATTGCAAGTATAGAGACCTGCTACATGATCTCTTCCACTCTATTTGGCTTAAGGGAGAGTACGGGTGATTCTGAAATTTCTACATTGGATGATGTTTTACCGCCCATCCATATTGAGATGGCATAGCAATCAATATATTTGGCTTGGGCGGCAAATCTGAAATCAGCGTCGCCAAGTGTCTGGGTTGATCGTTCCTTATATTTTGGTGCTCCATCTGATCCATTTTCCTCAAAATTTTTTGACAGATGAAAATATTTTGGAAGCTATGATGTCAGAAGGAGAACCATGGGAAGATTATCATCATTGTTCCCATCTTCCAGATTATGAAGAAAACAATCTCAATGAACTATATCACCCATCCACAGGGATAATTTTAGGGGCGAATTTTAGCCCAAAGGCGAATTTTAAGGGATTTTAAATTTTATTAGGGCGAATTTTTTATATAAAACCCATTTTTTATAGTTTAATAAAGTTAGCCCAAAAAATATTTTAAAAACAATTAATTATTTAACATTAGCCCACCAAAAAAAGGGCGCACAAAACAAGAAACATGAAATTCGCCCCCGATTTTCCAGGTTTCCATGGCATTCGCCCCCAATTTTCCCGATTTCTATGGCATTCGCCCCATTTTTTTAGTTTTCACTGGTTGGGAGAGGTCGCTGGGCTTTGTGCACACCGATTTTCTAAGCTGGATCCTCTAGGGTTGGAGGAGAGGGAGATTCCAGTGGATTTGGATCCAAGGCTGTATGGGTTCACAGAGGCGGATCTAGACCCGGAGTTTTTTCTCGGCGTGTAGTTCCCAGGGGATACAATGCAGAGCGCAGGCTCGTTATGCTTGATCGGCTCATCTGGAGTTCACAGTTTGAGAATTTCTTGGCTACAAAGTGGACTGCTTCCAAGCAGTTTGGGCTCGAAGGTGTTGAGACCTTGATCCCAGGTATGAAGGAAATGTTTGATCGGGCAGCTGATATGGGGGTGGAGAGCATTGTTATAGGTATGTCTCATAGAGGAAGATTGAATGTTTTGGAAGCCATTGAGACAGATTTTTAGCGAGTTCAGCGGCGGCACGAAGCCCACGTCTGATGAAGCTGGATCATACACCGGATCTGGAGATGCGAAATATCATTTGGGTGCATCGTATGATAGGCCTACCAGAGGTGGAAAAATAATCCACCTTTCATTAGTTGCTAATCCTAGTCACTTAGAAGCAGTTGATCCAGTTGTTGTTGGGAAAACTAGAGCAAAACAGTATTATTCAAATGACAAAGAGAGGAAGAAAAACTTGGCTATATTGATTCATGGAGATGGAAGTTTTGCTGGTCAAGGAGTGGTCTATGAGACATTGCATTTGAGTGCTCTTCCTAATTACACCACTGGAGGGACTATTCACATAGTGGTCAATAATCAGGTTGCATTCACAACTGATCCCAAAGCTGGAAGGTCTTCGCAATACTGTACAGATGTTGCAAAAGCCTTGAATGCTCCAATTTTCCATGTAAATGGTGATGATCTGGAAGCTGTGGTACATGCATGTGAACTTGCTGCTGAGTGGCGTCAGACATTCCAGTCTGACATTGTTGTGGATATTGTTTGTTACCGCAGGTTTGGACACAATGAGATCGATGAGCCATCTTTTACACAACCTAAAATGTATAAGGTATATATTCCTCGCCCTTCATTTAATGCATGGTAATTGATGCTTATTGAGGCTAAAGTAGGAGGAAGTAAAAACAAAATAATTGCAGCATAGAAACCTGTTTCATATTACATGAGTTATTCTTTGGAACACAGAACATATTTTTTTGATGAAATTATTTCAACAATTCTGGAGCAAGTCTCTTTAATTAAGCCTCAGTTACTCATGTAGAAATAACTATTCACAGGGTCTACAATTTAACTAGGTTCCATTTCTTTGATCCTTGCAATGATATTAGTGTAGTTACAGTCATCTCTGGTATTCTCTCAAACTGTCTTAAATGGCTTTCTAGGCAAACCCTTAACGCATCTTTGTAGATGTCCTGTTGCTTCAATGGGAGAGAATGGAGATATGGAGGTAATTTATTCTGTAAGAGAATGCCTTCAAACTATTGAAGGTTAAGTTAGCAAAGGTCTATCATTTAAAGTTTCTCTGGTACAGTGACTTGCTGCAACCAACACTCCAACGAGAGATGATGTCTAGATCCTTTGGTGAAAAGCTTAAAATTTCTAAGTGAGACACTTTGCTTCCCTACATAATATGTTCTCTGCAAAGAAGAATTGACAATTATGATGTCAAAAATTGAAGTTTAGACAATTAAATATTTCCATGAAGTTGATTAAATTTATTATCTGGTAAGCTGTTGTAGTGATGGCTTGCCCAGAAATAAGCGTAGGGATGGTTTTCCATATGGATAGCTGTCCATATGAACTTAACCAGCACATGAACATCATGTATACCTCAATCAACTTTGTACACGTCTATATAGTGTTGTATATTATGAATGTTGGTACAGTGGCAAGTTGAGAGAATTGGGGATATGTTACAAAGAATGGGTTGATCACACATCTGCGATCTCTGTTCCTCATCAATCAGAAGATGTGATTGTTGTACCCAGAATGTTTGGAAAGTCAACAGACCGAGTCAGCCACAATCCATTCATTATTTATCATGAAAAATCGAGTGCAAGTGGAAAACAGGAAAACTGAATGAAAAATCTTTTTGGTACATTCTTGCCACTAGAAGATGACAGTAGTTATACCAAACCTAAAGGAATGTGAGTTGACATTGCAAACCTCTTCCTGGCTTGTAATTTTCAAATTTACTCTTTACGTGTGTAAAAAACTTTTAGAGTAATTAGCTACAAGTTTCTAACAGTATGTCTAAGCTGGTCAGTTTTCTATTAATACTTTTGGGCACTGCAGATCAATTTTGGATTGGAAATATTGGAGTCAGCAAAAAGGATGGATCATGAACATGCAAAGAGAACAGAGTGCCTACATCTTCTCTATATGCAACAATCCATATCCAATTCATTTTTGTCCTTGAAGTTGCCCAGGTTATAAATGCATCAAATACTGAGAAAGTCTACATATGTAACCTTTGTCTAAATCTTTGGTGCACACTGAAGCAGGGCTAAAATGGATTTGTGCTAAGTCTTTGAGAAACACCCAAATTTTATACATATACATGTTTTTTTGTAGTTCAATTTAAGTCCTATTTTCTAATTCCAGACTTAATTTTCTAATAGTGATATGTTAACTCACTAATAGTGATATGTGTGAGTATGGAGAGATAGTTGAGTCATTGAAGAACGAGCCTTAGCTGCCTTTGCTATTTTGAGCTTTTATTTCAAAATTGGTTTGCATTTATGATGAGTGATGAATCACCTAGATCGAAGGAGTTCTCCCCTAGTTGGCACCTTACCACATTAATTATGGTCACTCCATTTGCTAGAGCTTGTTGTAACTTACAATGGACAAGTTTACCATCCTGCACACACTTTTAGGGTGTATTCTTAAGGGATGAATTGGCTACTTCCTTGGCTATTTATGGTCTCAATATCTTGTATGTGTCTGTTACATTATGCATTTTATCCTTTGCTGCAGTAAGTAACCTGCAACAATCTGTAATCTCTTTGACTGTAATTTATTTGTCTTTCTACTCTGCTCTCATTTATTGTTATATTGATATTTGTATAGTAAATAATTTACTCCTAATGGTGCAGTGAAGTTTTTTTCAAAGGATTCATCACCATACAATGTAATAGAAAATGGAAACCAGGACTGTAGCATCACTGTGTGGACCACAGCCAGTCCATGCCCTATTTTTATTTTTTATAAGTTTTAGATCCATTAGCTGAAAATGATAATTTGTTTGATGCCCCAAGCTAACTCTAAAGTTAATTCACTATATAAAACACTTCTCCCTAATCCATAGAACTAAGGGTCATCATCAAAATATGCCCATGCACCATCCTTACCCACTTCTTCAACAATCTGCCTAGGAGGCTTAGGTACTATGATCTGGGGACAACTCTTTTACATAATTGATACCAAATAAAATAGGAAAAGCACATTGAATAGGAAGAATTTAGGGTGAATTCTTAAGGGGTGAATTGGATACGTCCTTGGAGAGTATGCGCTAGCTCACCCTAATCTATTGAGGGTATGTTAACTTACTAATAGTGATATGTGTGAGAGTATGGAGAGATAGTTGAGTCATTGGAGAAAGAGCCTTAACTGCCTTTACTATTTTGAGCTTGTAATTGGTTTGAATTTATGACGAGTGATGAATCACCTATATCGAAGGAGTGCTCCCCTAGTTGGCACCTTACCACATTATTTAAGGTCACTCCATTTGCTAGAGCTTGTTGTAACTTACAATGGACGAGTTTACCATCCCGCACACACATTTAGGGTGTATTCTTAATGGATGAATTAGCTACTTCTGGTCTCAATATCTTGTATGTCTCTGTTACATTATGTATCTTATCCTTTGCTGCAGTAAGTAACCTGCAACAATCTGTTATCTCTTTTATTGTAATTTATTTTTCTTTCTACTCTGTTCTCATTCATTGTTATATTGATATTTGTATAGTAAATATTTTACTCCTAATGGTGCAGTGAAGTTGTTTTCAAAGGATTCATCACCATGCAATGTAATAGCAATGGGAAGCCAGAATTGTAGCATCACTGTGTGGACCACAACCAGTCCACGCCCTATTTTTATTTTTGATAAGTTTTAGAGCGATTAGTTGAACATGATAATTGGTTTGATGCCCAAATCCAACTCTAAAGTAAATGCTATGAGATTCACTATATAAAGCACTTCTCCCTAATCCATAGAAATAGGGGTCATCATCAAAGTATGCCCATGCACCATCCTTACCCACTTCTAGAAAAATCTGCCTAGGAGGCTTAGGTATTGTCATCTGAGGAAAAATATTTTAAATAATTGAAACCACATCAAATAGGAAAAGCACATTGAATAGGAAGAATTTGCCTATCTTTAAATAAGTTTACATTCCTAGCTTGCTAAATACCCAAGCTAGGATTCAAGGAAGTTCTTTGTAATCCTTCACTGAAGAGTTATGACACCAACCTCTTACACCATTTTCAACTATGCCACCAATTCAGACTTTTTTCAACCTAGTCAAATGTTTAATCTCCCTCTAAACTTGCATAATGTAGTTACAGTCCATGACAATATGTTTATTGGTATTTTCACATACCCTGCATAAACTGCACCTATCGATTCTTTCTCTATTCCTTCTCAAAAGATTATACCAAGTCAAGTATTTTTTTAGTGCAAACCACATAAAATTTTAGCCTTTGAGGGATATTTAAATATCCAAACTCTCCTCCTCCACCAAACATGATTCCTCTTCTCCCCTTATAAACTAATAGAAACATATCTAGCTTCTGGGATATAAACCCCAGAGTGGTTCTTTGACCATATGAGATTATCTATATTCTTAGTCAATCTGACATGGCTAGACTTGATTCTTGCCATAAAAACGCTCTAGGAATGAGCATCGTCACCTCTAAAATCTAATGAAAGCCACCTTTGACCTCCAAATAGAAGTAATATTAGGAACTGCAATATGACAAATATTAAAGTATCATGTCCCTCAACAAAAGACTCATATGGAGTCATGGGTAAACATGGGCAATTAATCCATAAGGGGGCACCTTGTTTCATTCATATTGGAATTTGGATGGTGGTTGAAGAGTTATTTCATAATACAATGTGGTTGATACACTTGTTGCACCGCCCTTGATATTTTATCCAATAGTTATCAGCTATCCCCATCTTCTAAAATTCCAATCTGCTAACCCTGAGATCGGTGCTTTTGGAGAGGGATAAATTTAATAATACTTTCTCATGACAAGAGGCATCAAAGGAGAGAAAGTGGCATATGATAGGTTGGAAACAAATAGTTATGCCTAAATTGGAATGAGAAGCAGGGATAAGAAAACCGGTAAACAAAGCTCCATGTGTTTCTCTCTGGCAAACAGATGAACCTTATCTAATAGGTATGAGCTATGTCCATCTTCTAAAAGTCCAATCTGCTGACCTTAAGATCAATGCTCTTGGAGAGGGATAATCATAAAGTTAATAAAACTTTTTCATGACAATAGGCATTGAAGAAGAAAAAGTGGCACCTGATAGGTTGGAATAAATAATTATGCGTGGTGGGGTATTGATCATTTTTTAAGGGGTATATGTATAAAATTTGGGTGTTTCTCAAAGATTGTGGAGTTCAAAGCAGTATTCTGAGCCTTGAAGTGATCTGTGGTATTCCTGTTCTAATTATGCAATATTTCTTATTCATAGTTATGGTACGCATTAGCCAAGACATTGTCAGAGAGGGCTGCATGGGCGCTGGCCATGGAGAAAGTTGTGTCATAGTATTTCTAAGAAAATATATTAATCTCCAAAATTATTTAAGATGGGGCATTCAAGTCTTTGGCAAACATGTTGATAAGCGCTCCTATGGTGCTTTTAGGAAATGGGATATCAATTGCATGAAAAGTTGTTGATGTTCAAATCACTGGCCAAATTCCTGCTCAAATCACTAAAGCAGCCAGTCTGTGGGCGTTGGAGATATCAAACAATCAATTTAGTGGAACTATTCCCTCTGGCATTGGACAACTGTGAAATCTTAGCAGCTTTCTGACCAGTCACAACAATATATCAGGGACTATTCTAGTGGAACTCACTAGTTTATCGATCCTCACTATCAAGGCTTTCTCTTTATCACAATATGTTGTATGGGGAGCTTCCTGAGACAATAATATCATGGAAAGGTCTTTCTCAACTTAACCTTTCCAACAATCGCATCACCGGATCAATTCCTGCATCGCTTGGGTTGCTGCCTATTCTTAATAGCCTTGACCTCTCAAACAATTTGCTTTCAAGGAAAACACCTCCTGAGTTAGACAATCTCAAGTTGAGTTTTCTGAATGTGTCTGACAACCTTTTGTCTGGCTCTGTTCCTTTTGGTTACAATAATCTGGCCTATGATTAAAGTTTTCTTGACAATCTGGGCCTTTGTGGAGGCGATTCATTAATCCTACCTTCATGTTTCCAGCAGAAAGGAAGATCTGAAAGCCATCTATATAGGGTATTAATTTCGGTTATTGTTGTGATAGTAGTACTTTGCTTGATTGGTATAGGTTTCTTGTATAAGACATACAAGAATTTTGTTCGGGTTAAATCAAGTACAGAGTCATGGAATCTCACAGCCTTTCACAGGGTAGAATTTGATGAGTCAGACATTCTGAAGAGATTGACAGAAGATAATGTTATTGGAAGTGGAGGTGAAGGCAAAGTGTACAAGGCAACACTGGGAAATGATAATATTGTTGCTGTGAAATAGATCTGGAACAACAGGAAACTGCAGTCTGCCCAAGATAAGGGATTTCAAGCAGAGGTGGAGACTCTAGGGAATGTTAGGCATGCCAACATTGTCAAGCTGCTCTGCTGCATATCTAGTTCAGATTTACTAAGGCATGCCAACATTGTCAAGCTACTCTGCTGCATATCTAGTTCAGATTTACTAAGGCATGCCAACTTTGCCTTTGGATTTACCTTGAAAAAAAAATCTCTGTTTTTTTTGCTACTTATTCCCACAATCTGTAGACTTTGATACAGATAAGTAGTGATTAATGAAAAATGAAATGTAATCAAGATGTTTCTTTAGTCTAGATCAATGTTTTAAAAAATGGAATCGGTCAGGTACCAGGCCGAGGTAATGACTCGGTAATGACTCGGAATCGGTAATGACTCGGTCGACTCGATTTCAATGACTCGGTTTTTGTAAAAAATACATTAAATATTAAAATCTAGCAACATCTTCTTAAATGCTAGATGTAAATACAGCTTTATATCTTGAGATTAATGTACGTAAGTGTGCATGACAGTGAAAACAATCTACTATCACAAGTCAAACAATATTTTGAGTCTTCATGTACTGTAACCAAACAACAGCTATCGTGTGATGTAAATTATTTTCCTTTTGAAATCAGAACTAGAGGTTTCATGAAATAACAATATTCAAAAAGCAACAATATAAAATTTTCAATAATAAAATTAAGATTTTCACCAGATCACAATAAAAGAAAAAAAAAATACAAGAGAAAATTACGAAGAAAATTAACAAACCACCCAAACTTCATATTGCCTCATGGCCTCATCAACCAAGGCAACCAACTTGAGTAGAACAAAGTTGGCTTAGGTGCATTTGGTTCTTTTTTCTTTTTTTAATTAATGTCCCTCAGCATCAGGGAAGAAAATTAAGAAAATAATAAGAATAGGAGATAGTTGAATTCAAAATTTGAACCTACTAAACTGATAGGCAGCCTTATGGCCTATGCTTTTTCTACTTTACTTCCAAAAGAACCTAGATCACCCAAACATGTTAAATACTCAGAATATTAAACAGGAGAAGAAAAAAATAGTAGGTAGTAAATTACTAGTAGGTTTAAATTACTACTAGTAAATTACTAGTAGTTCTAAACTTGATATAATACATTTTCAGTTCATTTCATTTGGTTTCTTCTTCCATTCATTTTCAGGATTTTTATTTGTTTTTCATGTGCCTTGATACGTTGGTTTATGTTTTGCAGTAACCTCTATGGCATTTCTGGTTGGTATAACAGGCTTCTTTCTAATGCTTTCTCCAGCTAGCAACCCTGTTTTATACAATTATGACATTACTAATTGCAAGTGCTGGTCTGGTTTTTGTAAATGGAAATCTGGCATATGACACAATTTTAGGAGGTAATTGAAGCATTAGTTTTTCCTTGCTAGAACATTTTAACGCCATTTTCATTTTCAAAGATTTTTCAGAAAAATGATAAGAATGAGCATTAGTTTAAAGTTTAAACTTTAAACTAGTAATAGCAGGTTGCTGTTGGATTTAAGTTGGATTGTCCAAAATATGTCCCAATTCTAATGAAATTTTGGTTCTTTGTAAGCAGTTTTCCATGTTTACCATTGATATTGCTCAATTGGAGATTGATGTTATGGCTCGGCCTGGTTAACTCGGGCCAGGCCTGGTTGGCCAGCTTGTTACCGAGCCGACCGAGCCGGTACAAAAACCGGCCGACTCGGTAACAAACCGGCCAACCTAGCTGGTTTTGTACCTGGTCGGACCGGCCAGCCTAATGGCTCGGTCGACCAGGCCTGGTCGGAGTTGAACCGGCCGTTTTTTAAAACAGAGGTCTAGATATTATTGTTGCTACAATCACTCTTTTTAGAAATGTAACACAACACATCTCTTCACCATTCCTCTACTGTAAAATAAGCTACACTAGAAGATACACCTTGGGTGTTAAAATATCCCTTTTATGTGTAGCTTCTAAAATGTCCTCATTTGTTCTAGATAAATTTCCCATATATTATAAGCATAAAATAAACCAAAGTCCTCAAGACAGTTGGGGGATGTTAAAAGTTCATCATTACTAATGCAAATGTTACTGCCACCTGACAACTTTTCAAACAAGCTTGAGAATCTGAGTGATATTTTTTATTTTAATGTTATAAGGTCGATCATTATATTAGCTTTAAATACCATCATTAGAATGGTGGAAATAATTCCACATAAGACATTTCAAATCGGGAAAAATTCTGTATCAAATCTCTAAACAATTATTAACTGTTTGACCTTGTAGACCCTACAAACAATTTATACCATATTATGTATACCTAAAACCATTTGAAAATTCCTTATGAAATATTTACAAATGAAATTATTTAGTGTTAGTTTCTCCTTTTGGGATTATCCTTCCTTCAAATAATGCTATAAAGTCCCCTGTGATAAAAAATATTGCCTATCAGCAATTTTTGATCTCTTCTTCCCAATTGGTTTAGGGTCCTTTTCCGTGGTGGTAAACATCATATTCCTTGGTGGAACACCACACAATATTATTATTTTTAGATTGAAAAGGAAATTTTATGGGTTTTTTTTAGTTGATTGATGTGAATCATTTTCTACTTTCTTTTCCTAGAGGTTATATAAAATGAATGTGCCACTATTGTAAGACACATTGTAAGTTCCATGTTGCCATGACATTGATCATGAAATACGAGACTAAATTAAAATTATTTTGTTGGGAAGGACACTTTTTTACCATGGAATCTAGTTTATTTAAATAGTTGAGAGAGAAATCTTAGAGGTTTACTCACAAATTCATTGAAATTGAAAGAAGGTATAATATTCTAAGGAAAGCGTCCCTGATGTGCAACTCAATTGTCGTATTATGTAAATAAAGAGACTTTAAATTCAAATCCTTGGAGGATACAAATATAATGATATGAGAATATTGGTCCTATAAGTATAATGAAAGGGACAATTAAAATTAAAAATAAATAAATAAATAAATATGTAAACAAAAACGTTCAATTCATACACCCATTTCTCTTTTCTTTGATATGTTCGCATCTTGCCAACCACAATGAGAGAGGAAGAGAACATGCATCCAGCTACCCCAATATGTCAAACATATAAGTATAAACCATTTCACTATGAACCATTGTCAACATTGTCAAGCTGCTCTGATGCCAAATGGGAGCCTGTATGAACAACTTCATATTTCTCAAGGGGAAACGTTGGATTGGCCTACCCGTTATAAGATTGCTTTTGGTGCTGCTAAGGGAATGTCCTACCTGCATCATGGTTGTTCCCCTCCAATAATACACAGGGATGTTAAATCATATAATATATTTCCGGATTCTGAATTGGAGGCCCATATTGCTGATTTTGGTTTAGCTAGAATTGTAGAGAAGCTGGGTCAGATGAATGTAATGTCAGGGGTTGCTGGAACATATGGATATATTGCCCCAGGTAAGAATTTACCCGGCACCAGGGAAGTTGTGGAAATGCAGCTTTCCTGCAGCACAGATGAACGAATTAGAAAGGAAGCAACTACCACTTTGTCTCCCCATCTCAAGAGGAATCCCATTGCTTTTAGATATGATTCCCCTTCTATATGCACTAGCACATGTCCATTTAATGACAATAAATGTGGCATAGACTTGTGACCTTTACCTTAATTTATAGCCGATATTAAAAGCATTGTTCAGTGATGCTCTTTACCTTCCTGAACTGCAGGAGAATTTGATTCACAAAGAAGTACTAGATCTCTATCTTATATTGGATTTATTAGTTTGTTCCAAATAGGAGATACATCTATCCCTGTGGAAACATTTCACCAATCCCTTGCAAAGAAGTAGTTGTTATCCCCCAAATCACCAAGAACAAAGTTGCAGACAAATAATAAACCTGTTGGGTATTCAGCAAAGACATCAGGAGATCCACCAGCCAGATTTGGTGACAAGTCATATCACAACTAGAATCTCACTCTCTCGATAGCAGCACACATATGAGCTGTTGTTCTGTAGCATAGCCTTCAAAACAAGAATCAAGTTGAGTTTAACATTCCCTTTAGTGTATATAATAGGGAATTTTTGCATCACAAATGTGAAACATTATATGCAGGGTAGCCTGTTTTGAGATTGTTCTATCAAAGAGATGATGACAAAGGAATAGATGTAGAACAATGCGGTACATCATGGATAAATGATTGACAGTAACTTCGCTGAATCTCTTCTATCATTTAAAGGTAGTCATGAGGCTTTGTTGTCTGGTTATTGTATTGAGAATTGTAGTGTATTTTAACCTTTAATTAGGCATCTGCAAATGAGGAATTGTAACCACAAAAAGTAGTAGCTATCAAAGGAGGATATACAAACAGCCTACCAGAGTGTGAAGATACCTCCAAGAATTGTATGAAGTAGAATAGCGTTGAGTGATTTTCATTTTGTCACTGAAGATTGTGTCTATATGGCATGTTTTATTACATGCTTCATATTTAATGCAAGTCAGATATTAAATTGGATTCAATTGGTGTATTACTGTTAAAGTCTACACAGACTTCCTACGAGAAAACACTTAACTTTAACCCTTATGCACTTTATTTTTGGCCGTCTATCTAATAATTAGTTATGTTCTCTTACCACCAGTTATGTTCTATTTGAGGCAATCAAAAAATAAATTACAACCCACTGATTACTTAATTCACGCACAACTTCACCAAAATAGGTTTCCTTGTTGTGCAGGTGTTTATTACTGTTGTGAATTGTGTATGGCACTGAACTGGGATTGAGTTTAATACACAGTTCAATGCTTAGATTTTTTTATAATCCAGAGCTAATTCATCCCTTTATCTTGTCCATTCTGGCCACATTTCATGATTGAAAGTAAGATTAGGTCAAGGTTCATCCAGGGTAAAAACTGTTTCAGTCATAATTGACTTCATCATATCCACGAACAACTTGCCAGTAATTGATATCTAGCCAGATTTGTCATGCCTATAGAAGAAGATGGTTCTTTGGGTTATATTTTATTTGGACTTATAAGTTATAACTACCAGAGTTGAAAAGATGCATATATTGAAAATGTATTTCTCCTTGTACAAATTTAAAACAAGACATCATTTGTACAACAATACTAGGAGAGCATTGGCAAGTTCTAGAGTGGACCTCCTCTCCAATCAATGGAGCTATCAGGTAAATACAAGGTGCCAATGCTACTACTTGTGGGATTCTGCTACAAATAGATTCATGGCATGGCATGGGCATGACATGGGTAATTCCGAATTGAATTTTTCTAATGGTTCTCTTCATGTTGATGGTTATAATTTTAACAGATTCAGCAGGGTGGCTGCAACTGGCACATATTCCTTTCAATATCCAGATTTTGAAGGCACAAGAAGGAATAATATTTTGAAGAAGTGAGAAGCAGTTCACCTTAATATAGTTACCATGCTAGGTCTTCCTTTAAGAGATTCCCAGCATCAAATCATTTCCATAAATATGGTTGTGTAAGAGTCGTGATGGTGTTGTAATGTAAATTATGTTTCCATAGTTGAACATCTGAAGTATTTTGCGATATTGTTATGGTACCATGGCACCTAGATCGGATCCAATGTTTATCAACACTTTTTTAATAACATGTTTTCTTTTCTTCCCGTTGTTGTTCATTTCTCCTCAAACTCCTCTCCAACCTCAATATCAGTGCTAGTAGTAGCATGAGCAACAGCACTACGCTTAGCAGAACTAGAAGAACGTGTTTTCCAAACTGCATGAGAACTACTTCCCTCATGAGTCACCATGTGCCATGCTTGGTCTCGGTGGTTATCTTCCTTCTCCTCTTGGTTCAACTACCATATCTTCATTGGAACTAACACCCTGAACTCCACTAGACAACGATTCACCATTTTGTAGTAGTGATTCGCCATTTGTACTGGTGATTCGCCATGATTTTACAAGATAATATAATCTCATGAGAAATTCGCCAAAAAATTATATACACATATTATATTATTAATAAAATTGCCTTCCATTTTTCCTATGTATCATGGGGATTCGCCCATTTATTATATATATAAATTTAGGGGGGTTCTTAAAATTATCCCTGCCCATCCATCAAAAAATTATTTTCGAATTCTTTTACAATTAATGTAATCGATTCTGAGCGAAACTTATCAAATATTGAAGAAACGATTTCTAGGATATTTCAACTAAACCTGGCGTTGCAGAAAATAGTCCTGTCGGTGTATCTTTTTTTCCATAAGAACTTGATTCACATCTCTCTCTTTTTCGTGAATTTCGTGATGTATTCGCTTGGTCTTTCGAGGAAATTCCAGGTATATATACTAGTATAGTTGAACACACTATTAATATGTATCTTGATGTCAAACCGGTGCGTCAACGACTTCGTCCTGTTCATCTGAAGAAAGCCGCTGCCATCAAAGCAGAAGTTGAAAAATTTTTGCGTGCTAGTTTCATTTACCCTGTTCCACTAATTGAGTGGGTTTCCAATATTATTCCTGTTATGAAAAAATAAGGAACCATTAGAGTGTGCGTCGATTATCGGGATGTTAATCATGCTTGTCCCAAAAACAACTATCCTACTCCCTTTATCGACCAGATTATTGACGATTGTGCTGGATGTGAAACATTTTCTTTCATGGATGGATTTTCCGGCTACAATCAAATCAATATCTGCCCAGATGACCAACATAAGACAACATTCATATGTCCCTGGGGCACATTCGCATATTGGAAAATTTCGTTTGGTTTAAAGAACGCAGGGGCAACTTTTCAGAGAGCAATGGATTATGATTTCAACGACATCAAGCACATTGTTCAACCATATCTAGATGATTTACTAGTGCATTCACGAAATCGGACTGATCACCTGATGCATTTGAGAGCCATTTTCTTACGCTGCTGACACTACAATATACGCCTCAATCCACATAAATGTGTATTTTGTGTTGGTTCTGGTCGATTGCTCGGATTCGTAGTCTCAAAAGAAGGAATTCGAATAGACCCACTGAAGGTTTAGGCCATTCTTGATTTTCCTGCACCATTAAACTTACTTCAGATACAAAAACTTCAAGGAAATGCTAACTTCCTGAGAAGGTTCATTCCAAACTACGCCGAAATGGCTAAAGGATTTAATCGATTATTGAAAAAGGGGGTTCCTTCATTTGGAACCAAGTTGCGCAAGCTTCTTTTGATGTTGTCAAGGACCATCTTGTCCGAGCGTCATTAATGTATCCTCCAAATTATCAAAATGATTAATTCCTATATATCATCGCGGCTGAAACAACCATCGTTATGGTTTTGGTCCAAGTAGAAGATGGAATTGAACATCCGATCTATTATTTGAGTCGTAATCTCAATGATACGAAAGTTAAGTACTCGTATGTGGAAAAGATTTCCTTGGCAGCTGTTCATGCTGTCCAAATATTTCGCCATTATTTCATGCTTCGAAAAACAAAAATAGTTTCAGATTGCAACCCCATGGCTTACATATTATCAAGTCAATTGCTGGGGAAAAAATATTCAAAATGGATTGTCATTTTGCAGGAATTTGATTTGGAATTCATCAAATCCAAGTCAAAGAAGTCTTTAGTTTTGGCTGAGCTTCTCTGTGACCTTCCCTCTGATAGTACACCTACTACGTCGAAACCATCTATTCTAGATGAGTCTCTGTTTTTGATCGGATCATCTGATCCTTGGTATGGGGATTTCATTATTTATCTCCAAACCCAAAATTTTCGACCTAATACCTCTCGCTCTGATCAACAACATATTCGATACCAAGCCAAATATTACATGATCATCGGTGATACACTTTATCGTCGTGGTGTCGATACCATTTTAAGGAGGTGCCTCACTCATGAGGAGGCCGAAAAAGTGTTAAATGATTGTCATGCTGGGGCTTGTGGTGGCCACTTATCTGGATATGCTACCGCGCAGAAGATACTCCATGCCGATTAATTTTGGCCTAATATTTTTCGAGATTGCATCCTCGTAGTCAGAATTTCTCATGCATGCTAGATTTTTTATTGTAAAATCCGCAAACTGCCAGCGCCAATGCATCCTGTTGTCTCTGCTAGAACATTTACGAAATGGGGTATTGATTTCATGACCTGTAACCCTCCTTCGTCTAGGGGGCATGGTTATATTATTGTTGCAGTCGACTATTTTACCAAATGGGCCGAAGCGATGCCTACATTTAATAACACAGGACAAACAACTGCATTGTTTTTATTCAACCATGTTATTGCATCATGGGAAGCATTTTCGCAACCATATGATGTCTGAAGTGACTGCCAAGTTAGGATTATCGCATGATAATTCTACTCCTAATTATCCACAATCAAATGGACAAGTTGAGGCTATTAACAAAATTCTTAAACGAATGATAGGAGGCCGTAAAAGGAACTGGCACTTGATCCTGTACTCCGCCTTGTGGGCGTATCGAACCTCGGTGAGAAACGCAACCGGATTTACTCCTTTTCAATTGGTGTATGGTATGGAAGCTATCTTAGCAATCCAATGCGAAATATCATCGTTAAAAATCATGATAGACTTGTTACCTAACACCTCAGAAGAAGAAGCACGTCTCCTTAACCTCATCCATCTTGATGAAATGTGTCGTGAAGCCCAATCGGCCAACGAAGCGCATAAGAGATGTATAAAGGCGCAAAACGACAAAAAATTCCAGCCTCGCATCTACTCGGAGGGTGACTTGGTCCTTCTTTACGACCAAGAAGCTGATGTAATAGGTACAGGGAACCTAGAAATGGGTTGTATCTTAAACGTTACTATGATTAATCATGAGCGTAGTAATTTTTTGTATTATATTATTTATATGTTGTTGATTTTCATTCACTATCTTAATTTGTTTTTTAGAGTTTTCTTGATGTTAGTAATCCACTTTACATTTTATGGCAGATGTCTGAATCTTCAGAACCATTTTTTGGATATGCCAATGGTGCTAGTCGTAGTACGCATAATCTATGCTCTGCAGCGTCGGCCATTTTCGCTTCGAACGATGAGTTAGTGAGTTTTCAAGGGATTTGTATTGGTAGATCGACGAACAATATCACTGAGTATAGCGCGTTGATAGAACTTCTCTCTGATGCCATTTCATTTGGTATTAACTGCATAATCATAAGGTTAGACTCACAACTTGTGGTATTTCAACTTACTAGTATTTATACTATTAGAAATCCAACACTTCTTAGATTGTTCCTAAGAGTTGGAATTTTGCAAAGACATTTTGATTTTGTTCAATATCAACACATTTCCAGAAATTTGAACACTTTAATTGATTCATCAGCTAATCAATTTTTAGACAGACATTTGCGACATAGGTAAAGAAAATATTCACATCATTGAATAGGATTGCACATTAAACATATGAAAAACTATGAAAACATATAGATAGATAGTTATAGGTTTTTACAAAATTTGTGCCCAAGACACATTGGTCATCTGACCTCAAAATGTATGCAAAATTTCACAAGTAAACTAGTGGTGCTCATGGTAACATGTTATTGATCTAGCGATCCTACGAAGCAACTGCATCCAACGATTAAGTACCCCAATTGTGTGTCGCAGCAGTCGCATGGGAAGCTATTTGATCCAGAAATCTGGAATTCCAAAGTTCAACCCCTCTATGTGCTGCTGAAGCTCAGCTAGAGTCTCAGCCATATCAAGGTCCTGAAGGATTGCTCTCCCGACAACCCTCTCTGTTGGCGCATCTGCTTCACGCTCTAGTTCCTCTACTGGTTGAACATGACTGATATCTGCATTACATCAAACATTTAGTTTATTCTTGGAAAGAAATAAAAACAAAAAAACATGGTACAAGCCTTAGAAAAATAAAAAAACATGGTCAAATCATTCTTACCTATTGCACCCCACTGAGCACCTTCTAGTAATACTAAATTTGGATCTCCTCGAAAGTCGACGCCTGCGTATGCGTACTCATCGATGGCGAAAATATGTCACCGGAACTAGGCAAAGAATGTAGTAGAGAACATAACGGTTGATTGGCCTGCATGCTGACCCATGAGTTCTAACCATCTCTGCATTCGAGGATCTCTAGGACTAGATATATCCAATGTTACATGTTGTCGCTGCATCAATGGAATCCATTCCAAAGCGAAGGAGATAAGGATTGAACCATAACTGAAATTTTTCTTCCTTCCTCCCTTTGCTTTATTCAGTTGTTCCTTTATCTGAGATAGAACAGCTTCAGACCAGTTGAAGACTGTTGGCCCTAAGCACTCTAGCGCATACTGCATATACGATCTGTTCGCTACATGTAGTGTAATAGTGCTAGCAAGTTTAGCGATCGTGAAGAGGATGGTTCTCAAAGGAAAATCCCTGAAATCCCAGATGTTTATTTTTCCATCTTTGTTAGGTTTTGACCCTGGATAGCAATATTGCATAACATAATCCCTCACTGTCTCTCCTCCAACGGTAGATCCTGTGAGAAAAATGGGCAAACCTCTCCTCGACAAACCTGTGAGAAAATACATATCCTCAACTGTTATGGAAAACACTTGATTTTTTATGTGAAATTCCTCTATCGCTAGATCCCATGCTCGAACTAAGAACTCCAAGAGTTATATTTGTTGCCTCATTCTGTAATGTTCCAAAATTTTCATAATATTAATTGGAACATTAATTTTTCTCATATCATCTAGGAGGAGAATAATATGGGTAAGGAGACCCATAAGTATGAATAAAATCCCTCATAGCGTGAAAGGGATTCAGTGAATAGCTTAATTTTTCACCTTCCAGTGTGAAAATGGGCAAATGCATGAGGAGAAGGTCAAGTTTGACCAAGTTAACAGCGCTGCCTAAGAGGTGTAGCTTGCATGAGAAGACAACGCAGTTTGAGAGGGAGGAATATTCTTTGTGGAAGAAACCCTAATGTGTAGGGTCTAGGGAAAAGAGGCATCCACTTGCATAAAAGGAGGAAGAGGTACCCATAATGATACATATTGGAGCATTTGATCATTTTTCTGTTCAAACTATTTGCAGTCTCCAGCTGTTCAGCTGAATTGCAGTGCTGCTTAGCACGAGAGATTCCTGCTTAGGAATTCTTCTTTTTCTTGAGAGGCCTCTTGAAGGATTGCACTTCATCTTCTCCACATATTGGCTCAAGGCCAAAGCCATTACCATCAGTCACTGCGTTATTTCTACTGAAGTATAATGTAGTGTTGCTGGGAGTTGTAGTGGAGGGTTCCACAACACTTCCCTTTGGCTCATCTTTCAGAGGGGGGGAGTTCCTATTCCTTCAGGAGGTTAGTGAAAGGGATTTCTGAGCTGATTGCACATCTTGGGCACTAGTACAAGCATATCCTATCTCCGATAGTGCATTCCAGCTCCTTGACTGCATTATTTTAGAGTACACCTGCAATGGGGGATTGTACCACTAGTTTGGAAGGGGAGATCTTCAGGGATTGGATCAGCCTTTCACCTGAGAGATCCATTGGATGAGATATATGCACCATATGTAGCATATTCAACTATCTTCATCCATTTCTATTTTTTGAGTTGCGGCTGCTGCCCAGCAACTCCGGCATTTCTGCAGATTTTCCATTTGTACATTTATTGCAGCCAATCCTTCCAAGGATTGTGTATTCTTGTTGTATTGTTTTTTTCAGGGGTTGAGAGCTTTCTCCCCCACATTTATTGAGCTGATATTGATATATCATTTTATTTACATTTTTTATGCTACAGTGTCTCCATATAAACTGCATAGTCATAGCTAGGGCATGTTTATGTAGCAGTGTTTGTCACAATTGATGTACATGTCTTGTTGAGGCTTTCATTTCCATACTTGAGTGATTGATTCCTCAAAGTATTGTACTCTTTGCTGCTATATTATACATTGGATTGGCTATCTACTTCTTCATGCATGTAGACTTCATAGAATAACGTTGTTTCTCCATATCTTGTTCTTGCATATGTTGCAGTCCCTTCATTGGGCATTGTCTAAGGACATCTAAGTGTGGGAGATCTGTTTAACCCACTTAGAAGGATTTATTTGGATCCATCTCTTGGATTTAATTCTTAGATACATTTATCAAAGGGATCCAGGTCTTGGGTTCAATTCCTGTAGTAGCCATTACTAGAAAATGCATTTTCTAGTCATGCCTTGCTAGCTGTTCCAGTTTTGGGATATTACAGTGGTCGCAAAGCATAGTCTTGGCTCAGCCTGTGAGTCTAAGCCCAAGTTATCAGAAGATTGAAGAGAATGAGTTTTATCTCATCATATTTCAGATCCATGAAGAAATTCCCCATGGAGGATAAGCAGAAAGAAGAGGAAGAACCCTGCACTTCCTATTCTCATCAAGGAGACAGAGAAATAAGCAAGAAAAAGACTCCATTTTTTGGAGGAGAAAAAGGGGATAAGCTTACCAAGCTTCTTCCTAAATCTGTACATTTGATTCATGAAGAGTTCAAGGAGATCCAGAGGGAGATATGTGAAGGATCTCTAAGAGGGTTTGTACCAAAGGCAAACTCTAGATTTTCACATGAGGAGTGTGAGCAAGCAACTACACACCAACATGCACAGTGCAGTCACATGCCTAGGATTGCTGGAAGGAAGATGAAAATAGAAGAAGAAGTTTCTAGGAGGGATACCCTTAGTGATTTCTTGAAATAGTATGAGTTTCAAACTCAAAAATTCCGAGATCATCTTAGTTTTTAAGAGTTTTGCAAGATGAAGGTGAATGGAAGAGAGCAGCAGGATAGATTTCATCTATCTACCTTTGAAGTTTCACCTACACGTTCAACCAAAGCTTGGGTGGAGGAGTTAGAGACCTTCTTTCAGCAGCACCACATTCTTGAAGATGAAGCCATCAAAGTTGCAGTGCTGCATTTGAGAGGTAAGGCCTTTGCTTGGTGGATCTTTGAATCCTTTTCTTTAAGAAATGTAAACATTTCATCCTATGCTAATTTCACTAAGGCATTAGTGAAAATATTTGATATAAGGATTCATGAAACACACATGGAAACAAAACCCTTGCATGAGAACGTAGTACCATTGCAGAAAACCAAGGGGAATGCTGAAAACTTGCACCATACTTTGCTAGGAGAGAAAATTTCTTCTCATACTTTTGAGCAAGGAGGCATGAGGATCTCTTTTTCAAAGAGGGATCAAATCATTGGAGTGTTGCCTAGTCACATTGTAGAGCTTTAAGGCAACAACGATGTTAGATGTAGATTTGATCTAGCACCTCATGCAGAGGGAGGAGGAGCTCTTGCTCCAAATAGAGGGATGCTTGTACCTTTGCAAGAAAGTCCCCAGGATCTCATGTGTGGAGATCAAGGCACAACTCATGTTCTATCTATTCCATTGTTGAGGAGGTGTGAAACCATAGAGACACAAGGAGGAGGTAGGGGGAAGACCCAACATCATGAGATGAGGAGTATGCATCCCTATCCATTTCTGGAGGTTGTTGCACCAAGGGAGGTGATTGGATTGCGCAGTGGAAGCATGGAGAGCCCTCTCCATTCATATATGCAGTCATCTCTTGATGATGATGTCCCATTACATGGAGACATGTTGCCGAGGAGACCACTGGATCAACAGAGGAGGATGGATGCTTCACATGTTGAGGCACCACTTAGTGATTTAAGATGAGTGGGAACCTTGGAGGAGTTTGATACAACACTGGGAGTCTGGGGTAGACTCAATGAGAGAGAGAGAATTTTCTCATTAGTACCCACTACCATTTCATATTTTGCGCTGTGGTAGAAGCAACAGGGGAAGGATAACAGCCTTCCAACTTGCATCTTTGGCATGGGAGATGTCATAGAATATGGTGAACATATGACAAGTGCTCTTCATGAGAGATCATCAGCGCTGTCATTATGGAGGTTGGATCCACATTTGAGCTCCTAGCTGTTGGTGGAGTATTCCACGGATCTTTTCACTTGCATGATCTTGGATGAACAGTTGCATGAGGCAGGATGTTAAGTCAGAGATGGGGTCATCTTCTATCATGGTAGGATCTTCTTACCTAGAGCTTCTAAGCTCAAGGTGAAGTTGCTACAAGCAGCTCATGAGGATTTCCTTTTCAACCCCACTTGTTCTATGAGAGCATACCACACCATCATGGAGGGGTATTCTTGGATGGGCTTTGAGGAGGAGATATATCAGCATATGAATAGATGCATGGATCAGATGCAGATGGAGGAGATACATAACTCTTTGGAAGAGTTAGCACAACCCCCTCTTTCAAATATGAGGATGAGAGGAGACTCATCTATGAGCCACTCCATTTTTATGAGCGTGACACATGGTAAGGGTATTCATTATTGTTTACATGATTATTTGTATGATGTATGTATGCATCCCTTAACCATACATGTGCAGGATGATGCTCCAAGGAGGAGCATTCTTTTTTCTAGACCACATGGTTTAGATGAGGCCATAAGCATGATTTAGGGCAATTCCCTAGGAGGACTTGGGGAAGAGATACATTATGGAGGACATGCTCATTGTACGCCTTATATCATTCACTTCATCCATACTTAGGAGGAGATTGGAGTAGCAAGAAAGTGGTTGAGAAGCCACTCATTTTATCAGTCTCTTTTGCAGTTGAGGGTCAAGCTCTGCTGGTTGCACTTGAGGGACCATTGTCCTTCTCACTTGTTTCATATGGCAGCAAGTATGATTCTCATTTTTTCTCCCTATGGCTCTATTGTTTCTGTGAGGAGCATACTTGGGAGAGAGACACATTGGATGGATGTGTACTTTGAGGGAGGAATTACTCACACTCTTTGCACTACATGTTCTAAGGGGAACATGGGATATGGTATGGCCACCTTGACAACACATTTGTTTCCTTATGAGGTGATCCATATGATGGAGGAGATGCCACATGTTGATGACTTCCAACTCATCACATATGGAGATACTTGGGTCAGCATGGTTTTCAGCATTGGAGGAGAGATCCTTGGAGATCTAATCTTCATCTTGCCACTTGAGGGCAAGTATTTTGTAGCCTAGGATAAAAAATTTCTCTACACTTATCATGAGTGGAGAGATGGACAACATGGGGTAGGCTACATTGTCTACCATGAGCAGATTTTCATCCCACCTTCTTTGTCGGAGCCAAAGGTGGAGGACAGTTTCCAGGAGTTGCCTAGTTGGGAGGTGACTCATTTTGCATGGCTCATAGCTTGGAGATGGAAGATACATATGGGAAAGATAGTTCCCATTAGACTTCAGACCCCATTCTTCAAAGGGACCTCTAGGTATCACTTTGCTATCCTCTTGAGTATTTCACCTTTACATGATGATGGCTTGATAGCTAACTTGCATGCTGAGGAGGAGAAATGTGGAGGCTTGATTGATGAGATAGCATCACTTTCCTTGGAAGAAATCATCATACATGGATGCTATAGGGAGAGGAGAGAAGAATTCATTCTATCCTTGCACTTGCTTGAGGAAAAGCAATCTTTGGGAGGGGAGGACTGTAATGTTCCAAAATTTTCATAATATTAATTGGAACAATAATTTTTCTCATATCATCTAGGAGGAGAATAAAATGGATAATGAGACCCATAAGTATGAATAAAATCCCTCATAGTGTGAAATGGATTCATTGAGTAGCTTAATTTTTCACCTTACAGTGTGAAAAGGGGCAAATGCATGAGGACAAGGTCAAGTTTGACCAAGTCAACAACGCTTCCTAAGAGGTGTAGCTTGCATGAGAAGACAACACAGTTTGAGAGGGAGGAATATTCCTTGTGGAAGAAACCCTAATGTGTGGGGTCTAGGGAAAAGAGGCATCCACTTGCATAAAAGGAGTAAGAGGCAGCCATAGTGTGACATCTTAGAGCATTTGATCATTTTTTTTTGTAGTGCTGCTTAGCATGAGGGATTCCTACTTAGGAATCATTCTCCTTCTTGAGAGGCCTCTTGGAGGATTTCACTTCATCTTCTCCAAATCTTGGCTCAAGGCCAAATCCATTACCTTCAATCACTGTGTTATTTCTGCTGAAGTATAACATAGTGTTGCTAGGAGTTGCAGTGGAGGGTTCCACAACACTTCTCTTTGGCTCATATTTCAGAGGGGGGGAGTTCCTATTCCTCCATGAGGTTAGTGAAAGGGATTTCTAGGCTGATTGTACATCTTTGGCACCAGGCCAAGCATCTCCTATCTCCTACAACGCGGTCCAGCTCCTTGACTGCGTTATTTTAGAGTGCATTTGCAGTGGAGGATTGTACCACTAGTTTGGAAGGCGAAATCTTCAGGGATTGGATCAGAATTTCACCTGAGAGATCCATTGGATGAGATATATGCACCATATGTAGCATCTTCAACTATCTTCATCCATTTCTATTTTTTGAGTTGTAGCTGCTGCCCAGCAACTCTGGCATTTCTACAAATTTTCCATTTGTACATGTATTGCAGCCAATCCTTCCAAGGATTGTGTATTCTTGTTGTATTGTTGTTTTCAGGGGTTGAGAGCTTGCTCCCCCACTTTTATTGAGCTGATATTGATATATAATTGTATTTACATTTTTTATGCTATAGTGTCTCCATATAAACTGCATAGTCATAGCTAGGGAATGTTTATGTAGCAGTGTTTGTCACAATTGATGTACATGTCTTGTTGAGGCTTTCATTGCCATACTTGAGTGATTGATTCCTCAAAGTATTGTACTCTTTGCTGCTATATTATACATTATATTGGATATCTACTTCTTCATGTATGCAGACTTCATAGAATAACGCTATTTCTCCATATCTTGTTCTTGCATATGTTGCAGTCCCTTCATTGGGCATTTTCTAAGGACATCTAAGTGTGGGAGATATGTTTAACCCACTTAGAAGGATTTATTTGGAGCCATCTCTTGGATTTAATTCTTAGATACATTGATCTAAGGGATCCAGGTCTTGGGTTCAATTCCTGTAGCAACCATTACTGGAAAATGCATTTTCCAGTCATGCCTTGCTAGTTGTTACAACTTTGGGATATTACAGTGGTATCAGAGCATAGTCTTGGCTTAGCCTGTGAGTCTAAGCCCAAGAGATCAGAAGATTGAAGAGGATGAGTTTTATCTCATCATATTTCAGATCCATGAAGAACCTCCCCAGGGAGGATAAGTAGAAAGAAGAGGAAGAACCCTGCACTTCCTATTCTCATCAAGGAGACAGAGAAATAAGCAGGAAAAAGACTCCATTTGCTGGAGGAGAAAAAATTGATAAACTTTCCAAGCTTCTTCCTAAATTTTTACATTTGATTCATGAAGAGTTCAAGGAGATTTAGAGGGATATATGTGAAGGATCTCTAAGAGGGTTTGTACCAAAGACAAACTGTAGATTTTCACATGAGGAGTGTGAGCAAGCAACTACACACCAACATGCACAACGCAGTCACATGCCCAGGATTGCTGAAAGGAAGATGAAAAGAGAAGAAAAAGTTGCTAGGAGGGAGACCTTTAGTGGTTTCTTGAAAGAGTATGAGTTTCAAACTCAAAAATTTCGAGATCATCTCAGTTTTTTAGAGTTTTGCAAGATGAAGGTGAATGGAAGAGAGCAACAGGATAGATTTCATTTATTTACCTTTGAAGGTTCACCTACATGTTCAACCAAAGCTTGGGTGGAGGAGTTAGAGACCTTCTTGCAGTAGCACCACATTATTAAAGATGAAGCCATCAAAGTTGCAGCGCTGCATTTGAGAGGTAAGGCCTTTTCCTGGTGGATATTTGAATCCTTTTCTTTAAGAAATGTAAACATTTCATCCTATGCTAATTTCACTAAGGCATCAATGAAAATATTTGATAGAAGGATTCATGAAACACACATGGTGGAGAAAAAAAAGAAAACCCAAACAAAACCCTTGCATGAGAACGTAGTACCATTGCAGAAAACCAAGGGGAAAGCTGAAAACTTGCACCATACTTTGCCGGGAGAGAAAATTTCTTCTCATACTTTTGAGCAAGGAGGCATGAGGATCTCTTTTTCAAACAAGGATCAAATCATTGGAGAATTTCCCAGTCACATTGTAGAGCTTGAAGGCAACAACATTGTTAGATCTAGAGTTGATCTAGCACCTCATGCAGAGGGAGGAGGAGCTCTTGCTCCAAATAGAGGGTTGCTTGCACATTTTCAAGAAATTCCCCAGGATCTCATGTGTGGAGATCAAGGCACAAATAATGTTCTATCTGATCAGGAGCTCAAATCTAAGCTTGGGAAAAAGCTCAAAAATGAAAGTGCTCAAATTGAATTGGAACCTGAGCGACGGGATAGGCCTCAGCGATACGATCCCAATGCCGCAAACGACACTGAAAATCGACGTTGTATGAAGAAGTTATTCAACTTTGAAGTTCTTCAATTTCAGTAAAAAAAAAGGCCAGTTTGAATTTAGAAATTGGAAAATATTAAAAAAATAATATTCCAGGAATATTCCTTGGAATATTCTGGGAATATTCCTTGGAATATTCCACAAAATATTCCCTGTGGACCAATCGTTTTGTGACAAGTGGCGTTTTACAATTGGCTATTGAGTTGACTGTGTAATTTTCGGTCCAATGAAGAGCTGCCACGTGGCCCCAAGTCACAATTGAATGGCGGGTTAAAAATCAGTTTGGCTCCGGCGGGATTTGAACTAGAGACCTCATCGCTACTACTACAATGCTTTACCAATACACCATGGGCTTATGTGTTGACATATGTTCGATTTGAATTGTAAATATGTTTTGGAGTGGAGTTTAATGTGATAGGTTTATTAACTGTTAACTCCGATGGTTCCATCGACACTTCTCTGCATGTGACCACCCACATCTATTATATTAAATGTTACACTAACAGCTCCGCCAATTTTAGCGCCATCCCACCAATTATTACACTGTTTTATTGGTTGCAAAATGG
Source organism: Pinus albicaulis (assembly GCA_034641835.2). Lineage (NCBI taxonomy): Eukaryota > Viridiplantae > Streptophyta > Pinopsida > Pinales > Pinaceae > Pinus > Pinus albicaulis. The sequence goes on from CM076574.1 coordinate 390,722,500, forward strand.
TTGCATGTATGAGTTTTCTTAAGTTGGAAGGATAGCTATTGTTAGCTGAGTCTTGGAAAGGATTGAAGACTATTTTCCTTACCCAATTTCCTCCACTAAATGTGGGGCAACTGCCAGTTAACTCCACTAAAATTGGAAGTCCACCTAAATTTGGGAGCGCCTCCAGAATCTCCGCCATATCAAACTCCACTTAACTAAAGCTTAATTAAATATTAAACTTGAGATTAGGCTCCTTAAGCGCTCTTAATCATTAAGCTCGCACACTAGTCATATGATGAGGTTCCATGGGAGGAGGGTTGGCCCCTCCGTGCTCCGCCGGACCCACTCCACTAAAAGTGCAATAACTTCTTCATATGGTGTTCGTTTTTCAAACCGTTTACGGCGCCGAAATCAAGAAGACAAGACCTATGAAACCATCTTGGTTTCAACCAATTTTAAACATTTTCAATTTTGAGTTTTTTTTTCATGGCTTAGACTTGAGCTCCTGATCACACCTCCCAAATGAGAGGCTATTGGACCCCAAAAGCTCACTGAAATTCTGAAACTGAACTGTAGTACAGAAAATGAGAGAATAACGACATCCTCTTCTCTTCAGCCTCCAAAAATTTTCCTGAATTTCCAACTGTTCACATGGCGAATTTTGCTGAATGAGCCACGTACTTGCGCCAAATCTCGACCAATTTTTCTTGCCATACCAATCTGCCATACTGAAACCAACAATGACACTTGCTGAACTTTGTGCCCTCTTTGCTTGCATGCCTTTCCAACTCATGGAATCTTGCACTACTTTTCACTGACACTTCGTTCTCTGCACCAAACGACACCAAAGGCATCTTGTGCAACATTCGACATCAACATCCAGTTGACAATGAAATGTGCTATACAAATGACACACAAAATCTGTAAAAAAAAAGTGTGCACACAACCGACACAAGTCGATAAACATGTATGACACAATCGACACAAGTATACATCTTGACAAACATATGTGTATGTATCATGTAAAATGAACTATATACAGTTCGCTAATTACACATACAAATTCTATGTACATGTGCAACTTCAACTCTTCTTTTCAAATACCAACAAGTACATCATCCCAAAAACATGTGGGTGATTAAGAGCTGAACCAAAAGACATTGCTGCAACATAAATGAGTATCATACTCATCTTTTACACCTCCATGGCGAAATTTTGCAACAACAAAGAAATTCCTTCAACTGAAACTGCTTTTACATGAAATCTTGCATCAACTTTTCAACTGAAATACATGCATACCAAACTGAAATTTGCATGTACAAAATGAGTATGACTTACTGCATTAAGAAGTTAATCCACTTCCTACCAAGCCAACTCCATGGCGTCTTTTGTTGCAACCGCAATTCTTCATGTGAATTTTTCATTTCCACATTGATAATGGACTCCATAGATCCACTTACGCCAATATTTTTGTCATCTAGCTGCATGTGCTTTGGACGATTTGTTGGATGCAAGGACCAACAATGAGAGACATCATGTCCCTTCCTTTGATAAAATGTGCAACTCTTAAGCACTTTCTGAGAAAGTTCTCTTTGCCTTTTCTGCTTCCTGTGTGCTTTCTTTTTCAACCAGCATCTTGAAGCAACATGGTTAACTCCACCACAAAATGTGGAACAAAATTTTCTTTCATTCGAACAAGCATAATTATTATTCTTTGGCAGCCCTGGGAAAACCGTGGAGGAGAGCCATTTTTGTGGATGTTGTGCTTAATGTAAGAAAATTATCAGTTGGTATTTGATATTTGATCATTATTGGATGCAACAGTAGTGGTTTCAGGAGCAGAAATAGAAATCTAAGGGAGTTTGTGCCATTTAGAAGCTCAGAGAAGCTTAGTGCACCAACAGAAGGATGTGTGTCCATGGAAGCCTAAAGCTGTTTGCAGGAATTGGACAGCCATTAAAGGGATTTAAAATGGTATTCTCAGCCCTTTGAATCATTTTCGTATTCATTTTGGTTAAGTGTGGAGCTTGTAAAAGAATTTAAGTACCTTAATCCCAAAGAGTCTAGTCATGTTGACGAAGCTCAAAGGAGATGTAGCCCAAGAGTTGGGGTGAACTCCTATATTATATTGCTGTTGTGTTTTGTTATTCTATGGCTGAATTATGTTGCTGATATACATGTTAAGTTTCAGCAAAAACAAATAAACTTAAAACACATAAATAGAAGAAAATACATACACCTCTTCCAAGCAAAAATTCTGCATAATGTCAAGTTTGAGTAAGGTCATTTTAATTAAGTCTGAGTGTTTACTTATATTATTTCTTTAGGCAGAGTTTGTAAGAGGGCCAGGTAGCTTCTGGATTCATCCTTTCTTTGAAAGGTGACATATCCGGTAAATTCCCCTACAGTCTATCTCTGTATTAGAAATAAGAATTTCTCACATTTTCAGATTTAAAATTTGGAGTATTTGCACGCATTTACATAAATGAAAATGGATACCTTGCACCCTTTTCAAGTACAATCCATTTTCAGATCAGATGGTATCAGAGCTCGGGTTGAGCATTTTTTTTTGTGCAAAAGGTTTTAAAACAATGTAAGAGATTTACTGTTTTATTGGTTGCAAAATGGTTGCTTGAATGAGAAGGGGTCTTTACTGACATTTGGCTAAAATCTTGTCGTTTGATTGAAAGCTTTGAGGAATTTTCTTTGGAATTTCCTTTTGGTTGTTTGAAAATTTACATAATGTCAACTTCTTCTACAAGTGAAGTTTCCTCCTTCACGAGATTCTTCAATGATGACATGAAGAATGAGTTCTTTAAGGTGAAGGACATGGCGCAGATTCTCCTTGAGGATCAAAGGGAAAGTGTTCAACTTTGTGCACAATTGCTAGCTATGCAGGAAGAGAAAGAAGCCATTCTTCAAAGATTGCATGATATGGAGTTGCAGCTTCTTCAAGCTCAAGAAGCTTTGTCCAAGAAAATACCTCATCTTCAGGATGTAAATCATGAGGTAAATAATTCTGATTTGTCTTCAGTTTCCTCTATTGAAAAGTGTGTTGGTTCTTTTGAAAGGCATACAAGAGGTATTGGGTCCAAATTGATGTTGAAAATGGGCTATCAAGAAGGCAAAGGTTTGGGCAAGCATGCACAAGGCATGGTTGAGCCTATTTGTGTTGTGGAGCGTCCCAAGAATATTGGTCTTGGCTATGAGCAGCTTAATGGCGAAGCTTTGAGCACATGCATTCAAGAATGTGATGCAAATTTGAAGAGAAAATTTCTCCCAAGTTCTCAATTACATCAATGTCATGATGGCAATCTTCCTTACCATTTTTTGAAGCCTTTGTTGCAGCAAGAAGATGGTAGACATGCAGCTTATGGCAAGCATGAAAAGCAACATAAGAGGATTTCTTGTACATATTGTGGTCGATTTAACCATCATGTTTCGAGATGCTGGATGAGGAAGAAGGCACATAAGAAGCAGATGAAGTAAAGACTACCTTCAAAGAAGGTGCATATGATTTGCAATTTTTTCCAAAAGAAGGGACATGTTGTCTCTCATTGTTGGAATTTGCATCCAACTCGTCGTCCCATGCACATGCAGCAAGAGGACAAAAATATTGGTGAAGGTGGAACCTCAGATTCCATTATTGATGTGGAAAGGGAAGTTTCACATGAGGAAAAGTTGCAGCAGCAAAAATCACCATGGAATTGGCTTGGTGAGAAGTGGATGGACTTCTTGACACAGTAAGACGTACTCCTTTTGTACATATGCAAATTTCGGATGTATGCATGTATTTTGTTGTAATATCTTTTTTGTTTTGAGCCACCTTAGATCATTGATCAAGGCTGCGTTGTATAGTTTCACTCTGTAAATTTCTCACTAGAAATGTCTCTGTGAGTTCAAGAAAGACAGTTGTGGACAGTTGTGGACAAGCGCATTCAGGAATGGAAATGTCGATTTCTTTTCATTTGTGGTTCAAATTCACTTGCTTTGTAAGGAAAAAGTGTTTAAAGGGCTGAAGAGAAGAGGATTTTTATTCTCTCATTTTCTGTACTACAATTCAGTTCATCATTTCAGTAAGCTTTTGGGGACCAAAAGCCTCTCATTTGGGAGGTGTGATCAGGAGCTCAAATCTGAGCTTGGGAAAAAGCTCAAAAATGAAAGTGCTGAAATTGATTTGGAACCTGAGCGACAGGATAGGTCTTGGCCTTGGCGATACGATCCCAACACCATGAACGGAACTGAAAACCAACGCTGTATGAAGAAGTTATTCAACTTTGAAGTTCTTCAATTTCAGTAAAAAAAAAAGGCCAGTTTGACTTTAGAAATTGGCAAATATTAAAAAAAGAATATTCTGGGAATATTCCTTGGAATATTATGGGAATATTCCTTGGAATATTCCACAAAATATTCCCTGTGGACCAATTGTTTTGTGACAAGTGGCGTTTTACAATTGGCTATTGAGTTGACTGTGTAATTTTCGGTCCAATGAAGAGCTGCCACGTGGCAGGTCCGGAGGCTACCACGTGGCCCCAAGTCACAATTGAATGGTGGGTTAAAAATCTGTTTGGCTTCGACGGGATTTGAACCGGAGACCTCATCGCTACTACTACAATGCTTTACCAATACACCATGGGCTTATGTGTTGACATATGTTCGATTTGAATTGTAAATATGTTTTGGAGCGGAGTTTAATGCGACATGTTTATTAACCGTTAACTCCAACGGTTTCGCCGAAACTTCTCTGCATGTGACCGCCCACATCTATTATATTAAATGCTACACTAACAGCTCTGCCAATTTTAGCGCCATCCCACCAATTAAGGCGGAATTCCACTTTTAGCTCCAGTTAACTAAACTTAACTTGAGTTTTTAAAGGGGGAGACTGGCAGTGAGTAAATATGGCATATCTTTCACATGGGAGATCCTTTTGGAGTGAATTGTTTTTTGATTTTGGGTATCTTCGACCTTCTGGACTCAATGGAGCAGGTCTGAAATCTATCAGAGGTCATCTTCAGAGGTTTAAGCATCAAAGAAGATGAAGGAGCCATCAGGGTCTAGAAGGAGAAGGCTGTGTATTGGACTGTGTTTCTCTTTTTAAGGTAAATGAATAGGCATTATTAGCTATTTCATGCCTTTTGAATATTTTTAGATGGTTTTCAGAGCCTGTTAAGAACATTAGAAAGCCAAAAAGCTTCATTTAATTTCTAGAGACCATTTTCCAAACAGAGTGTGTAGGCGAAACCGGAGCAGCCGAAGGCCATTTCTGATGAAAAAAAAACTCTATCTTGACTATTTCAGTCATTCTGGAACCAATGGAAGTGGTTTCAGATCATTTTGAGTACTTCTACAACTTGAGAAGTTGATATGAAGTCGTGGGCAGCCCTGGGCAAACCATGGAGGAGAGCCATTTTTGGGGATGTTGTGCTTAATGTAAGAAAATTATCAGTTGGTATTTGATATTTGATCATTATTGGATGCAACAGTAGTGGTTTCAGGAGCAGAAATAGAAATTTGAGGGAGTTTGTGCCATTTATAAGCTCAGAGAAGCTTAGTGCACCAACAAAAGGATGTGTGTCCATGTAAGCCTAAAGCTGTTTGCAGGAATTGGACAACCATTAAAGGGATTTAAAATGGTATTCTCATCCCTTTGAATCATTTTCGTATTCATTGTGGTTAAGTGTGGAGCTTGTAAAATAATTTAAGTAACTTAATCTCAAAGAGTCTAGTCATGTTGACGAAGCTCAAAGGAGATGTAGCTCAAGATTTGGGGTGAACTCCTATATTATATTGCTATTGTGTTTTGTTATTCTATGGCTGAATTATGTTGCTGATATACATGTTAAGTTCCAGCAAAAAAAGATAAACTTAAAACACATAAATAGAAGAAAAGACATACACCTCTTCCAAGCAAAAATTCTGCATAATGTCAAGTTTGATTAAAGTCACTTTAATTAAGTCTGAGTGTTTACTTCTATTATTTCTTTAGGCATAGTCTGTAAGAGGGACATGTAGCTTATGGATTCATCCTTTCTTTGAAAGGTGACATATCCGGTAAATGCCCCTACAGTCTATCTCTGTATTAGAAATGAGAAGTTCTCACATTTTCAAATTTAAAATTTGGAGTATTTGCACGCATTTACATAAATGAAAATGGATACCTTGCACCCTTTTCAGGTACAATCCATTTTCAGATCACTATCTATGCCATTGTTGAGGAGGTGTGAAACCATAAAGAAACAAGGAGGAGGTAGGGATAAGTCCCAACAACATGAGATGAAGAGTATGCATCCCTATCCATTTTTGGAGGTTGTTGCACCAAGGGAGGTGATTGGATTGCGCAGTGGAAGCATGGAGAGCCCTCTCCATTCATATATGCAGTCATCTCTTGATGATGATGTCCCATTTCATGGAGACATGTTGCCTAGGAGACCACTAGATCAACAGAGGAGGATGGATGCTTCACATGTTGAGGCACCACTTAGTGATTTCAGAGGAGTGGAAACCTTGGAGAAGTTTGATACAATGCCGGGAGTCTGGGGTAGACTCAATGAGAGAGAGAGAATTCTCTCATCAGTACCCACTTCCATTTCATATTGTACACTATGGCAGAAGCATCAGGGGAAGGATAACAACCTTCCAACTTGCATCTTTGACATGGGAGATGTCAGAGAAGATGGTTACCATATGACAGGTGCTCTTCATGAGAGATCATCAGCGCTGTCACTATGGAGGTTAGATCCACATTGGAGCTCCCAGCTGTTGGTGGAGTATTCCAAGGATCTTTTCACTTGCATGATCTTGGATGACCAGTTGCATGAGGTAGTATATTCAGTCAGAGATGGGGTCATCTTATATCATGGTAGGATCTTCTAACCTGGATCTTCTAAGCTCAAGGTGAAGTTGCTACAAGCAACTCTTGAGGATTTCCTTTTTAGCCCCACTTGTTCTATGAGAGCATACCACACCATCATGGAGGGGTATTCTTGGATGGAATTTGAGGAGGAGATATATCAACATATGAGTAGATGCATGGATCAGATGTAGATGGAGGAGATACATAACTCTTCAGAAGAGTTAGCACAACCCCCTCTTTCCACTATGAGGATGAGAGGAGAATCATCTATGAGCCACTCCATTTGTATGAGCATGACATATGGTAAGGGTATTCATTATTTTTTACATGATTATTTGTATGATGTATGTATGCATCCCTTAACCATACATGTGCAGGATGATGCTCCAAGGAGGAGCATTCTTTTTTCTAGACCACATGGTTTAGATGAGGCTATAAGCATGATTGATGGCCATTCCCTAGGAGGACTTGGGGAAGAGATACATTATGGAGGACATTCTCATTGTACACCTTACATCATTCATTTCCTCCATACTTATGAGGAGATTGGAGTAGCAAGAAACTGGTTGAGAAGCCACTCATTGTATTAGTCTCTTTTGCAGTTGAGGGTCAAGCCGCGCTGGTTGCACTTGAGGGACCATTGTCCTTCTCACTTGTTGCATATGGCAGCAAGTATGATTCTCATTTTTTCTCCCTATGGCTCTATTGTTTCTGTGAGGAGCATACTTTGGAGAGAGACACATTGGATGAATGTGTCCTGTGAGGGAGGAATTCCTCACACTCTTTGCACTAAATGTTCTAAGGGGAACATGGGATATTGTATGGCCACCTTGACAACACATTTGTTTCCTTATGAGGTGAGCCATATGATGGAGGAGATGCCATACGTTGATGACTTCCAACTCATCACATATGGAGATACTTAGGCTAGCATGGTTTGCAGCATTGGAGGAGAGATCCTTGGAGATCTAGTCTTCATCTTGCCACTTGAGGGAAAGTATTTTGCAGCTCAGGATCAAGACTTTCTCTACACTTATCATGAGTGGAGAGATGGGTAGAGCAGGGTAGGCTACATTTTCTACCATGAGAATATTTTCATCCCACCTTCTTTGACGGAGCCAAAGGTGGAGGACAGTTTCTAGGAGTTGCCTAATCGGGAGGTGACTCATTTTGCATGGCTCATAGCTTGGAGATGGAGGATCCATATGGGAAAGATAGTTCCCATTACACTTCAGATCCCATTATTCAAAGGGACCTCTAGGTATCACTTTTATATCCTCATGAGTATTTCACCTTTACATGATGATGGCTTGATAGCTAACTTGCATGCCGAGGAGGAGAAATGTGGAGGCTTGATTGATGAGATAGCATCACTTTCCTTGGAAGAAATCATCATACATGGATGCTACAGGGAGAGGAGAGAATAATTCAGTCTATCCTTGCACTTGCTTGAGGACAAGCAATCTTTGGGAGGGGAGGACTGTAATGTTCCAAAATTTTCATAATATTAATTGGAACATTAATTTTTCTCATATCATCTAGGAGGAGAATAAAATGGGTAAGGAGACCCATAAGTATGAATAAAATCCCTCATAGTGTGAAAGGGATTCATTGAGTAGCTTAATTTTTCACCTTCCAGTGTGAAAAGGGGCAAATGCATGAGGACAAGGTCTAGTTTGACCAAGTCAACAACGTTGCCTAAGAGGTGTAGCTTGCATGAAAAGACAACACAGTTTGAGAGGGAGAAATATTCCTTGTGGAAGAAACCCTAATGTGTGGGGTCCGGGGCAAAGAGGCATCCACTTGCATAAAAGGAGGAAGAGGCAACCATAGCGATACATCTTGGAGCATTTGATCATTTTTCTGTTCAAACTATTTGCAGTCTCGAGCTGTTCAGCTGAGTTGCAGTGCTGCTTAGCACGAGGGATTCCTTCTTGAGAGGCCTCTTGAAGGATTTCAATTCATCTTCTCCACATCTTGGCTCAAGGCCAAAGCCATTACCATCAGTCACTGCATTATTTCTGTTGAATTATAACGTAGTGTTGCTGGGAGTTGCAGTGGGGGGTTCCACAACGCTTCTCTTTGGCTCATCTTTCAGAGGGGGGGAGTTCCTATTCCTCCGGGAGGTTAGTGAAAGGGATTTCTAAGATGATTGCACATCTTTGGCACTAAGCCAAGCATCTCCTATCTCCTATAGTGTAGTTCAGCTCCTTTACTGTGTTATTTTAGAGTGCACCTGTAGTGGGGGGTTGTACCACTAGTTTGGAAGGGGAGATCTTTAGGGATTGGATAAGCCTTTCACCTGAGAGATCCATTGGATGAGATCTATGCACCATATGCACCATATGCAACATATTCATCTATATTCATCCATTTCTATTTTCTGAGTTGCAGCTGTTGCCCAGCAACTTCGTCATTTCTGCATATTTTCCATTTGTACATGTATTGCAGCCAATCCTTCCAAGGATTGTGTATTCTTGTTTTTAGGGGTTGATAGATTTCTCCCCCACTTTTATTGAGCTGATATTTATATATCATTGTATTTACATTTTTTATGCTGCAACGTCTCCATATAAACTGTGCAATCATAGCTAGGGCATGTTTATGTAGCAGTGTTTGTCACAATTGATGTACATGTCTTGTTGAGGCTTTCATTGCCATACTTGAGTGATTGATTCCTCAAAGTATTGTACTCTTTGCTACTATTTTATACATTGGATTAGCTATCTGCTTCTTCATGTATGCAGACTTCATAGAATAACGCTATTGCTCCATATCTTGTTCTTGCATATGTTGCAGTCCCTTCATTGGGCATTTTCTAAGGACATCTAAGTGTGGGAGATCTATTTAACACACTAAGAAGGATTTATTTGGAGCCATCTCTTAGATTTAATTCTTATATACATTGATCTAAGGGATCTAGGTCTTGGGTTCAATTCCTGTAGCAGCCATTACTGGAAAATGCGTTTTCTAGTCATGCCTTGCTAGCTGTTCCAGTTTTGGGATATTACACATTCTCAAAAATTTGAAGTACTTAAGTAGTCCGCAATATCTTAAGGCTCTTATAGTACCCAGATTATTCAAGGCAATCATATATTTTTCTTCATGTTGTATTTCCCTCCATGTAATCATCATTATTATCCAATGGAAACCTTAAATATAACCATAAGATCCATTAGATACCATTCATTGCAAAAAACTAGACAAATTTTGAGCACATCATTAAAATCAAAAACTTGAACTACACCCAACGCACTTCCTGGGTTGAGATAGTGCGTTGCATATGTAGCTACCCTTCATTATACCTGCTATACAAGGCAGGTTTCGATATTCAAGGGTGCGTTGCCCTCAATTTAGGCAGAGTTTACCCTAGGGGTCTTAAAACCCTAAAATTTGCAAGGAATGGGAATGAAATGAATAATGAACGGAAGAGGAGGTTCATGCTACTAAACTAGATCAAATGGCGATGAAATTCGTCCACAGAAACGACCACAATCAACGACTAAAGTTTGGGGGCAAAATCAGGTTCATAGCTCCAAAATGCAAATGGTAGCTATGGAATGGTAAAAATGAATAGTGAAACTAATTTCATATAGTCATTTAATTGTTTGCAAGTTAAATTTATTGCTATGACTATGGTTTTATTATGTTTTTATCATGAAACATGTATTTTTAATCTATTTGATGTTGTTTTGAATAGGAAATACAACTGATGAACAGATTATTCGTGCATATTTATTTCAAAGAAAGACTTGACCACAAAGCATACTTTTTCTCCTTATTTTTCGAGCTTTGTTAAAAATGAAAAAGGATTTGAAGCGCACTTTTATCCTTTTTTCAAGCTTCTATAATAGTGAAAAAGGAACCCCTGGAGTCTTCTTTCAGCTCTTTTCAGACTCCGATAATGTGAAAAGATTGCCAAGCACTTGCCTTTTCGAGCTCTTTAAAGTAAATGAATTGATATCTACTTAGTATAAGTTTAACCCTTTTCTGGACTGAGATAGATTATTTACGAAAAAGGAATACCTTGGTTAGATATGACCAAAGAGGTTCTTTCAGATATCATTTTACACTTTTTCAGATCTGAGAGACAAATTTACGAAAAAATACTTTTGGAGTTCTCTTTCGTCCTCTTTTTAAGACTCTCTAAACATGAAAAAGGACCAGGATATCACTGTCGTTAAGCTCGTTGAAACATAAAATAACAACGGGCTTGTCGATCATGGCAAGAATCGAGTTTCATTCATCGCTAGACTCGTTAAATTATTAAATAGCGATACTTTATTTTCCTGAAGGGTTGAATTATAGATCAAACAAATGTTATCCTCCTCAAGGTTAAAAAATAAAGAGGTATTGGTCAACAAATGACCGAGGAAAATTTGGGAAAAGTAAGCGAAGTTTCTTTTTGGTAGCAAGTCGCTCTTGAACATGACACTTCATTCACTCCATGTTCGTGATTGTTTGGGTTGGGTAATCATATTGATGGTTCATTCACACCTATGGTTCATCATACCTTCACTTCGGTTTTGGGTCAATGCTGCCAACTCATCATAGTGTCACCGATATGTTCAAGAGAAGTCATCCAGTGATTAAAAACTCATCCTTCTGCAATACTCGTAAACCTTCATTTTCATGACCGTTATCCATGAAAATTGCTATATCAAATCATACCCTTGTCTCCGAAATCAGTAACTCCAGTTTTGAAATAAGGTGACTTCCTGTCGACGACAAATCAATATCCAAGAAGTTCACTTAGAAACATCAGATTCCAGTACCATGAGGCTTGTTACAACATCGACAAGATCCTCGCTTCTGGAATTTTGACCGAAAGATTTTGTTTGGTGTTCAACATCAAATCATCTATTCACGCCTTACGAAATGTACTGCATTACCTTGAGGGCCATTTACATTAATGGTGGTTCTCTTGCATTTGTTAACAACTCACATCATTGGCTAGTAGTCAAACGATGTATTTTCATGTTCGACTACAAATCATATATTCGCATGACTAGACTTGTACCCAAATGATCGAGTGAATGAGATAAGAAGACCTCGGCTCTAGTTTCAGCCATCCGGGCTGTGATTTCAGGATTTTTGTACACATCATCTGTACGGTGACCTTACATACAAATTGTAATCCAAACATGGGCCTTTATCTGTAGGCATGTTTGCATCTGGGCAACATCCCAATGTAGACGACTTTCTGAATTATGTAAATTTTATTAGATTGTTTATGTGCTGACTATGGGAATGCTTACCCTCAATAATTATGACCAAAAGAGGATATATCATGATGTAATGTGTTAGCACCCTATAATTAGCAAGATTTGAAAAAGTCCAACTGCAGGGAGAACATTATTTCAACCACTTTGGGATTCTAGGATCTAGCCCTCCTGAATCCGGAGAGGGATCTCTCTAATAAGTGCAAATATTGGATTTGTCTTTGAAGTTTTGGTTAATGATATTAGGCTAGTTATGAAGGCCAAGGGTTTGTTTTGTTTTTTGGATGGTTGAGCATGATTACTGTTTGAGGTGGAAAGTTTTAAGTGCAAACAGTTTCAAAGGTGAGAAGTTGCAAGCAAATAGAACAAGGTTTGGCTAGGTAGATAGATAATTGCAGGTTTTAGTCCATTGGGCTATGGAGTCATAATAGGGTTTAATTGAAACAATCAGGTTCAAGAGTGGTCCACAGGGCAAGTCATCTATGTCTAAGGATCTCTTTAAAGTTTGATTTATGGAGTGAAGTGAGACAAAAGGAAGGGGAATTAAATAGATGAAGAACAAAGAGCAGCCTAAGATCTGGTAAGTACTTTTAAACTAGCCAGATTTTGACAAACACTTAAGAAAGACATGAAAGTAAACTAGGATCTGGTAAGTACTTTTAAACTAGCCAGCCTTTGATACACTTTCAATAGAAAACATATAAAACAGAGTGAAGCAAAAATGATAACAAAGTATGGTCTAAGATCTGGTAAGTACTTCTAAACTAGCCAGCTTTTATCACATTCCACGGGAAACATTTAGACAGTCTTTGGGGATAAAACTAGGACCAGGGCACACCATATCTTCCTTAGTTCATCTCTAATTAACATGAAATGAAAGTAACATCCAAGAACAATATTCAGCTAAAACAATAAGACGAGGTAACGCCAACATTCCTATGCTTAAATTGAATTAAATCATTCCTAAATAACACAGATTGAAAGAAAACATTCAGATAAATATTTTCAGTTAGAGAAGGGTACTGATAAACAGTAGGTCCTAACTCTATGCATGCTGTTCTTTATAAGAGAAGATGAACACAGTGAAAACATAAACAAAATAACGAGTCACAATGAGAAAAACATCACCGTCAACATAGACCAGGATCCCATAAATCATCTTGTATTGATGCTCCAAACCAGTTACAACTTTAAGTCCAATGGTTTAGTTTAGCAATCATCTACACATCTCAACCTAACTTATCTACCACAAGCAGAGCTCCAAGGGCCAATGAACACTATTTACAAGTAGAAATCTCAAGCTCAATTACATTTCAATGTTCAGTAGCCAACTCAACCAACCCCTCTCTCTGTTGGGAAACTAGCTCCAAAAAGAGAAGAAAAGAGATATAAACGCCTTAGAAATAAGCCACTTCGAGGGGGCAACCTCTAATACATTACATGAATGAACAATTCTTGGATGATAAAATTTACAAAACCTCCTTTCTATATATAGGAGTCCATGGGGCCATAATGTAATCCTAGTAGGCCACAATGTAATCCTAGCCGACCTAACAATAATAATTTAAGGGCACAATAATAACAAAATGGGGGTTACAAGGGTACAATAATAACAATAAGGGGGTTACACTAACAACAATAAGGGACTATACTAGTAATATAGGGACCTAACATGCCCCTCTCCTTCAAAAAAGGTGTTGTCCTCAACGCTTGAGTAGCTCTGGGTGCTTTTGTATAAAATTCTCATCCTCCCATGTAGAATCTTCAGTGGGTAAGTTCTTCCACTTGATGAGATACTCTGAAATTGATCGATTCCGTAACTGTCGAGTTCTTGTTTCCATGATCGCTTCAGGTTCCAATATGATTTTTCCTTCCTCATCAAGTTCTGGCAATATTGTTTGAACTGGAAGATTTTCACCTATAACCTTCTTTAAGCATGAAACATGGAAAATCGGATGCACTCGTGAAGAAGCAGGAAGCTCCAATTTGTATGCCATAGTACCAATCTTTTGCAACACCTTGTAAGGACCATAGTACTTTGGTGATAATTTATTATCCTTCTTAGCTTGCTTGAGGGAAATTTGTTTGTATGGTTGTAGCCGTAAAAATACCTAATCTCCTACATCAAAACTTCTCTCGCTGCGATGTTGATCTGCCTGTTGTTTCATTCGATTTTGTGCCAAATTCAGGTTATCCTTTAAGAGTTGGAGAACTTCTTGCCGATGCTCGATGTGATCTTCCACTGCTTGAACCTTCGAATTTTCCCTTAAAGATGATGTGATGGATGGTGGATGATATCCATAAAGTGCCATAAATGGGGTCATTTTTGCTGCAGTATGGAAGGAAGTGTTATACCACCATTCAGCGAGAGGTAACCACTTGACCCATTGTGTTTGTTTATCAGATACAAAACAACGAAGATATCCTTCCAAACATATATTTACTATCTTAGTTTGACCATCATATTGAGGATGATAAGATGAGCTATGAGCTAATTGAGTACCCAAACAAGAAAATAACTCCGTCCAAAAATTTCCAGTAAAAATGGGATCTCTATCGCTCACAATAACCCTTGGGCTTCCATGTAGTTTTTGAATTCTATCCATAAATGTAGTAGCAACTATACTTGCTTTAAATGGATGAGATAATGCACAAAAGTGTGCATACTTGGTAAGTCTATCAACTACCACCATGATGACACTCTTTCCTTCAGACTTAGGTAAACCCGTGATAAAATCCATTGAAATCTCCTCCCAACGTTGACTTGGAATGGATAAAGGTTGTAGAAGTCCCGGGGTCTTAATTGTTTCCACTTTATTCTGCCGGCAAACCAAACATTCCGCCACAAACTTTTGAATATCAGATTTAAGGCCATCCCAAAAAAATTCTTTCTTCACCCTGTGGTAAGTTTTTAAAAATCCTGAGTGTCCTCCTAAAGGAGAAGTGTGCAATTCCAGAAGAATCTTTTGTTTTAGTTGGGAATTTTTACAAAGATATAAGCGATCTTTGTACCATAAGGAATCATTTTTCCAACTAAATGTATCAGATGTACTAGGATCTTGCTGCAACTTTTGAATGAGTGTCCATACATCTTTTTACTTCTTCCATTCATCTCTTGCTTCGGTTATCCAATCTGGTTGGATAATAGAAATGGCACAAAGCAATGCTTCCACCTCTTCATTCTTTCTTGAGAGTGCATCTGCAACAACATTAAGCTTTCCTTTTTTGTAGATTATTTCAAAGTCATAACCCAACATCTTTGTGACCCATTTTTGCAGCTCTTCTGAAGATAGTCTTTGTTCCAAAAAGTGTTTAAGACTATCATGATCAGTTTTTACCTTGAAGTGTCTTCCCATTAGGTAAGTTCGCCATTTCTTTAGTGCATGCAGTATTGCTAACATTTCCTTCTCATAAATAGGTTTCCGTAAATACTTTCCTTTGATTGGATGACTTTCAAAAGCAATGGGTCTTCCTTCTTGCATTAAAACAACACCAATTCCATTTCCTGAGGCATCACATTCCACAATAAAGGTTTTTGTGAAGTCCGGCGTAGCTAAGACTGGTGCTAGGCACATTGCCTCTTTAAGATGTTCAAAGGCCTTAGTTGCTTCAGGAGTCCATGAAAATGCATATTTCTTCAATAATGTTGTTAGAGGTGTTGTTATTCTCCCATAATTTTTAACAAACTTGCGATAATACCCTGTTAACTCGAGAAATCCTCGCAACTGCTTTATGGTTTTGGGGACTTTCCATTCCTTAATGGCTTTAATTTTGTTAGGGTCTACCTTAACACCCTTGTGAGATACAATATGACCCGGATATTCCACCTCTTGTACTCCAAAGAAACATTTGGATGTTTTTGCATATAATTGTTTCTCCTGCAATAGTTTGAGCACCTTGTCAACATGTTGAACATGATCCTTCCAAGACCTGCTGTAGATTAGTATATCATCAAAAAATACTAGCACAAATTTTTCTAAGGAAGGGTTTGAAAATGGAATTCATCAACCCTTGAAATGTAGAAGGTGCATTGGTAAGGCCAAAAGGCATGACCAAAAATTCATAATGACCCTCATGAGTTCGAAATGTTGTTTTTGGAATATCTTCAATCTTCATTCTAATTTGATGATATCCCGAACGAAGATCCAACTTGGTAAAATAAATTGCTCCATGTAATTCATCCAATAATTCATCAATCACAGGAATGGGAAATTTATCTTTAATGGTGAGCTTATTGAGCTCCCTATAATCTAGACACATTCGCCATGATCCATCCTTCTTGTGTACCAATACTACAGGAGCAGAGAAAGAACTTTGACTATGTTGAATTATACCCGCCTCTAACATTTCTGCAATCATACGTTCAATTTCGCTCTTTTGGTAGTAAGGATATCTATAAGGCCTGATGTTTGGAGGAACACTTCTTGGAATCAAATGAATAGCATGATCATGATCACGAATAGGTGGGAGTCCTTTGGGAGTTTCAAACACCTTGGAATGATTGTCCAATACTTGTTGGAGATCTGCAGGAATAGATGATTTTGATATTGGAACTTCTAGTGAGCATAATTGTGCAATTACGCCTCATTGTTCTTTCTTTAGAAGCTTTGTCATGACATTAGAGCTTATTATCCTTCCTGGCTTCCCTGCAATACCTTGTAATTCAACTTCCTTTCCTTCTGAAAAAAATTTCAAGAAAAGTTCTTGAAAATTAAAAGCTACTGTCCCCAAAGATTGTAACCATTGTACTCCTAGTACAACATCAGCACCTCCCATAGGAATGGAAAGAATTGGAATAGTCAATACATATTCCCCCATGGTTAGCTTGATATTATGGCATTTTCTAGAGAAATTTATAGTTCCTCCATTTGCAACCATCACTTGACATTCTGGTGTTGGGTATAGGAAACAATTTAATTCCTTGGCTACCTTACAATGAATAAAATTATGGGTGCTACCCGAATCAATCAACACTATTACCTTTTTCTTCTTGATATGTCCTTCTATCTTGAGAGTTTGATGAGTGGTAATTCCTGCCAGTGCATTACACGATATGGTCGGATTCATTTCTTCCTCTTCTAGGGCTGGTTCCTGGTGTATATCCTCTTCTTGTTCATTTTCTTATTCTTCTTCACAATCTATGTAAAATAATTTCTTCTCAGCACACTTATGACCTTTAGTGTATTTGCTATCACAACTGTAGCAAAGCCCTTTTGATATTTTTTCTTCCAATTGTTGTGGTGTCAACCTTGTAGGTTGTGGAAATCTAGGCGTAGCAACACTTCCTTCTTTATAGAATTGAGTGGTAGGCTTCCTTGTCGCCATAATTTTACATTCAACTTTTCTTGCCAACCCGAATGCCTTCTCCAATGAATCAGGTTCCAAAACGCGAACTTCATGTTGGATGTTATCCTTTAAAGTGCCTATGAAGAGATCAATCATGTGTTCCTCTGGAATATCAGTTACCCTTATATTCAATTTTTGGAAGTCCTCAATGTGCTGCCCCACTAAACCCTTTTGTTTGAAATTTATCAATTGGCTAAAGAAGGTGTTGCTCTTTGTATCTTCATAATGTGCTATCATTTCCTTCGTAAAAATTGACCAAGTGACAATTTTTTTACGGGAGCAAAGCCATCGATACCATAAAAATGTATTTTATTCTAAATGTAAAGTTGCAATGCATACCTTTTGTGTGTTTTGCACGTTATGGAGATCAAAATATTGCTCCATTTGTAGTATCCATGTTACAGGATCCTTTCCATCAAACTTCCTCATATCCATCTTTGGAATATGGTGGTTCTTCCCACCAACATTAGAGTTTATAAATCACGATTAACATTTATTTTGTTCTCATCATGAGGTTCTTCTACTATCTTTTCACCATTAGGAAACCTTTCTTGTATCAACTTTGTCAAACCTTCCATGTCTGCTTTTAGAAAATTCTTCATGTTTTCCATTTTCTCATCGATCTTAGCTTCCATGTCATCCATCTTAGATTCCATGCTAGCCTCCATGCCATCAATCTTAGATTCCACGCCTTTCTTCAAAACTTCCATGTAATTTTTTGTTGCTCTTTGCGAGAGCGAAATTTGTTGCACTTGCTCTTGTAATTTTGATATGTCATGTTGCCATTCTTCATCTTCATGAGTCATAGTAGAGATTTCCAAAGGCTTGATGGGTGTTGAATTATTTTTAGGGGCCATTTTATAATACAATACTGATATCTATCCTACAATATGCCCTTGCAATCAATTCAACTTGATTCTTCAAACAAGACTTATGCAATTCGGAAAAAAAATACACACCTTTTACTTGCTTTTGAGGAGCTCGATATTGAAATTGTATTATCTCTGTGATTGCAGCTCTTCAATATTTTAAATTCAGCACTGAAGTAGCCCTATGAATTCTATTTTGAATGCCAGAGGTCTGACTTGATTTGGATTCTCCAAGACAAAGTTATGTCCAATCTCCCACAATGACCTAATTATGGACTGGTTCAGTATAGCGAACTTGTACGACTTGCCACGTGTCATTGTTTCATCCTTCGCCTTTGAAATTGATATAAAAGAAACTAAAGTCCGTGTAATTGCAACCAATTTTTACGACACTCCAATCCGATGCTCAGAGAGAGAGTTATTGAAATTTTCCCACGATCACCTTTTTGAGATGAAATTCGGGAGCCTGAAAAAGCACTACCTTCCACAGATCATATCTCCAAACATATTACGAACCAAGCTCTGAAATTTGTTGACGAGTTTCCTTAGGATTTCAGCTTCACACCATAAAAATTTCAGATTCTGAACCTCAGTAGAAAAAAAGTTATAGAGAAAATGCCACGATGGCCTGTTTAGGAGCATGAAAAAATACCTAACTGCCACAGATCATATCTCCGAAAATACTGCAAACCAAGCTCTGAAATTTTTAGAAAATCTTCCTCAGGATTTCAGCTTCTCACCCTAAAAATTTAAGCTTCTGAAAATTCGTAGAAAAAAATTTATAGAGAAAATTCCACGATGACCTGTTTGGAGCAGCGAAACCCTAGAATCCAAAGCTCTGATACCAAATGTTGGGAAACTAGCTCCAAAAAGAGAAGGAAAGAGATATAAAAGCCTTAGAAATAAGCCACTTCGAGGGGGAAACCTCCAATACATTACATGAATGAACAATTATTGGATGATACAATTTACAAAACCTCCTTTCTATATATAGGAGTCCATGGGGCCATAATGTAATCCTAGTGGGCCACAATGTAATCCTAGCCGACCTAAAAATAAGAATTTAAGGGCACAATAATAACAAAATGGGGGTTACAAGGGTACAATAATAACAATAAGGGGTTTACACTAACAATAATAAGGGACTATACTAGTGATATAGGGACCTAACACTCTCATCTTCTACATCAGTATTTATAGAATAACGAGGAGGTGAGATCTGATAAAAGATCTCTAAAGATAATAAACACAGACTTAATGGCTTCTCGGCCTTTGGGGGGCTCAATGAAGAAGCTTACATAGGTGTCCTCTGTATTAAATAATTCACATTAAGATCTAAGCTCGGTGGGAGCTCTTCTTGACTTTTGAGGCTCAGTGTTGTGTCAAAGTAACTCTGCTTGATATTTTGTCATTAAATTTGTTTGCAGAATTTACTCTCTCACTGCGCTTGAGACAAATATCTGATCCTGATCAATAACTTCAGCCTTTGATATGAATTCTTTGAGGCACATGTGGCATTGTGGTAGCTGGGAGGAATCGATTTTCCTCAGCTGTGGCGGTGGAAGCTTTATGTCTGATGAACCTTTATGATTTTTCTTTTAACTGTGTCTTAATTGGGGATTAGGCTTTTGATAAACCATATTAGACGTAATCCCCGCAGATCTGTCTTCAATCTTCTGTTCTGGTATATTTTTATCCTCGACACTGATACTCTTTGATTTGTGCCTCATTCACTGTGTTTGTTGGTGTGCAGGGATGTGCAGGGGTGATATGGCATCAATGCCTCATGAAACATCGATGAAACGTGGATTTTAAACCCTACGAATGATTCTTCTTTGATGAATCGAAGGTAGGAGAATCGTCACCCTCAACCTTTGAACTTTCTTCAACATGGCAGAAAATCCATTTAAACCCTGCAAAATACAAAAAACATTATGAAATCATGCATATATAGGTTTACTACTTTGGAAGGAAATGTGGGGAGAGCGTGGCCATTGGATGGCATCATCCAACGGTCAAGATTGATCAGAAGAAGTCAAAGGGAAGGCGGAAGAAGAATTTAAATCAGAGTCCTAGATCGCGCAAAGATCAATGGTCGGGAGCGGAGGTGAATAAATAACGTGAAGGGGTCACATTATTCAGAAAATAAAAATAAAAAGTGGAGACAAAGGTTTAAAACCTTCGTTTCAGCGAAAAATGGTCGAAAAATGAGTGGGGAGCTCGGGACGAACGTGGGCCGTCAGATGAGATCGGCCCACACGATCAACGGTGGAGATCGGGCACCAGAAAACCTTAGAAACATGCCCCAGACTTCAGAACCTTTAATTAAACCACATTATATAATGTTCCCAGGTCTGCATTGGGTGACTGTGCGAGGAACCCATGGAGAACCGCTCCAATTGAAATCTGCCGCGTGGACGCTGATGTGGCACTGGAGTGTGGGCCATCGATCTGCAGATCAGATCGACGATGGAGATTCTTTCATAACTGCACCGTACTTTCGCTTATCGCATGGGATTCTTCAGAGCACGATCACCGTCCGATGAGCGGCTTCAGATCGGACGGCGCGCATCGATATCGCGCTCACTCCACATTCGAACTTTAATGTGCGATGAGGGCGGTTTTTCAACAGTGCTCGAGGCCACGTGTCGACTGGTGGCGCTGATCGCTGCCAAACGAAAAAAACTGCCTCCCTCTCAAAAGTGGTGCGATGAATTGCGCCCGGTTTTCTTTTAATATAATGACGATAAAACATTAAAAACCCAAAAATTAAATATACACAAAGGTTTGTGTCGGGAGGGTTTTATATTTGTGACTTGGCTTGGCGTCCGTTTGCAGGGCCATGGATGTATGGAAGATAATATGACTGGGGGTTTATGCACATGTCTAATCGGCATCAGAGATTTCAATAAAGGGGGAAGACTTGCGCACCGTGTTACCTCTGATGCGATGAGCGCCCAAAATAGCTCCACGCCTGGTTCCAATGCCAGGGCATATGGAGTGGAAATGGCTAAGGACTCAGCCCAAGGGGGCTTAAACCTTTACACCAAAATATGTATTTTATGAATTTTTCAATGTTTTTCAAGGGTTTTGAGGGTTTCGATAAGGCAAAGAAGGAGTCTTAAACCTTATCAAAGGGGGTTTCGATAGGGGGAAAAGGGAAAAATATAAAGATGAAGGATTTTTATGAGAATGAAAGGGGTAGAAAATGAGGTTAGTCTTGGAAGAGGAAAGGAAAGGGAAAAAGGAGTTTGGATCAGTATTCTCTCTTGGGAGTCAGCAGGATTTCTGAATGTAAAATGGGCACAACAATGAAGATTTGGATAGAGGCATGAGGCCTTCAAGAGTCTTCAAGAGCCAACACTTTTTGCAATAAAATTTTTTCCTTGAAGGCTCCAAAAATGATTTAGCCACCTTTTGGTATAACAAATTTCATAGGTGGCTAACATAATGTATTGTAATATTGATGCAGGTGACCACTCCGCTTCATTTCCAGACTCATCACAGTGTAAAACATCTCTATCAAATGTTCTTATTATTTGGATCTCATGCTTTAGGGGGAAATTGTTATAGGTCAATTTGTGCACCATTCCCAATGACCTGGTTAACTGGGCATCATCTCTAGGACCAATGATCAAGGGTCTATCTTTTCCTATCATTTCAGTTGCTACATGCCCTAAGACAAGAAACAAGACAAATCAAGCAAGAATTTCATGAAGCAAATGTTTCCATGGTTTGAAGCTTATTATATAGCATATGAGAGCTCACCAACGCAGGCTTTAACAGGCCTAAGTGCATTGCATATGCAGGTAGCCCCAAGCAAGGTTGCTCTGAAAATCACTTCCCGACATTCAAAGGTGCGTTGGTCACATTGGGAGCGAAATTCTCATTGTTCCAGAATCTCCACTTGGCCAGTGCCTTCTAGAAGAGTTCACATGTGTCAAGCTTCAGATCCAAGTGTCCATTTGACATCTAAATGACTGGAAACATGTCTTGCCTATTTTTGGAAAGTTATTGATTGCAAAACAACCTACAGTTCATCTATAAATTGAGCACAGATCTAAGTGCTTGAAGAGGAAGAATTTGAGTAGAGAAATGCTGGAAAATTTTCAATTGAGAGCTTGATTTGTGAAGCTACTGCTGGAGAGATTTATACTGTGATTAGGCTTGGGAACATTGCTGGAAGGTCACTTCAAATCAATCACTAGGTTGTAACCTCTCCTTCTATCATCAATAAAGAGTACTTCTTATTTTTCCCTATATGCATCTGTATTGGCTTTGATTTTCCATATCGCAAGATCTTAGTTGATGTGTATGGTTTATGCTTTACTTATTTAGCTAACTAACTTGAATAGATATCTATATTATTGCATCTTCTACTATTTCAATGTTCTTTCTTGCAGGAAGTGTTCAACCCACAAACCGCTTGAATTGAAAGCTGCAATGGAAGCGACAGAAGGAGCCATTTAGAAGCGACTGAACAAGTAAGCCTCCAATCCTCTCTGTGTATCTATTCTAAGTTAGGAGAAATAGTCATATAGTCTTTCACCTATTGTTCTAGACTATCACCGGTCTAGGGAAGCATAATTTATCCTTAGATTACAATTTTGGCCCAACAAATGTCATCCTGTACTCCATCCAATATTATTCTCCTCACTTTGGCTACATTCATCTTCCATTGAGCAAGGTCCTGGACATCTACTGATGGTGGTTGTGGAATGAATGTCTTGAAATATCCAACAATATATTGTCATCCAATACTGCCTCCATGTGATCCTTCCATGCGATGAAATTAGAGCTTCCTTCTAGGGCATACTCTAGCCTCAACTAGTTGAAGTTCATCTTCCCAAATCTGAAGAGATCATGCAACACTAAACTACAAATTCAATTCTAATGAGAACCAAATTTGAAATTTTTTCTCTAGTGTGAATCCTGTTATGATACCATGTAGAAATCATGTTGTAGATTTGCAACTTTTTATGAAATTTTCTAAATCACAAGAGACAAACCCACTCTACTGCTCTATGGAATTAAATTCACAATCTAGAACACAAATCATAAATATGGAATATGAAAAATCCGACATAGACAATGATTTATATAGGGGATAGAAACTGCTCAAAACCCTCCTATCTGTATTGCATTAATCAAAGAACAGAGATGCAATACATATGATTTCTCAAGCTTGAGCACAACCTGTAAGTGTATATTCTATATCTCTGCTCGTTTGACTAAAATTGGCCAACACTAAGCCAATTTTCAAGCCCTCCAAGCCCCTATTTCCTTGCACAAATCCAAGGGAATTAGGTCCCTATTATTTAGGGATTTTTCCCTCAATTGATTGCAAAATCCATAAGTTTTGATATCTAATTGCATGCACCACTTGTACACATTGGAATAGTATAAAATTGATAGTACATTGCCTTAGAATCTCCATCTCAATTGGGTAACTCAAATTCTATACATGCAAATTTTATCTTGGGCTGATTGATTAGTTATCTGGATGATTTCTGAGTTTGACTAAAGTCTCATTGCACAACTTGACCTTCCACTAGTTCCTCCAACAGTTAGAACTAGTTTAACAGAAAATAACACAATTTAACTGAATTATATTGCTACAAATTAGAAATCACTCATGCTTATCTTAACTCAAGGCCTCTAAATCAAATTAATTGAGTTAAATGAGTGATAAAATCCATGTCATCTTAGTTAAATACCTCCAAGATTTATGTTGAAATGGAAATTCAAAATTTCTCTAGTTGACCAAAGCAAAGTCAAACTGAGATCTTCTTGCTGCATTTTTCAATAGATAGCATGAACAAATGCCATGAAATCCTTTTCTGTCACTGTATAATTCAACTCTATAGGAGTTAAATTTTTTCTTATATAATATATATCATAAGGAGTTAAGTTTTTTTGTCCCAACACAACCCCTAAAGATGCATCTGAGGCATTAGTAGAAATATGAAATGGAAGGGACCAATTTGGCCTCTAAGAATGAGTGTCTCAATTTTTTTTTGTTTCAACAATTCAAAATATTTTTGACAATCAGAATCCTAATGAAATTCAAAATCTTTGGTGAGGAATTTGAAAAGTGGTGAAGCAAGATTTGTGAAGTTTTCTATATACCTTATATGGTAACATGTGAATCCAAGAAAATTTCAAATATAACTTTGGAATTTGGGAACTAAAATTTTGGAGATGATTTCGACCTTTAATGAATCCACTTTGATTCCAAAACCTGAAATATGATGGCCCAAAACAATTTCTTCAATAAATTTTTTTTTTTTTAATTACTTAATGAAAGATTATCTTCTTTACATATAACAAGGATTTTTTCCAAATTTTTGAGAGTTTCTTCAAAAGTATTCCCATAAATAGTAAAATCATCCATATACACTTCTACACAATCATGGATCAAATTAGAAAATATATCTAATACTTCTCTTTGAAATGTAGCAGGTGCATTGTATAATCCAAATGGAAGTAATCTATACGCATACATACTATTATGTTGATATTTAGGTGCATTTTGAATATGATTGTACCCGATGAAACCATCAAGTAAAGATAAATATTATTTACTACTAGTGTATCTAAAACTTGATCAATGAAAGGTAATATGAAATGATATTTTTGAGTTACTTTATTCAATTCTCTATAATCTATGAGAAATCTCCATTTTCCATTTTTCTTTGGCACAATAAACGAGGGTGAAACCCATTGGTTATCTAAAATTGGGTAAATAAAGTTCATATTGAGAAATTTTTGTAACTCTTCTTTATGAATCTCCCTCATATTATGATTCATCCTTCTTTAGGGTTGTATTAAAAATTTTACATTCTCTTTTATATAGATATGATGCGTGCATATATTTGGATTGACTCGTTTCATGTCTGTATATTCCCATGCAAATCCAAATGAATGTTTTTTCAACATCTTAATCAGTTGTAATTTTTCAAATTCCTCCAAGTTATTATTGACATTTAATGTTTTTCCTGGGTTAATCTCTACAAGAGTATTGCCATTTTTTTCCATTGACTTTAATGATAGTTTGGTTTTTTGAGATGAAAAGTATTAAATACTACAATTTTCTTGAAAAAAGTGATCTAACATACACACACAATAATTTTGTTGACAATATTAAGAAAAATCATGATTGTTCATAACATTCATTAATAGATTTTCCTCATCTTTTTGTGAGATAGTTAAAATTAGTTGACTAATTTCATAATCTTCATCATCATCTTAAATCCATTCTTCATTCTATATTTCATTTATTTATCTTGCTAGTGGATATAAAGTTAACTTTTTAGTTGAATTTCCATCATAAATAAACATGTCACCAAACCCACATCTAAGAAATGCATCAGTTGTGGTTAACCATGGCCTTCCAAGTATCATTAGATGAACTCCTAGATTAGTCCTTGGAGTTAATATCACGAAATCAACTAGATACTCCCATGAATCTAGGTATGCTAATACATCTTGTAATATACCCTCTTGTTTGATAATAGACCTATCTTCTAATTGTAATATAGTAGGAGTATATTGAATATTAGTTAATTTTAATTCATCCATAGTACTCTTTGTCATCACATTTATAGTTGCACCTAAGTCAATCAATGTACTTGGGATTTCGACATTATTGATCTGAACCTTTATAATAGGACTTCCTACATTGAAATATTTTTCAATTGTAGATGTTACAATCATAATTTCCACAATTTTCCCTACGAGTTTCACTTTTATGTTTGCTTTATTTTTCTTCCAAATTTTCTAATATTCAACTCCTTCATTGTTTTTGAAAAAATAGGGATTTACCTTATTACTTGAAGCATTAATGGATTTTAATTCAAACATTTTTCAACTCAGCTAACATATTATAATCTCGTAAAACAATTTGCTTCTCTACAACTTTATCAATTTGTAATCTTTCCAGAAAAGGAGGGTTTTGTAAGGATATATAGGGCTCCTTACTAGAGGAGTTATGGGAGTTGCAATTATTTCATTATCATCTATTTTTTAGGAATTAATTCCTTTTGAGAAGTCTCCTCCTTTTCAATATTTTTATCCTCTGTATATTATTGAATGACAACAAGAGGTGTTCTTTTGTAAAACGTCCCAGATCTAAGATGAATATCATCCAACTCAAGATGAGTTATCTTGTAACTTTGAAAATTTTGGAATTCAATACTGTAAGTGGGTTAATAAGGTTGATTTATTTTTGGGATTAGGGAGAGGTTGTGCAGGTAATTGGTTTGGTATTTTAGGAAATGAAGTAGATGGTAATGGAAGGGGTTGAATTGTGGTCGATTGAGGAAGGAATTAAGATTGGGGAGGTTGTGGAGGTTGAGATGGAGAATAATATTAAGGCTGATATTGAGGATATTGTGGGAAAGATTGAGGGTATTTTGGATTTCTACCAGAGGAACCTTGCCATACTTGTGACCAAGATGAATTTTTTGGTTGGGGTGGCCAAGTTTTCCAAGGTAGGGGCGTTTTCCAATTATTCTGAGGCTGTGCATAATATCAAAATTATGCATTAGGATCTTGTGCCATACCTGGTTGATGAGGCTTCCAAGGCCTTCTAGGAGCAACATAACAAAGCTGTTTTGGTGCTTGAATTGCTCCATATTCTTCTTGGTAAACAACCTTTAATCCTGATATTGAAGGAAAATCTTTTATAAAATGAGTCTCTACAAAAAAAAATCAATATTGTTAAGAGGAAATTCTTGTAATGCATATGTATTTACGCATATCGGATAGAATATAGATAAAGAAATATTTTAAGCCTTTTGATTGTTTTGCATTGTCAATATATCAATTTGTTCATTAATATTACAAAAAATATCAATTTTAATTTTATCAAGAAAATCATCGAGTTCTGCTCGACTTATCATTCCCGGTGTAGATTTACTTAGTCGTGACATAACTGGATCTCTAGGATTCTTGCCATATATTGTCTTCTCTCTTGAGACACGTTTTCACAATTCACAAATCTCTTCAAATGATAGCTGAGACACATATCCTTTACCTGTGAGTTTAATAAGATCAATCCATTGATCCCTTATAACTCTAACTAAGATAATTTTTAAGGTATTAAGTCCTAAATTATGCAATTTAGCTCTTTAACATTATATGCAAAGCTTTGTACTAAATCTTCAAGGATCTCATCTTATTTTTGAGTCATTTTAAAAAATTCCTCTAAGGTCATGATGTATACAATAATCCTTATACTTTTATAATAATAATATTTTAATGTCATCCCATGTCCTTATAGAATTATTTCCTAAACCCATAAACTAATTTAGAGCCCCATCTTTCAATGTGGATGGAAACAATTTCAACTTTTGATGCTAGGTCCCTATTATACTAGTGTATCCCCTTATTATTATTATTATTAGTGTAGCCCCCTTATTGTTATTTTTGTGCCCATGTAGTCCCAATATTTCTATTATTGTGCCCCATATAAGGCCACTATTGTTATTGTTGTGTCCTTACATTGTTATTTTTATGTCGGCTAGGATTATATTGTGACCCCTTGGACTCCTATATATAGAAATGAGGTTTTTTTGTTTGTATCATCCAAGAATTGTTCATTTATTCAATGTAAAGGAGGTTTCCCCCTTGAAGAGGCAGATTTCTAAGTTATTGATCTATCTTTTATTCTATTTTGTGAGATGTTTTCATAACATTTGGTATTAGAGCTTTGGATTCTAGGGTTTCGTTGCTACAAACAGGTCATCTTGGAATTTTTTACATAACATTTTTTCTACGAAGGTTTAGAAGTTGGAAAAAAAATCAATTTGAGCTGAAAGCCTAAGGAACTTCGTGTAAAAATTACAGACCTTGGTTTGCTATATTTTCGCATATATGATCTGAGGAAGTTAGGGTTTTTCTAGGCTCCATAATTTAATCTCAAATAAGTGGCTGAGAGAAAATCATCATAGCTTTCGTTTTAGATATCGGATTGGAATTCTGTAAAAGGTGACTAAAAGTGCACAAATTTTAGTTTCTTGTGTATCGATTGCAAAGCCAAAGGTCAAAATAGTGACACGTGGCATGTTGTACATGTTCGCTCTGCTAAACCAACCCATAATTAGGTCATTATGGGATATTGGACATAAACTTATCGTAAAGAATCCAATTTAGGTCTGACCTATGGAGTCCGAAAGAAGACTCATAAGGCTAATAAAAAATTGAAGATAAAATCTTGGGGATCCGAAATTACAGAGATACATCAGTTTCAATATCGAGCTCCTCAAAAGCAAGAAAAATGTGTGTATCTTTTTTTTAAATTTGCATTATTATTGTTTGAAAAATCAGTTTGAAGTGATTCCAAGGGCATATTGAAGCATAGATATCAGTTTTAGCTTCTAAAACGACCCCTAAAAAGAATTCCACACCCATTAAGCCCTTAGAAGGCTCTAATATGACTCATGAAGATGAAGAAGTGCAACATGATATATCAAAATTACGAGACCATGTTCTAAAAATTCCGCTCTCACAAAGAGTTAAAAAAAATGAAATGGAAGCTAAGATGGATGGTTTGAAGAAAGATATAGATATATTGAAGAAGGGCATGGAAGCTAAGATCAATTGTATAGAAGTAAAACTAAAAGCAGACATGGAAAGTTTGAAGGAAGGTTTGACAAAGCTGCTACAAGAAATGATTCCTAATGGTGAAAAAATAGTAGATGAAACTCATGATGGGATCAAAAGAAATGTTAATCATGATTTCATAGACTCTAATGTTGGATTTAAGACCCACCATATTCCAAAGATAAACATGAGGAAATGGAAAGGATTCGGTAACATGGATACTACAGATGGAGCAATATGTTGATCTCCATAATGTGAAAAAAACACAAAATGTACGCATTGCAACTTTATATTTAGAACAAAATACATTTGTATGGTATCGATGGCTTTGATCTTGTAAAAAAAATGTCACTAAGTCAATTTTTACGGAGGAAATTATAACACATTATGAGGATACAAAGAGAAACACCTTCTTTAGCCAATTGATTAATCTCAGACAAAAGGGTTCAATGGTGGAACACATTGAGGACTTCCAAAAATTGAATATAAGGGTAAGTGATATTCCGAAGGAACACAATATTGATGTCTTCATAGGGAATTTAAAGGATAACATCCAACATTAGGTTCGCCTTTGGGAACATGATTCATTGGAGAAGGCATTCAGGTTGGCAAGAAAATTGAAAGCAAAATTATGTCAACAAGGAAGCCTACCACTCACAACTATAAAGAGGGAAGTGTTGCTACTCCTAGACTTCCACAACCTACAAGGTTGACACCACGACAATTGGAAGAAACAAGATAAAAACGGATTTGCTATAGTTGTGATAGAAAATACACTAAAAGTCATAAACGTGTTGAGAAGAAATTATTTTACATAGATTTTGAAGAGGAGGAAGAAAAGGAACCATAAATTTCAAAAGAAAAGGATATACACCAGGAACCAACCCTACAGGAAGAAGAAATGAATTAGACCATATCCTATAATGCATTGGCAAAATTTTCACTCCTCAAACTCTTAAGATAGAATGACATATCAAGAAGAAAAATGTAATAGTGCTGATTGATTCGGGTAGTACCCATAATTTTATTCATTGTAAGGTAGATAAGGAATTGAATTGCTTCCTATACCCAACACCAGAGTGTCAAGTGATGGTTGCAAATGGAGGAACTACAAATTTCTCCGGAAAGTGCATAATATAAAACTAACCATAGGGGAACATGTATTAAATAGTCCAATTATCTCCATCCCAATGGGTGGTGCCGATGTTGTACTAGGATTACAATGGTTACAATCTTTGGGGATCGTAGCTTTTGTTTTTCAACAAATTTTCTTGATTTTTTTTTTCGGAAGGAAAGGAAGTTGAATTATGAGGTATTGTAGGGAAGCCATGAAAGATAATCACCTCTATTGTCATGAAAAAGCTTCTGAATAAATAAAAACGAGGTGTAATTGTACAATTATTCTCACTATAGGTTCAAACATCAAAATCTTCTATTTCTCTAGATCTCCAAAAAGTCTTGGACAATCATTCCAAGGTATTTGAGATGCCCAAAGGACTCCCACCTATTCGTGATCAAGATCATGCTATTCATTTGATTCTAGGAAGTGTTCCTCAAAACATGAGGCCTTACCAATATCCTTATGCTCAAAATAGTGAGATTGAACATATGGTTGCATAATGCTAGAGGCTGGTATAATTCAACCTAGTCAAAGTTATTTTTCTGCTCCAGTAGTATTGGTGCACAAGAAGGATGGATCATGGCGTATGTGTCCGTATTATAGGGAGCTAAACAAGATCACTATTAAAGATAAAATTCCCATCCCCATCATTGATGAATTATTAGATGAATTACATGGAGAAATTTACTTCACCAAGTTGGATCTTTGTTCTGGATATCATCAAATTAGAATGAAGACTGAAGACATTCCGAAAAAAAAATTCAGAACTCATGAAGGTCATTACGAATTTTTGGTCATGCATTTTGGCCTTACTAATGCACCTTCCACATTTCAAGGTCTAATGAATTCCATTTTCAAACCATTCCTTAGAAAATTTGTGTTAGTATTTTTTGATGATATACTAATCTACAACAAGTCTTGGAAGGATCATGTTCAACATGTTGACATGGTGCTAAAACTATTAGAGGAGAAATAATTATATGTGAAACCCTCCAAATGTTTCTTTGGAGTACAAGAGGTGGAATATTTGGGTCATATTGTATCTCATGAGGGTGTTAAGGTAGACCCTAAAAAAATTAAATCCATTGAGGAATGTAAAATCCCTACAACCATAAAGCATCTTCGAGGATTTCTAGGGTTAACAGGGTATTGTCGCAAGTTTGTTAAGAATTATGGGAAAATATCGACACCTTTAACATATTTACTGAAGAAAGATGCATTTTCTCGGAATCCAGAAGAAACTAAGGCATTTGAACATCTTAAAGAGGAAATGTGCTAATCACCGGTCTTAGCTACACCAGACTTCACAAAAACCTTTATTGTGGAATGTGATGCCTAAAGAAAGGGAATTGTTGTGGTTTTAATGCAAGAAGGAAGACCCATTGCTTTTGAAATTCATCTAATCAAAGGAAATGATTTGCTGAAACCTATTTATAAGAGGGAAATGTTGGAAATACTACATGCACTAAAGCAATGGCAACCTTACGTAATGGGAAGACACTTCAAGATAAAAACAAATCATGATAGTCTTAAATAATTTTTGGAACAAATATTATCTTCAGAAGAGCAACAAAAATGGGTCACAAAGATGTTGGGTTATGACTTTGAAATCATCTACAGAAAAGGGAAGCGAAATGTTGTTGCTAATGCACTCTCAAGAAAGGATGAGGATGTGGAAGCATTGCTTTGTGCCATTTATATTATCCAACTTGAGTGGATAACCAAATAAAGGGATGAATGGAAGAATGATGAAGAGGTGTGGACACTTATTAAAAAGTTGCAGCAATATCCCAGTACATCTGAAACATTTAGCTGGAAAAATGATTCATTATGGTACAAATATCGCTTATATATTTGTAATAATTCCCAACTCAAACAAAATTTTCTTTTGGAATTGCACACCTCTCCCTTAGGAGGGCACTCAAGATTTTTAAAAAATTACCACAAGGTCAAGAAGGAATTTTTTTGGGATGGCCTTAAATCTGATGTTCAAAAGTTTCTGCCAGAATGTTTGGTTTTCCAACAAAATAAAGTTGAGACAATTAAGACCCTAGGTCTATTACAATCTTTATCCATTCCAAGTCAACGTTGGGAGGATATTTCAATGGATTTTATCATAGGTTTACCCAATTCCAAAGGAAATACTATCATCATGGTGGTAGTTGATAGAATTACCAAGTATGCACACTTTTGTGAATTATATCATCCATTTAAAGCGAAACAGTTGCTACTACATTTATGGAAACAATTCAAAAGCTACATGGAAACCCAAAGATTATTGTAAGTGACAGAGATCCCATTTTTACAGGAAATTTTTGGATGGAAATATTTTCTTGCTTGGGTACTCAATTAGCTCATAGCTTATCATATCATCCTCAATCTGATGGGAAAACTGAGATAGTGAACAAATGTTTGGAAGGATATCTTCGTTGCTTTGTATCTGATAAACAAACATAATGAGTCAAGTGTTTACCTTTGGATGAATGGTGGTATGACACTTCCTTCCATACTGTAGAAAAAATGACCCCATTTATGGCACTTTATGGATATCATCTGCCCTTCATAGCATCATCTTGAAGAGAAAATTCTAAGGTTCAAGGAATGGAAGATCACATCGATCATCAACAACAAGTTCTCCAACTCATAAAGGATAACCTCACCTTGGCGTAGAATCAAATGAAACAATAGGCAGATCAACATCGTAGTGAAAGAAGTTTTGATGTAGGCAAATGGGTATTTTTACGGCTACAACCATACAAACAAATGTCCCTCAAGCAAGCTAAGAAGGATAATAAATTATCACCAAAGTATTATGGTCCTTACAAAGTGTTTCAAAATATTGGTACTATGGCATACAAATTGGAGCTTCCTGCATCTTCCTGAGTGCACTCAATTTTCCATGTTTCATGCTTAAAGAAGGTTATAGGTGACAAGCTCCCAGTTCAAACAATATTTCCAGAACTTGAAGAAAAATGAAAAATCATATTGGAACCTGAAGAAATCACGAAGAAAATAACTCAATAGCTACGAAATCGATCAATTTCAAAGTATCTCATCAAGTGGAAGAACTTACTTATTGAAGAGTTGACCTAGGAGGATGCTAATTTTATACAGAAGCATTGATAACTGTTCAAGTGTTGAGGACAACAATTTTTTGTAGGAGAGGGGCATGCTAGGTCCCTATAATACTATTTTTCCCCTTATTGTTTTTGTGTATCCCCCTTATTGTTATTATTGTGCCCATGTAGTACACATATTGTTATTATTGTGCCCCATAGAAGCCCAATATTATTATTTTTTTGCCCTTACATTGTTTTTTTTTTCTAAGTTAAGTTAATATTTTAACAGAGGAAATAGTTTACATCATGGCCGAAGCCTAGTCTTTGCCCAATCCTATGGCAATCTTGACAAAAAATTAAGAGAAAAATACTGCCCTCATAGAGGGAAACCAGCCTTGAACAATTTTCGAGCTGTTGCATTGCCCTCGCAGGGGTTCCATCAGATGATGCTTCTGAAGATTACTTTGATTACAAAAATCATAAACAGAACTATAATCCGACACAAAAAAATAATAAAAAACAAGCCCGATAGTATGGGCCGATAATAAGCATGAAAACCAAACAAAGAAAGAGAAACTACTCATCAGGCGGTTCTTCCACGACTCTGCACCAGAGTGCATCCATGTCTCCATATTTCTTGAACAGGTATGTGATGGAAGTGACAAACTTCCTGGAAGGTGCTGGATCTCCTCGCGCCATTTCCACGTCACGAATCCTGCTCGCTTGCCTAGGATCTCCTTGCGCCTCCTTGCCCTGCGTGTGCATCGACCCCGCCTGATGGTTCGAAGTCTGGGCAGCTACTTTACATAGACCCACCAGGCCAATGCTCTATTCATCTGCCTAGGGCTCTTCATGGAGGACCACAGTAATTGAGGCAGTGACTTGAGGGCAGTTGAGAGAGAAATTGAAAGAAAAAAGCGCTGTATGAGGCATGGAAAAAGGCAAACCGACGGGAATTGGAAGCTCTGGGGAGCCCAAGCGGTGGTCAGTGCCATGAAAATGACCCCTCCTACTTTTGGTGTTGGGATAGCAGCCCGAAAAATGGTCACTGGAATGAGAAGACGAAACGGAGGTGGAGTTTGAGGGAGCGCGCCGGGGTTGGATTCTGGTGCTACCCCTGTGGCACCTCATCCGATGGCGAAGGCAAGGCATTGGAACAGTCTTTGCAGAGGGCACGAGAAGAGGTGGAAGAGCAGGGGTGAAGGAGGCCTGAGGAATGCGAAAATTCAAAGAGACCGCAGCAAACAGACAAAGACCAAAATGTGAGAATTGGAGATTATCACCAAGGTCCAAGAAGCAGCTCAACAGGCTTATTTTTCCAGTCACAGTGCGCACACTGGGGAGCCCAGCTGTCGAGGAGCACCTGCAATTCATCGGCTGAGGAGTGTCTGAGAAACCAGATCTATTCGCCATTTTATCAATCTGAATGAGATTGCATTGAAGAACAGCCGGCAATAAACCCACATTGATGAGAGCTGAAGGCCGATGCATTGAGTCGCATGCGAAATCGCACAGAGGAATGGACGTAGGATTACGAACAACACCGGAAGTAAATGCCGTCGATACGTTGGCAGCAGTTCTTAAATGCCACTCTTCAACCGTGACTTGGGTGGGCAGGTGTCTCCATGCTATGCCACACCCAAGTCCCATCGCTTTAAACACTGCCCTCTTCACTCGCATCCGGGAGTGCCCTTACATTGTTATTGTTATGTCGTCTAGGATTATATTGTGATCCCTTGGACTCCTATATATAGAAAGGAGGTTTTTTCATTTGTATCATCCAAGAATTGTTCATTTATTTAATGTAAAGGAGGTTTCCCCCTCGAATAGGCAGATTTCTAAGTCATTGATCTATCTTTTCTTCTATTTTGTGAGTTGGTTTCATAACATTTGACCATCAAGAAAATAATCATAAGATCTACACTACACTTAAAATTCAAACAAGAATGTTTTTGGATCCTATGTCTTCATTCCATGGAAGTTGCGAAGAATAGAAGGGGAGATATTTTTCATAGTAACAATAGTATGAGTATATTAGATAGGAAATCCAAAGGGATCTTCTTCTTCATTGTTATCTCCAACATTTCCTCTTCCACCACTTCCACCTCTAGGAGGAGACCTTATTCCACCTCTACCACCCATGAATGGCGATATTTCCTCTCCTCCTCCTATCAACGTGTGCCCATCATATATTTATCCTTATCCTTTTTCCATAGTTTATTTTTCAAAGCTTATGTACGGTTTCTCAATTGGACTATCTTTCTGTAGTTCCTCTACCAATGGTTCTTCAGGAAAAGTTTTTTCATCCTCCTCTTCTTCTCCTTATTTTCTAGGCACTTCTAATTCTTGACCAATATGTTTTTCTCTTGTTGAATAAAGGAATATGAATCCATCGCTTGAAGATGTAGGTTCTTCTACCATTGCTTTTGTATATGAATTTGGTTATTCTCTATGTATAATTCCTTACCTTTGTACCTCAAGAAGTATTTTCTACCTGCAAAATATGGAATGCATGATATGGATGGTGATGTGACTCTTACTACACCACATGGTATAGTGGGGGTGGTTTGTGATGATGGAATTGGACTACGTCCTCTAACAAATCTACCCCTAGAATCTATTTCCCTATACATGCATCCTAAAATGATTTTTTATATGAATTTTTAATAGGCATCTAGAAATGAATGCAACTAATATGAGATGAAAATGCAACAAATATGGTTAGGAATAACCCCAAAATTTTTATGCACAGGTTCTTACCTCTCCTCTTACCACTCCTCCTAATCAGAGTTGGGTAGAATAAAATGCAATCTAAATTGAAAGTAAATTCCTATGTATACTTCCCCAACAATGACACCACGAATGTTAGGTAATTTAATTGAGTTAAATTACTTAGCAATAAATTATCTTATCTAGGTTCGTACACTTGCAAAGCACACTTGCACAATATATGTTAGGAAAATAAATTTCAATTTTAAAAGTGAATCTAATCTGTTGAAAGAAATTGCAAGACTGAAATACAATCCTATTCATGAAATGATATCTAAAATAAGCACACACTTTCATATGAAAATATGAAATCAAAACAAAAATTATTCTAGAAACCCAATAGGGTTTAATCTAAATAAAGCAATAGATTCTCAACTAATGAAATTTTAATATGAATGAAATGAAAGTGCAATTTCTATTTATGAATAATAAATGTGATTCTATTTTATGAAATAAATTCTAGGCTATGAAATATAACTAGATTCTTATACTATGAAAGCAATCAAACTTTACTCTATGAAACACTTCCGATTTCTATTTCTATGAAAGCATTAAAATTTCATATTTTAAAAAGGCATTGAAATAATATTATTAAGTCTATTCTATGAAAAATTCTCAAATTCTATTCTAAAGATAGATTTATTCTATGAAAGCAACAAAATATATTTTATAAGAACTCAATTGGAAAATCTGCTCTAAGAAAAAAATTAAATTCTATTTCTAAAGAAGCATTTGAATTCTATGCTAAGGAAAATAAAGGCAAATTATTCTATAAAAATCAGTAAATATTATTCTATAAGATTGAACTGAAATACCATCTATCAAAGTAAACTTGTGATTGATGTGTGTTTTCAAAGTTCAAAGTTCATTCATGTCTACATAATATCTATAAATTTAAGACTAAGCTAAAAATAGAAGTAAAATACTAATAACAAGAAACAATTGATAAATGGTTTTTTGTTGTTTTCATAGATTTATTAAAGTGCTTGTATATGCAGAAGAACCAGAATTGAATAAGTAAAAGATAATGTGTAATGAACAAGGCAAAACATAACATTAAAACTAAATACTTGGAAGAAACCTTGTAGAAAATAGGCATATAAAAAACTAATATATCTTGCAGAAATGAAAAATAACGAAAAATATGATACACTTGTACTCAATAGGGGGCCCTACCAAAGTGCATGAGAGATGGAAAAACTCAAATAATCTATTAAGCAAACACCAATTCCTTTCATGAAGGCACAACCATAAAAGAGGATTATATTAATTGAGAAGTGTGTGAACTTCACTAATATTAAAAAATAATAACATATTAGCATAATGAACATATTCATCCCGCGGTTTGCTTTTGGGTGAATCATTATAATTATATATATATATAAAATAGCTACCCTGAGAAACTAATTGTTAAAATCTAGATCTATGAATCGACATTTTAGACTTCTATTTCCATTAAAATTTTAATCTACACGATTCACTATTAAGGAAGCGAATAATTTGAGGATCACATCATCATCATCCAAATCCTTTGTGATCTCACTCACTTTATATGGATTGGGATCACTTGACACTCTGTTATGATGTCTGGTGTATTTTAAATGTACCATGTCACTGTTTGACCGAAAATTTGACTTTGATATTGTAGTAAACTAAGATTCTTCTGCTTGAGACCAATAAGTGGAAATACATGTAGGAATTGCTTGGAATTTTCCCATTTGATTTGACTGATTAATATTCCATAGGATCTATTCAAACCTTGGATTCAACTGCAGAATGTTAGTGAGGTTGTGGAATGTGTCAAATTATGTAACTTAGGCAAATCAAGTCAAGTTTACAAAGAAAAACATATAGAATTAATATAATACTGGACCTTTACCTTATTTCTTATTTATGTAGCTTTGATGGATTTTTATTTCAAAACAATAGTGTACTGATGTGAGGATAAGTGGAAAATGAGTGAAAGAGAAGGGTAACAAACTTTGAAAAATATGCAATTCCTATGGCCCAACAATTATTTCAGACATAGATTCGAAGTTCACGTCTACATTTTTTATGGGATTATTTAAGATGTTAGGTACTAATTTGAATTTTAGTACTGCAATTCACCCGAAGTATGGAAGGAATTCTAAGCAGCTTAATCAAGTGATTGAAGATATGTCATGGATCTACATGATGGATAAACCATCCAGATGGAAGGACTATTTACATTTGGTATATTTTGCGCACAATAATGGATATCAAGCTTCCTTAAATATGAGTAAGTTTGAAGCATTGTATGACAGAAAGTGTCATACTCCTGTGAGTTGGAGCAATATCATAGACAAAGTCATGGTTTGTTCAAAATTTATCAAATAAATGTAATAAAATGTTGTGAAAATAAGGGAAGATTTGAAATCTTCCCAGGATAGGAAAAAAAGTTATGCAGATAAGCATATAATTCATCAATAATTTAAAATTGGGGATCATGTGTTCATAGAAGTTAAAGCATGGAAGAGCTCAGAGAAACCATGCAATTGTGCTAAATTGGTAGCATGTTACTGTGGACTATTTGAGATCCTTGAGAGGATCGGTTCTCTTGGATATAGGCTTGCATTGCCTACATCCATGAATATTCATGATGCATTTCATGTGTCTTTTCTTAAAAATTATATTCTTGGCATTGATCACATGATTGATTGGCATATGATCTAGCTGGAACCAAAAGGAAATTTCCAGGTCCAACTGATACAAATTTTGGATCATATGGTCAAAGTTATCTGCATGGTAAAGGTGCAATCAACCTTGTTCAGTCTTGATGAGGCTATATGGGAGTAGAAATATATAGTGAGGGAGGAATACCCTCATATTTTTGACTGGCCTGTTGTATGTACATGCATATATTATGCATTGAGGACATTGCACAGAATAAGGGGGGATGGATGTAATATCCCTTCTTGTTTACGATAATGTAAATACATGTACAATGATATTTAGGTTAGTGAGTCAGATGTATGAGACTGTTAGGTTGGTGAGTCAGAGTTGCTTTGTGGGCTTGTGTGCCTATGCTTTTATGTTTTATAGATTTTTGGGCTAGTGTGCCCAGGTATATATATATATCGGTTTGGTTAAGTGGACAGAGGGCCAAGATTGTAAATATGATGTAAATGGTTGTACATATATTATAATAATAAAATAGAATGGCTACAGAACCCACTCCATGGTAAAGAGTATGGGGGGCATGTAACTTAGTGGGGGAAAAAGAAATATGTTGGTGTGTTTGGTGTTTGGAGAAAAGGGAACCTAGGGCCCACGTGGATTTAGGAGATGCCACATGATAGAGAAAGGCCA
This sequence comes from Pinus albicaulis, assembly GCA_034641835.2. NCBI lineage: Eukaryota > Viridiplantae > Streptophyta > Pinopsida > Pinales > Pinaceae > Pinus > Pinus albicaulis. The sequence continues at coordinate 390,761,655 of CM076574.1, forward strand.
TGCATATTTAAAGGATGAATATTCTAGATATGGAGAGTTAATCGTTCATTATGAATTCAAGGATTCCTTATTCAATCATGCAAGGGACTAGAGCTAGGTAATCACTGATTCTTGGTTATGAACCAATTGGTGAGCCTTGTGTTTGGGTTCTGGGACCAACTGGGGAATTTTTGTCAATGATTCCTATGCTTGGAATCTATAAATAACTAAATTTTTGGTGAAATCGGTTATTAGTAACTCGCTGGTGAACCCTGTGCTTGGGTTTTGGAACTGGTTGGGACCTATTTCAGTTCAGGTGATTAGATGGTCAGCCTTGTGCTTGGGTTATGGAATCGACTGGGTAATGAGTTGGATAATGTCCTGGAAGCCTTGGAAGTAGCTTGATCTCCTAGAAGCCTAAATTCAAGAATGTTCGTGGCTGGTCATAAGGCGTCGTAGAAGGTTGGCACCACCAAGGGATTGTTAGGGCATAGGGAAGGGGTGCGCCACTAACATTGTTACCGATGAAATAGGTAACATGACCTCAAAACGGGAACTCTAGCCCAAAAAGACTTAAAAAACATGAAAAAACACCTCAAAAACAAAAAAAGTGTATTCCAGAACGCACTTGGTTTTTTTTGAAGGTCAAATTTCAACATTTTATAAAATTATGCTAAAAACAAAATTGTTTCTTGAAAAAAGGATTGAAAAAACACCCTCAAAACAAAACTAGTTGATGCTGGAATAACAAAAAAAAATTGTGTCATATTTTTGACATTTTTAAAAATAGAAACAACTTTTTTTAATTTTTAAAATTCAAACAATAAAAAAAAACCTAAAATTTAAGAAAAAAATAAATTTAAAAAATAAAAACATTTTAAAGCTTAAAATTTAAAAATATATAGGAATAAAAAAATAAAAATAAAAACTAAATAAAAATTTTAATTCAAACATTAAAAAAAAACCTAAAATTTAAGAAAAAAATAAAAAATAAAAAATAAAAAAAATTAAAGATTAAAATTTCAAAATATATAGAAATAAAAAAATAAAAATAAAAACAAAATAAAAATATTAAATTAAAAAGAAAAACAAGTTTAAAAAAAAGAAAGAAATTATAAAAAATAAAATATAGAAATTAAATTTAAAAAAGAAAAAGAAATTTTTTATTAAATTAAAAAAAAAAAAAATTCAAATAAAAAAAAAAATTTAAAGAAATATATTAAATTTTAATAAATTTAAAACTTAAAAAAAAAAAAGCATTATTGAAATTAAAAGTAAAAAATGAAAAATTAATTTAAAATAAAAAATGAAAAATAAAATACAATAAAAATATTAAATTTTAAAAAATATATATTAAAAAAACAAATAGATTTAAAAAAAAAATTAATTTAAATTATAAAAAATTATATATATATATATACTAGGTTTTATTAAATTTAAAAAAAAAATTAATATTAAAATAACAAATTAAATTTAAAAAAAAATATTAAATTTTAATAGATAAATGAATAAACAAATAAATTTTGAAATAAAAAATAAATTTTAAATATAAAGAAAAAAAAAACATTGTTAAAATAAAAAGTTAAAAAACTTTAAAAATCAATTAAAATTAAAAAATTTTAAAAAATAAATTAAAAAAAAAATATTAAATAAAAACTAAGATAAAAAACAAATTAATTTGAAAATACTAAGTTTAATATATATATAATTTTAAATACACAATTTTAATTAAAATAAAAAATATATATAAAAATTTTATGTAATTAAAAAAATTAAAAATTAAAAAAAAATATTAAATTCAAATAAATTAAAAAAAAAAAATACAAAATTTACTAAATTTTAAAAAATTAAATGAAAAAACTAAACATAAAATTTAATAATAATAAAAAAATATGAAAAAAAAAAAAAAAATCAATTAAATTAAAAAAAAAAATACAAAATTTAATAAAAATTATTAACAAAAATTTGAAAAAAAACAAAAACAAAAACAAAAAACAAAAACAAAAAAAACAAAAAAAATTGAAACAAATTAAATTTCAAATACAAAAATTATATTTTTTGAATTAAAAAAAAAAAAATCAAATTAACAAAAAAGAAGAAGAAGAAGAAGAAGATTTTTTTGACTTAAGGCCACTACATTGCCCCACCTGAAAAGGGGCCAGGAGGCCGCCGCCGGGTGGGCTCGAGGCAGAGGCCGACCCTGGGAATCGTCCTCCATGGCCTCGTGCTTATCTTCGACCCGCCGCGGCGGGGAGGCCAATTCTCGAATCGGCCTCCCGCTGAGGCGGGAGAGCGATTCCTCGAATCGGCCCTCCGGCGTACTAGAGGACGATTCCCTAATCGGTCGAAGCATTCCTTAATTAGCCTCCACCGTAGGAGGCGATTCTCAGAATCGACCCTCGCGGGCGGGGGAGGGCCATTCTCCCGGAATCGTCCTCCGCCGCGAGAGGGCGATTCCCGCAATCGGCTCCCCGAGTGATTCCCGCAATCGGTCTTGCCATTCCCAAAACCCGTACTCCCACCCATGAGGGCGATTCTCGGAACCTGCCTGGCGGGCGAGAGGGCGATTCCCCGCATCCCGCACCCGCCCTCTCGCCCCGGGAGGGCGATTCTCGGGACCGGCCTCCCGCGGCGAGGGCTAGTATTCTCGAAATCGGCCTTCCGCCCAGAAGAGGTCGGCCCTCCGTCGCTACCATGATACGACCGCGCACCACCACGATCAAAAAATTATTATTATTATTATTATTTTAAAATTCAAAAAATTTAAAATTATTTTTTTTTAATTCAAATTTTTTGTTTTAAATTTAATTTGTTTTAATTTGTTTTGTTTTTTTTTTTTAATTTTGTTTTTAAATTTAATATTTTAGATTAATTATTTTTTAAAATTTAAAATTTATTTATTAAATTTTAATTTAATTAATTTTTTTTTTTTAATCTTTTAGTTTATTTAGTTTTTCATTTTTAAAATTTATAAATTGTTTCATTTAAAAAAAATAATAAATTTATGGATATTTGTTTTTTAATTATTTGTACGTGGTTTTTTTAATTTTTTTAATTTTTTAATGATAGTTTTTTTTATTTTAATTTTCTTTTTGAATTTTCTATTTTTTTTTTTTTTTTTTTTTTTTAAATTTGTTTTTTTGTTAATTTTAAAATTTGTATTTTTGTTTTCTTCTTCTTCTTATTTTTTTTAATTTAAATTTTTAAATTAAATTTTTTCTTTTTTTGTATTTTATTTTTTTTTATCTAAATTTTAATTTTGTAATTTAAATTATTTTTAAATTTTCTATTTATTTATTTTTTTTATTTTATTTTATTATATATATATATATTTTTAATTATATGGTTTTTTTTAATAACTTAGAAAAAAATGTTTTTGATGTTTTTTTTTTTTGGTTAATTTTTGTTTTTTTCTTTAAATTATGTGTTTTTTTTTCAAATTTTGTCATTTCTTTTGATATAATTTTCGAATATTTTTGTTTATTTATTTATTTATTTATTTTTGTTTAAATTTTTTATTTTTACGAGTTAATTTTGTCTTTTTTTACATTTTTATTGGTTTTATATATATATATTTTTTATCTAAATTTTGTGTTTTATTACCAACATGAAAATCACCACTCTAAAAAAAAAGGTTGATGCTGCATCAATACGTTTCAAAATTAGCATGAAAATCACCGCTCTAAAAAAAAAATAGTTGATGCTGCATCAATACGTTTCAAAATTAGCATGAAAATCACTAACATTTTAAAACAAATATTCATACTTCATAAATAAAAATATTAGAGTGTCAAAAATGTGCTAAAAAAAAAAAGGTGATTCTGCATCACCACTTTTCAAAATTGGGTGCTTTTTATGCAACCAAAAAAAAGTAGGTAACAATGCGGTTACCTATTTCATCGGTAACAGTGTTCACTTTGGTGCAAGTTTTGGGGGAAGCATGATAATATGGTTGGAGAAGTGGTTGTTGGGTTGGTACCTTGGCCGTTGATGTATTGTTATTTTTTGGTTTATGTTGTTTCCTATGGAGTTTGAACCTCGACTTAGGGGTGACATGTGGTTGAGATTTATGAACCACAAGGTATATGGTTGGGTGGAACATGGAGAGATTGCATCCAATTGGAATTTTTGTGCAAGATAAGTGTCGATATCTATGCATTATTTTGAATATTGAATTTATGGTGAAACCCTTGTTTCAAGGTTCTGTTCATTTATTTGTTTATGTGTTTATTTCCATTGTGCATTTGTGTATTTAAGTTTTATATGTGTTAAAAATAGAACTAATAGAATTTATCATTGCATTCATGGTAACTAAGACTTGTGAGGTGCAAGAGAAACCTTGGTAGAGTTAGGGTTTTATCTCTTCCGTAGTGAAAATTTTATCAATTTCAGCAATTCTTGTTATGCAACATTTCCCAGGGGTAGTTCCCAGGGGTAGTTGGGGACGTTACAGTGTCCAACATATTAGTCTTATGAAACCAGATTTTAAATAAGTAGATTAAAACTATTCTAACAATGTGAAAATACTTAGCTATTATGTTCATTTTTTTGTAACTCTGGTTACTCAGTCAAAGATTTTCTCCAATCCTTTCATATGTGACAATATAAACATACAAATCTCCTTGGTTGTAATGTCTAGTATCCCCTAATGTGATATCAGTTTCATGAGATTTATAGCTTCTAGTTCATTTCATGTGAATATTAATAAACATGTATTCAACCATGCATTTAGACAATGCCTCAATCATGCACGCTAACATGATTGTGTGCTACCCATACTTTTCTCATCATTCAAGTACATCTATGTAATGTAACTATAACTTGTTATAGCCATTCAAATTACATGTACCTTAAACATAAATGTATCACTACATGCTACTCTCTTTCCATACCAACTCTTGATTTACTTTCCATTCATGCATTCATATCATTGTTGATACTAAACTTTTACTAAGGGAACTCTTACCTCATTCCCTCTCTATGCCATGATCATATCAAAACCATAAGTATATGACTATAAATGATTGTTGGATGCTAACTGGTTAGCTTCCATCTTAGGGAGGATTTTTTCTTTCATCTTTATTAACCTCTTGATCAATACTTCGTTATCTATAGTGTCGTCCCCAAAAGGCTATGTAGCATCCTAATCAACTTCTTTAGCCATATGGTCAACCTATTCTGAGTTACATATTCATCATTTATCCATGGTTAGTCATCATAATCATCTTATGACAATATATTATTATGAGTTTTTAATATGCTCAATCATTATTTACATGCACCATGGAAATATCGATATGCATTTAACATTTAATTATCCTCATGCCTATTAATGCATATGCATTATTGATTATTCAGTTCTTGTAATCTCATCATGCCTATGCTCTTTAATTATCAATATATAATATATTTTCAAAATTTAATAAATTCTCATAATCATGGCTACTTCACTTGGCCATGTGCTTATGCAATTGTCATTCCATTGATATTTAATAGTTTTATTCCATTCTCTTAATAAAAATATGTTCTTTTGAACGAATAAGGAAACATCAAAGTTAAGAAAATGAAGATTCGGAGTGGCTAAGATGAAGTCAAAACACTTCAAGTGCGGGTCAGAAGGATGCCCCACAGTTAAAAGAGGAAATAAACTTACCACTTGCCTTTTCGCATCACCGACCTTTCCGCTCGTCGCACATTGCACTTCGCAGATTATATCCTTTACCCTTCACTACTCATATGTAACACTTGCGATTTGCGATGTGCGGGCGGTCCCACCTCTATCTTGCCACATCACCCCTCCGCTCATCGCACTTCATACATCGCAACTATTACCACTTACCTCTCGCTTCTCATATGTAAAAATTTCCAATTGCGATTTGCAATACGAACTTGGGCCCCACCTCTATCATGAAACGTCATATTCCACTCACCACAATCACACTTCGCTCCTCGTAAATTATAGCACTTACCTATCACTCCTCATAACTAAATACTCCTGATTGTGATCCGTGGGCGGCGCCACCTCCTTGCCATGTCACCTTTCTGCCATCACAAATTTCACATCGCACTTCACTAACCATAACCTTTACTCTTGTCTCTCATAAGAAAACTCCCCGACTCCCAATTTTGATTTGTGATATCAGTTTGGGCCCCACCTCCCTGCCATGTAATCAATGGCCCTTCCACGGCCTTTGTCCCACCTCTTTTCAGAGATTAACCATCCCGCTAACTCCACCATCACTTCTGCCATTTCCATCCATAATCCATACGTTCTATCACTGCTAAACCACCGCCATCTTCCCCTCATCTCCGCTCCCTATCACGCATCCGAAGACTCAGGATCTAGATCGCCCCCCCCCCCCTTCACCTTCCAAAGGTTAATGCTGGGAGGGGTTTCAAAATGGCCAGTTTTGGAAACCACCTCAGGTGCTACGTGTTGGCCTGGTGCGATTTTGCACCCCCCCCATCCAATACCACAAACCAGATGGGCCCCCCTCCGAAATCTTCTCTCCGATTTTGCAAGTTCTACACAGCATGGGTTTTCAAGTGGAACAAGCAAAGTTATGGTTTACTCAGTTGTCCAGGAAATATCTGCTAAAGAGGAAAGCACGTGCAACACAACTGGTTGTTTCATAATGGTTGATGTGAATCATTAGAACGAGGGAGTGGAGGCTTTTCCAGAACATGTGGAATCATGCGAGGGAAACTAGACTTCCCACCTGTTCACAACCACTCCTCGCCACTGCATTATGAATATTCTATTATTTGGCCTCTGTGGCCAACTATGTTTTCCCTTTCACTGTTTTATTATGATGTTTTTCTGGTGAAATCTCGATTTCACTTGATTCTGTTTTGGTTTTATGTTTGTAGGAGTGATTTCTTGATGCACGCTCTAGTTAGGATATTTTTATTTTCACACGTGTGGGTATATCATGAATGATTATTCGATCGTGTACCCTCAAGGAGAACTCTATATGTAGAGGGTTTAGAGATGAAAGATAGGTTCAAATTTATGTGGAAGTTTTGAGTTCACATTTTGGTATAGCACATTTTGTAATGTCTAGGATAAGCTCTTAATGCATATCTTGAAGAGATGTTTTGAGAAGATAATATAATGATGATTTGTTGCAAATGGATTCCAACTGGGCTTTTGAACATTATGTATGCCTCTTCTGTGTATTTTTTTTGTTTTCTTATTCAGTTTCAACGAATGTTTCTTCAATTATCATGTGTTTGGAATGTTGGTCACAAGTGTTTAATAGATGAATTTACCTCCGTCCTACTGCTGGAAATGGTACTCATAAGTTAGTCACTTGGTCACCTTAATTAGGCTTGGCATAGGATTTCTGTTTCATAAACCTTATCAAGATTGTTTTCTTCTTCAAGTTTGCGAGGGGAAGATTCTTACCTCTCAGTAAGCCTGCCTCCCTCTGAATCTCCTCCCCCATTCATCCAAATGTTCACCCTCTTTTATCTCTAAAGTCTATTCACTGGTTTCATATCCAGCCCATTTACAACAATTGAGCTTCATAACGGCCTTAGGCCCATTTTGAGTTATATCTAGCATACAATTAGAGTTAACACCATTGCTCTACCCCCATTGTTATCTAGAACTACCAAGTAAATAAATATCACAATGGTTATATCTGGGGAGGTTCCTTGCAAAGTGAAAGTTAATCCAAGAAGACCTCCTATTCTTAAGATGTCCTAGGCACTGGTCTCCTGCAACTCAAAACTGTCTCTAGGAGCTACAACATATTTTTGGCGTTATTACCAAGGAAGAATTAGAAAATATTTTCCCTAGGATACGACATTATCTTCACCCTTCAATCAGGTGAGCACGAAGGGTTGAGAGTTGCATAACCCTCACCTTGGTGACTCCACTATTATCAAAGTTCAAATCAGTTGTAATCTTGGCTTACACAAGGCCTCATACTCGATCAAATACTTCCCAGCAGAGAACCTCTTCTGTATATGATCCCGAAAAGATCATATTTAAGAGAATCTGGAAGGAGAAGCAACCCAGCCAGGCTGACCTGCCCTCATTTTCTCTAGAAGATTCGCCTTCCTCATCTTAGAAAGCTGACATCTATGGTTCTGGCTCCACAGCCCATGTACTTGGGTATTCTCCATAAGCCTCTTTTTTAGCCAATTCAACCATAAAATACGAAGCCGAATCCACTGATACTTCTCTGCCTCCCTTGCACCCTACTCCCAAGGCTGAAGAAGTGAAAGAAGTTGCAAAAGTCCAAAACTATTTACAGATAAATATCCAAACCTATACTCAACATATACTTGTTATACCTCAGTCAACTCATCCTCATAACTTACCACCACCACCCCTCATGGTTGTGCCTGGCTTCCTCCTGAACAAGTATGCTCCATTAGCTCTACCCCAAGTATTGAACAATATGCCACAAGATTATCTCAAGCTCATGCCTCGATTCACCGACGAAGATAATACTTCGGTGCAGAGAAATATTGAAAAAATTTGTGCCTTTGCTTAGAATTTGAATGTAGATCACTTAGATGTGGTGTTAAGGCTATTCATCCAATGCTTGGATGGAGAAGCTCGGAAGTGGTTCAAGTATCTAGCCGATAACACAGTCACCACTTAGGAAGAAATGGAAAATTTCTTCACACTAAAATGGGGAGAAAAGAGGGATCATGGATACGTTCTCACAGAGTTCAACGCTCTTAAAAAGAGACATAATGAGGATGTAATAGAATTCATAAAAAGGTTCAATAAGCTCTATAATAATCTCCCAGCTGAGATAAAAACTCCCCAAGCAACTGCTAAGGTGGTCTTCGCAGGAGCTTTCAAACCGGAGTTTGGGTTCACCCTAAGAGAAATAAAATACACATCTCTGGATTAGATCCAGATTGATGCATTGGAGGTATAAGAAAAATTTTCTTCTAATTGCAAATTCAAAGGGAAGACATAGTATGAAGCCATAAGAAAGAACAAGGAGGAGGCTTCTACTTCTAATCAGGAGAGGGAATCACAAGAGTATAGAATTGAATAAATGAATAAGTTGATCAAGAACCTCTCAAATAAGATGGTTAAGATTGAATTATAGGCCAAGAATTCCCCTCCACATTCCAACCAAATGATTCCTAACCGCGAGTTTAACCCCCAGTATCGGAAGCCCCCTCTACATTTGTTTTAGCAGGAAAGGAAGGAATAACAAGATCAAATCCAACCTTCTCTATACTTGGAAGGAGAGTTGGAGAAAATGGATGATGAAGTCAAAGACAACCAAGATAATCAATTCCTTGTTTACTCCGATGATGAGGGTGAAATCACCCTGCAAGGGGAGAAATAAGAGAAGGAAGTCCCTCTAGAAGACCGAGATATTGAAAATTACTGCAAGCAGTTTGTGTATTTCGTGCAAGTTTAAATCCACAAGAAGTATGATCTTAGGTCCTATAGGAAGAGAACCCAAATGAAAGAACAAAATGAAGATTCCATATCAAAAGAAAAAACCCCTCCTAATTTTTCTTATAAGGGGAAAAAGCCATTAGAAGAGTCAACCCTTCATAAAGCCACTGCATCCACGTCCACAAAGAAAGAAGTTGATCCCCCCAAAAATGAGAAGTCCTCACCTATAACCTTGGACATGCCCGACCATCATAAAGAATAGTCCAAAGAATTTATTGTAGAAAAAGCTCCCACAACCATTAACCTCCAGAAAGAATTAGAGAAAGTCAAGATCCCAGTCCCCTTGATTGAGCTCTTAAAACAACCTTCATACAAAGCTCAAGTGTCCCAATTCATGCAGCCCAATGGTGTAAGCTCTCTACCTGACAACCTCAATCTCCAAGAAGAATGACCCATGGTGGTTTTTGGACCTCATGTAGAACAGCAGGACTCAACCACTCCCCCGTTCTATGTGACTCTAGTGCTACGTGACCTATTGTTTCACAATTTCATGTTGGATTCCGAGGCTTCACATAACATGTTTCCATTGTATGTCATGGAGCAATTTTGGTTGTATATTACAAGGCCTTATGAAGACCTGTATTCTTTTGATTCCAAGAGGGTGAAGTTTTTGGGTATGATAAATATTTGGTAGTAAACTTAGCCTAGATTTTGACCAAAAGTGTAGTAATAGACATTGTTGTAGCTGATATCCCAACTTTGTTTGGAATGTTACTATCCAGATCCCGGGGTTCTAATATTGGAGGATCAATAAAACTTGAACTCACCTATGCCACTATTCCAGTGTTCGGTGGGGAGGAAAGAAGATTATACCGTGAATCCAGGTTTGTGAAGACGGTCACCAAAGTCGATGGTTCGACAAATTCTCTGGTTTGTGGCAAGGAGGGTGAATTCTCTTACGTTATGCTCGAGGAGGATGAAAATTTCCTACAAGAAATGAAGGTTTTTCCTCTAATACAGGAGAATCCCATAAGCAGAATGGAAAACAAAATTTGGAACTTGTAGTTTGATGGGGCTTATTCACGAGAAGGAAATGGGGCTGGCGTACTCTTGATATTACTAGAAGGTTGCTTAGTTCCCCTCTCCTTTAAGCTGGAATTTGAAGCCACAAACAACGCGATTGAGTATGAAGCCTTGCTGTTGGGATTGCAGGCAACACAGAACATGAACATACATAACCTCAAGGTGTTTGGAGATTCAGAGCTAGTAGCAAGACAAGTTAGGAACTAATGCCAAAATAAACACCCACAGCTCAGATCTTACAACAACGAGGTATGGGATTTCATCGAGAACTTATTCTCTACTTTTAACATTCAATTCTTGCCAAGGGATAAGAACAGAATGGATGAATCACTAGTTGTGGCTGCTAGTAATTTACGCCCCCGCAGAATCCCTTGCTCAAATATGAGGTTGAAGTGCAATACCGCCCCTCCATTCTGGACAACATAAAGAATTGGAAAGTCTTTGAGGATGAAGAGCAGGTCAAGAATTTTATGGAAATGATGGGCGAGTTCTCAAATTCGGTGATTGACTCAGTCAACGAGGATGACAGTGAAGAGCCAAAAACCAGATGGGAAGATACAATGGCTAGGCACTGTGTTTTGAAATTAAAGGGAAATGTCATTCCCAAGGGTCTCATGCCATTGGAGAGACTGTTTGAAAAAAAAGATATCCCTGTGAGCCCTAGAAAAATGACCCTCGACGAGTCTGTCAGGGATGTGAATATTGGGACAGAGGAAGATTCGAAGGTGGTGAAGTTTTCAAAGGGGGTCCCTGAAGGATACCAATATCAGTACCTCAGGCTGTTTCAATCATATAATGATGTCTTTGCCTGATCATACCAGGATCTGAAGAATTTCGACATTGACGTCATACAACACAAGATACCACTCAAAGGAGACACTAAGCATCATAAGAAAAAGCTGAGGCAGATCAATCCTATCCTCCTTCCAGCTATCAAAAAAGAGATAAAGAAACTTCTGCGAGCAAAGATCATTTAGAATGGGTAGCTAACCTTGTTTCGGCAAGGAAGAAAAACAACGAAGTCAGACTCTGTATGGACTTCCAAAATCTGAATAGAGTCTCACTCAAAGATAATTACCCCCTTCCTAAGATGGACCACATCTTCAAAGTTTAGTGGGATCCTCCCACATGTCCATGATGGAAGGTTTCTTAGGATATAACCATGTGGCAGTGCTCCCTGAAGACTAGAAGAAGACGATGTTCACCATGCCTTGGGGAACCTTCATGTACACCTGGATTCCCTTCGGTCTAATCAACATCGGTGCCACATTCCAGCGCACAATGGAAATGTCCTTCATAGGAGATCACGATAAGTTTGTGGTGATTTATCTGGACGACATTGTCATCTTCTCAAAGAATGACGTTGAACACATAGAGCATATTTGATGAACCTTGGACAAATTCCGCAGGTATGGCCTGTCTCTGAACCGCCAAAAATCCATGTTTGCCCTAGAAGAAGGAAAATCACTAGGGCATATAGTAACTAAGGAAGGAGTGAATATTGAACCGAAACGGGTGGAGGTGATAAAAGAAATTTCTCTACCAAGAACAAAAAATAAGTATAAGTATTCCTAGGAAGAATAAATTTCCTAAGAAGATTCTTACCAAATTATGCCGAGATCGTTCGAAACATCATTGAAATGCTAAAAAATAACAGTGAAGTGAAATGGACTCCTCAATCGAGGGATCATTTAAACAGAATCACAGAGACTTTTTCAAAAGCTCCAGTGCTGGCGAGTCCAGATTATGGGCAGCCCTTCATGCTTTTCTCTTTCGCCTCTCCTCATACAATAGATGCAGTGCTGCTACAGGAAAATGACGAAGGGCATGAACAACCTATTGCATTCTTCAACCAGGTCCTGCGAGATGCAGAATTGAAATATAATATCTTGGAAAAGAAAGCGTATGCTCTTGTCAAATATCTAAAGGCATTCCGAGTGTATGTGTTACAGTCTACCATAACCACCTATGTTCCCACTGCGGCAGTGAAGGATATTCTAGTGGAGGGTGACACTGAAGGGAAGAGGGGAAAGTGGATAGCTAAGGTTCAGGAGTAAAAATGGAGATAAATCCTACTAAATTCATTAGAGGCCAGTGGCTGGAAAATTTTTGTCTGAATCCAACTGTCAAGCTCTAGGGATAAATCTGTCTATGGCAGGAGGAGAAGCGTTGGAAGACACAAGAGTACAACAGGGCGTAGAACCTTCCACGCATAGACACATGTAAAGTACCTTCTATCCTTATGGTATAAAGATATAGTGGAATACATTTGAACCCTAATTTTTCCTCCTAACTATGACAAGACCAAGTATCACACCTTGAGGTTAATGTCTCAAAAGTACACTGTCTCAAATGGGTGATTGTATTGGAGAGGCACAGCTGGGATTTTGCTATAATGTTTAATAGAGAAAGAAGTCGACGAAGTGATGATAGAGTTCCACGAAGGAATATGCGGTGGGCATTATAGCTGGTGATCCAAACACTGTTACCGATGAAATAGGTAACCACACTGTTACCTACTTTTTTTTGGTAGCATAAAAAGCACCCGATTTTGAAAAGTGGTGATGCAGAATCACCCTTTTTTTTTTTGGAGGACATTTTTGACACTGTAATATTTTTATTTATGAAGTATGAATATTTGTTTTAAAATGTTAGTGATTTTCATGCTAATTTTGAAATGTATTGATGCAACATCAACTTTTTTTTTTTAGAGCGGTGATTTTCATGCTAATTTTGAAACATATTGATGCAACATCAACCTTTTTTTTATAGTGGTGATTTTCATGTTGGTAATAAAACACAAAACTTACATAAAAATATATATATAAAAACAATAAAAAAACCAATAAAAATGTAAAAAAAAAACAAAATTAACTCGTAAAAATAAAAAAGTTAAACAAAAATAAATAAAATAAATAAATAAATAAAATCGAAAATTATATCAAAAGAAATGACAAAATTTGAAAAAAAAAGGACATAATTTAAAGAAAAAAAACAAAAATTAACCCAAAAAAAAAAAAAAACATCAAAAACATTTTTTTCTAATTTATTAAAAAACACCATATAATTAAAAAAAAAAAATTAAAATAGAAAAATTAAAAATAATTTAAATTACAAAATTAAAATTTAGATAAAAAAAAAAAAAATACAAAAAAGAAAAATTTAAATTAAAAAAATAATAATAAGAAGAAAAAAAAATACAAATTTTAAAATTAACAAAAAAAAAAAAAAAAATTTTAAAAAAAATTTAAAATTGAAAAAGAAAATTAAAATAAAAAAAACTATCATTAAAAGACAAAAAAATGAAAAAAACCATGTACAAATAATTAAAAAACAAATCTCCATAAATTTACTGTTTTTTTTAAATGAAACAATTTATAAATTTTAAAAATGAAAAACTAAATAAACTAAAAGATTAAAAAAAAAAAATTAAATTAAAATTTAATAAATAAATTTTAAATTTTAAAAAATAATTAATCTAAAATATTAAATTTAAAAACAAAAAAAATTAAAACAAATTAAATTTAAAATAAAAAATTTGAATTAAAAAAAAATAATTTTAAATTTTTTGAATTTAAAAAAAAAATCAAATTAAAAAAAAATATTAAAAATAAAAATAAAAAAATTTTGGTCGCGATGGCGCCGCCAATCGGCCTCCCGCCCAGGTGGTGGCGGAGGCCGACCGCTGGGCGGGTAGGGAGGCTACATGCAGCCCCCCGCTCGCCTAGAGACCAGCCTCTGCCGCCACCTGGGTGGGAGGGTGATTCCGGGAATTGCCCTCCCGTGGCGGGAGGCCGATTCCGAGAATCGCCCTCCCGCCGGGGGAGGCCGATTCCGGGAATCGCCCTCTCGCCGTGGGAGGGCGATTTCCGGAATCGACGTCCCGCCGCGGGAGGGTGATTCCCGGAATCGGTCTCCCGCGGTGGGAGGGCGATTCCCGGAATCGGCCTCAGAGCGCGGGAGGGCGATTCCCGGAATTGACGTCCTGCTGCGGGAGGGTGATTCCCGTAATCGGCCTCCCGCGGTGGGAGGGCAATTCCCGGAATCGGCCTCCCGCGCTACGGGAGGGCGATTCTCGAAATCGGCCTCCCGCCCAGCGACCAGCCTCCACCGCCACCTGGGCAGGAGGCCAATTGGCGGCGCCACTACAATCAATTATATATATATATATATATATTTTTTTTTTTTTTTTTAAATTTAATTTTTATATTTGAAATTTAATTTAATTTTAATTTTTTTTGTTTTTTTAAATTTTATTCATTTTTTTGTTTTTATTTTATTTTATTTTCTAAATTTTGTTAATAATTTTTATTAAATTTTGTATTTTTTTTTTATTTAATTATTATTAAATTTTATGTTTAGTTTTTTCATTTAATTTTTTAAAATTTAGTCAATTTTGTATTTCTTTTTTAATTTATCTGAATTTAAAACCTTTTTTTTAATTTTTTATTATTTTTTTAATTACATAAAATTTTTATATTTTTTTATTTCAATTAAAATTGTGTATTTAAAATTAGATTTATTTATTTATTTATTTATTAATAAATTAAACTTAATATTTTCAAATTAATTTGTTTTTTATTTTATTTTTTATTTAACATATTTTTTTAAATTTTTAAATTTTAATTGATTTTAAAAGTTTTTTAACTTTTTGTTTGAACAATTTTTTTTTCTTTATATTTAAAATTTATTTTTTATTTCAAAATTTATTTGTTTATTCATTTATTTATTAAAATTTATTATTTTTTTTTAAATTTAATTTGTTATTTTAATATTAACATATTTTTAATTTAAATTCATATATATATATATATATATATATATATATATATATATATATATATATATATATATATATATATATATATATAATATATATATATATATTTTATTTTTATAATTTAAATTTAATTTATTTTTTAAATCTGTTGTTTTTTTAATATATATATATATATATATATATATATATATATATTTTTTAATTTAATATTTTTTTTGTATTTTATTTTTTATTTTTCATTTTTCATTTTTAATTAATTTTTCATTTTTTTACTTTTAATTTCAATAATGTTTTTTTTTTTTTTTTTTAACTTTTAAATTTATTAAAATTTAATATATTTCTTTCAATTTAATTTTTTATTTTAAAAATTATTATTATTATTTTTTTTAATTTAATAAACATTTTCTTTTTCTTTTTTAAATTTAATTTCTATATTTTATTTTTTATAATTTCTTTCTTTTTTTCACCTTTTTTTTTAATTTAATATTTTTTATTTTTTTTTATTTTTATTTTTTTTATTTCTATATATTTTGAAATTTTAATGTTTATTTTTTTATTTTATTTTATTTTTTAATTTTTATTTTATTTTAAAATTTTAGGTTTTTTTAATGTTTGAATTAAAATTTTTATTTTGTTTTTATTTTTATTTTTTATTCTTATATTTTTAAATTTTAAGCTTTAAAATGTTTTATTTTTTAAATTTATTTTTTTCATAGAATTTTGGTTTTTTAATGTTTAGATTTTAAAAGTAAATGTTATTTCTATTTTAAAAATATGACACAATTTTTTTTTTTTGTTATTCCAGCATCAACTGGTTTTGTTTTGAGGGTGTTTTTTCAATCCTTTTTTCAAGAAACAATTTTGTTTTTAGCATAATTTTATAAAATGTTGAAATTTGACGTTAAAAAAAAAACCAAGTGCGTTCTGGAATACACTTTTTTTTGTTTTTGGGGTGTTTTTTCATGTTTTTTGAGTCTTTTTGGGCTAGAGTTCCCGTCTTGAGGTCAGGGTACCTATTTCATCGGTAACAGTGTTTCCACTGTTCACAAGATTCTTAGAGTAGGTTTCTTTTGGCTTAAGCTATTTGGTGATGTACATGCTCACATCCGGGCTTGTGAGAAGTGTCAGACGTTCACTAAGAAGCAAAGGTTTTCACCACTCCTATTGATCCCAGTACATGTCGAAGAGCCGTTCAAACAATGGGGAATCAACTTCTTTGGAGAGATTCACCTGGATTCTAGTAACCAACATCGATGGATCCTCACCGCCATGGATTACTTTATTAAGTGGGTTGAGGCCGTGCCTGCAAGGAATGCCACAGATGGGGTAGTGATCAAGTTCTGGGAGGAGAACATAATAGCTAGGTTTGGATGCCCTGCTAAAATCATCATCGATAATGCCCATGCTTTCAAATTGGCTAAGTTCGTGAAATTCTGTCAGCACTATAAATGTTAGGTCCCTATATCACTAGTATAGTCCCTTATTGTTGTTAGTGTAACCCCCTTATTATTATTATTGTACCCTTGTAACCCCCATATTGTTATTATTGTGCCCTTAAATTATTATTGTTAGGTCGGTTAGGATTACATTGTGGCCCCATGGACTCCTATTTATAGAAAGGAGGTTTTGTCAATTGTATCATCCAAGAATTGTTCATTCATGTAATGTATTGGAGGTTTCCCCCTCGAAGTGGCTTATTTCTAAGGCGTTGATATCTCTTTTCTTCTATTTCGGGAGCTAGTTTCACAACATTTGGTATCAGAGCTTTGGATTCTAGGGTTTCGCTGCTCCAAACAAGTCATCGTGGCATTTTCGCTATAAATTTTTTCTATGAAGGTTCAGAAGCTGAAATTTTTAGGGTGCGAAGCTAAAATCCTGAGGAACATCATCGCAAAATTTTAGAGCTTCATTCGTAATATTTTCGGAGATATGATCTGTGGAAGGTAGGGATTTTTGCAAGCTCCTGAATTTCACTTAAACAGGTCATCGCGGAATTTTCGCTATAAATTTTGTTCTACGAAGGTTCAGAAGCTGAAATTTTTAGAGAGAGAAGCCGAAATCCTGACGAACATCTTCACAAAATTTCAGAGCTTGGTTCACAATATTTTCGGAGATATGATCTGTGGAAGTTAGGTCTTTTTCAGGCTCCCGAATTTCATATCAAAGAGGTTATCGTGGGAAAACCTTCATAACTCTCTCTCTGAGCATCAGATTGGAATGATGTAAAAATTGGCTGCAAGTACATGGATTGGAGTTTCTTGTCTATCAATTTCAGAGCCAAAGGAGGAAACAGTGACATGTGGCAAGTCGTACAAGTGCGCTATACTGAACCAGTCCATAATTGGGTCATTGTGGGAGATTGGACATAAATTTGTCTTGAAGAATCCAAATCAGGTCAGACCTATGGCATTCGAAATAAGATTCAGAGGGTGACTTCAGGGCCAAATTTCAGATATTGAAGATCCAAAATCATATAGATAATTCAATTTCAATATCGAGTTCCTAAAAATCAAGAAAAAGGTGTGTATTTTTTTTCAAATTGCATAAGTCTTGTTTGAAAAACCAGTTCTAGTTGATTCTAAAGGCCTATTGAGCATAGATATCAGTATTGGATTCTAAAATTCCTCCTAAAAAGAACTCAACACCCATTAAGCTTTCGGAAGGCTCTAATATGACTCATGAAGACGAAGAAATGCAACATGAGATATCAAAAGTCCATGAGCAAGTGCACCAAATTTCGCTATCGCAAAGAGCAACAAAAATTGAAGTGGATGGTTTGAAGAAAGGTGTGGAAGATAAGATGAATGGTTTGGAAGCTAAGATGGATGGCATGGAAGTTGGCATGGAAGCTAAGATGGATGACATGGAAGCTAAAATGGAAAACATGAAGAATGATCTAAAAGCAAACATGGAAGGTTTGAAAAAGTTGATACAACAAATGTTTCCTAATGGTGAAAAGATAGTAGAGGAAACTAATGATGAGAACAAAATAAATGATAATCATGATTTCATAAAATCTAATATTGGCAGGAAGAACCACCATATTCCAAATATGGATATGAGGAAGTTTGCTGGCAAGGATCTCGTAACATGGATATCTGGATGGAGCAATATTTTGATCTAATAATGCCAAAACACACAAAAGGTACACATTGCTGTACATGTCTAGAAAAAATAAATTTGTATGGTATCAATGGCTTTGCTCTGTCTTAAAAAATTGTCCCACTTAGTCGAATTTTACGGAGGCAAATGGCATATGAGGATACAAAGAGCAACAACTTCTTTATCCAATTGATAAATCTCAAACAAAAGGGTTAAGTGGTGGAGCACATTAAGGACTTCCAAAAATTGAATATAAGGGTAAGCGATATTACGGAGGAACACAAGATTGATCTCTTTATTTGCTAGGATATCAACATGATTTAGCGTTTGGAACCTGATTCATGGAGAAGAAATTCAGGTTGGCAAGAAAAACTGAATGTAAAATTATGTGACAAGGAAGCCTACCACTCGCAACTATAAAGATGGAAGTGTTGCTGCTCCTATAATTCCTCAACCTACAAGGTTGAAACCCTAACAATTGGAAGAAAAAATAGAAAAAGGGCTTTGCTACAGTTGTGATAGCAAATACACTAAAGGTCATAAGTGTGTCGAGAAGAAATTGTTTTACATATATTGTGAAGAGGAGGAAGAAAATGAACAAGGAAAGTTATACACAGGAACAACCTAGAAGAGGAAAGCAGATGCAATGCATATAAATATATTACGGTGCACTTGGAATTAACACTCCTTAAAATCTCCAGATAGAAGGACATATCAAGAAGAAAAGGTAATAGTGTTGATTGATTCAGGTAGTACCCATAATTTTATTCACTGTAAGGTAGCCAAGGAATTGAATTGTTTCATATACCCAGCACCAGAATGTCAAGTGATGGTTGCAAATGGAGGAACTATAAATTGCTCTTGAAAATTCCATAATATCAAGCTAACCATGGGGGAATATGTATTGAATAGTCCAATTCTTTCCATTCCTATGGGAGGTGCTGATGTTGTACTAGGAGTACAATGGTTACAATCTCTGGGGACAATAGCTTTTAATTTTCAAGAAATTTTCTTGAAATTTTTTTCAGAAGGAAAGGAAATCGAATTACGGGGTATCATAGGGAAGCCAGGAAAGATAATAAGATCTAATGTCATGAAAAATATTTTGAAGAAAGAACAACGAGGATCATGTTATTCATTTGATTCTAGGAAGTGTTCCTCCAAACATTCGACCTTACAGATATCCTTACGCCCAAGAGAGTGAAATTGAACGCATGATTGCAGAAATGTTAGAGGCGGGTATAATTCAACCTAGTCAAAGTTCTTTCTCTGCTCCTGTAGTATTGGTACACAAGAAGGATGGATCATGGCGAATGTGTCCGGATTATAGGAAGCTCAATAAGCTCACCATTAAAGACAAATTTCCCATTCCTATGATTGATGAATTATTGGATGAATTACATGGAGCAATTTATTTTACCAAGTTGGATCTTCGTTCGGGATATCATCAAATTAGAATGAAGACTGAAGATATTCCAAAAACAGCATTTCGAACTCATGAGGGTCATTATGAATTTTTGGTCATGCCTTTTGGCCTTACCAATGCACCTTCTACATTTCAAGGGTTGATGAATTCCAGTTTCAAACCCTTCCTTAGAAAATTTGTGCTAGTATTTTTTGATGATATACTAATCTACAACAGGTCTTGGAAGGATCATGTTGAACATGTTGACAGGGTGCTCAAACTATTGCGGGAGAAACAATTATATGCAAAAAAATCCAAATGTTTCTTTGGAGTACAAGAGGTGGAATATCTGGGTCATATTGTATCTCACGAGGGTGTTAAAGTAGACCCTAACAAAATTAAAGCCATTAAGGAATGGAAAGTCCCCACAACCATCAAGCAGTTGTGAGGATTTCTCGGGTTAACAGGGTATTATCGCAAGTTTGTTAAGAATTATGGGAGAATAGCAGCACCTCTAACAACATTATTGAAGAAAGATGCATTTTCATGGACTCCTGAAGCAACTAAGGCCTTTGAACATCTTAAAGAGGCAATGTGCCTAGCACCGGTCTTAGCTACGCCGGACTTCACAAAAACCTTTATTGTGGAATGTGATGCCTCAGGAAATGGAATTGGTGCAGTTTTAATGCAGGAAGGAAGACCCATTTCTTTTGAAAGTCGTCCAATCAAAGGAAATTATTTACATAAACCTATTTATGAGAAGGAAATGTTAGCAATACTGCATGCACTAAAGAAATGGCGAACTTACCTAATGGGAAGACACTTCAAGGTAAAAACTGATCATGATAGTCTTAAACACTTTTTGGAACAAAGACTATCTTCAGAAGAGCAGCAAAAATGGGTCACAAAGATGTTGAGTTATGACTTTGAAATAATATACAAAAAAGGGAAGCTAAATGTTGTTGCAGATGCACTCTCAAGAAAGAATGAAGAGGTGGAAGCATTGCTTTGTGCCATTTCTATTATCCAACTAGATTGGATAACCGAAGCAAGAGATGAATGGAAGAAGGACGAAGAATTGTGGACACTCATTCAAAAGTTGCAGCAAGATCCTAGTACATCTGATACATTTAGTTGGAAAAATGATTCCTTATGGTACAAATATCGCTTATATCTTTGTAAGAATTCCCAACTAAAACAAAAGATTCTTCTGGAATTGCACACTTCTCCTTTAGGAGGACACTCGGGATTTTTAAAAATTTACCACAGGGTGAAGAAATAATTTTTTGGGGATGGCCTTAAATCTGATATTCAAAATTTTTTGGCGGAATGTTTGGTTTTCCAGCAGAATAAAGTGGAGACAATTAAGACCCCGGGACTTCTACAACCTTTATCCATTCCAAGTCAACGTTGGGAGGAGATTTCAATGGATTTTATCACGGGTTTACCTAAGTCTGAAGGAAAGAGTGTCATCATGGTGGTAGTTGATAGACTTACCAAGTATGCACACTTTTGTGCATTATCTCATCCATTTAAAGCAAGTACAGGTGATACTACATCTATGGACATAATTCAAAAACTACATGGAAACCCAAGGGTTATTGTGAGCGACAGAGATCCCATTTTTACTGGAAATTTTTGGACGGAGTTATTTTCTTGTTTGGGTACTCAATTAGCTCATAGCTCATCTTATCATCCTCAATTTGATGGTCAAACTGAGATAGTAAATAAATGTTTAGAAGGATATCTTCGTTGTTTTGTATCTGATAAACAAACACAATGGGTCAAGTGGTTACCTCTTGCTGAATGGTGGTATAACACTTCCTTCCATACTGCAGCAAAAATGACCCCATTTATGGCACTTTATGCATATCATCCACCATCCATCACATCATCTTTAAGGGAAAATTCGAAGGTTCAAGCAGTGGAAGATCACATCGAGCATCAGCAAGAAGTTCTCCAACTCTTAAAGGATAACCTGAATTTGGCACAAATCGAATGAAACAACAGGCAGATCAACATCGCAGCGAGAGAAGTTTTGATGTAGGAGATTGGGTATTTTTACGGCTACAACCATATAAACAAATGTCCCTCAAGCAAGCTAAGAAGGATAATAAATTATCGCCAAAGGACTATGGTCCTTACAAGGTGTTGCAAAAGATTGGTACTATGGCATACAAATTGGAGCTTCCTACTTCTTCGCGAGTACATCCAGTTTTCCATGTTTCATGCTTAAAGAAGGTTATAGGAGAAAATCTTCCAGTTCAAACAATATTGCCAGAACTTGATGAGGAAGGAAAAATCATAGTGGAACCAGAAGCGGTCATGGAAACAAGAACTCGACAACTACGGAATCGATCAATTTCAGAGTATCTCATCAAGTGGAAGAACTTACCCACTGAAGATTCTACATGGGAGGATGAGAATTTTATACAGAAGCACCCAAAGCTACTCAAGCATTGAGGACAACACTTTTTTGAAGGGGAGGGGCATGTTAGGTCCCTATATTACTAGTATAGTCCCTTAATTTACCATCACATGTAACCTTATTGTTAATTATTGCTTCCTTCACCTTTATATTAAGTATATTGTTGTGCTACTGTATTCATTATTAACATTGGTTGGCTAGGATTACATTGTGGCCCCATGGACTCCTATATATAGAAAGGAGGTTTTTTCAATTGTATCATCCAAGAATTGTTCATTCATGTAATGTATTGGAGGTTTCCCCCTCGAAGTGGATTATTTCTAAGGCGTTGATATCTCTTTTCTTATATTTCTGGAGCTGGTTTCACAACAATAATATCATTCTAGGGCACTCCATTGCATATTACCCATAGGGGAGCGGGCTGGCAGAGTCATCTAATAAGACACTGGTGAGGATCTTGAAAAAGACCATCAACGAAAACCAAAAGAAATGGGATTCCCAACTCAACTTTCACTCTGGGTGAATCAGATCACCACTAAAAGATCCACAGGGAAGTCACATTATGAGCTAGTGTACGACCGAGCAGCAGTCTTCCCTATTCAGCTCGCATTACCCGTGGCTCGATTCTTACAAGAGAACGAGGAAGAGCCAAACGACCTTATCAGAAGAATGAACCAATTGGTCGATCTAAGTGAAACACGGGTTCAGGTAAGCCTCAAACTAGCAGAGTACCAGAAAAAATGTGTTAAGTCCCTATATTAATAGTGTAGTCCCTTATTATGTTAGTGTAGCCCCACTTATTGTTATTGTTGTACCCCTGTAACCCCCATATTGTTATTATTGTTCTCTTACATTATTATTTTTAGGTCGGCTAGGATTACATTGTGGCCCCACTAGGATTATATTGTGGCCCCATGGACTCCTATATATAGAAGGAGGTTTTGTTCATTTGTATCATCCAAGAATTGTTCATTTATGTAATGTATTGGAGGTTTCCCCCTCGAAGTGGCTTATTTCTAAGGCATTTCTATCTCTTTTCTTCTATTTTTGGAGCTGGTTACACAACAAAATGAAAGTCTTATTTGATCAAAGATCTAAAGACAAGGAAATCCAAGTAGGGGATTTTGTACTACGATGGGATGTTAGGCGGTCAGACAAAGGGAAACATGGGAAGTTCAACCCCCTTTGGTTTGGTCCATTCAGGGTGGTAGAGGTCAAAGGTAACAATACATTTGCACTAGAGAATTTGGAAGGGGACACACTCGAGATGCCTATCAATGGACAGTTTCTCAATCCTTACTTCCAACACTGATAGCGGGCTACGACGACCCATTATACATATCCTAAAATTGTATATATACCATTTGTTATTTCCACATGAATTCCTGTTTTTTTTTTGGTTAAAGATGCTTGAAAATATCTCTAACGATGACCCTAGGCACATGAAGAAGAACATAAGAAAGTGGTATACGAGTTCTCGAAACACTCGAATGAGTGCGTCATCCCCAATGGAGCCAATGTTGGCTTATGGTTCTTTTGAATGAATAAGGCAACATCAGATTTAAGAAAATGAAGAGCCAGAGCAGCTAAGATGAAGGCTAAACACTTCAAGAGTGGTTTGGAAGGACGCCCCATAGTCAAAAGAGGAAAGATAATTACTACTTACCTTTTTTCATCGCCAACCTTTCCGCTCGTCGCACATCACACTTCACAGATTATAATCTTTACCCTTCGCTGCTCATATGTAACACTTGCGATTTGTGATGTGCAGGCGGCCCCACCTTTGTCTTGCAATGTCACCCCTCCGCTCATCACACTTCGCACATCGCAACTCTTACCACTTACCTCCCGCTTCTCATATGTAAAACTTTTCGATTGCGATTTGCGATACGCACTTGGGCCCCACCTATATCATGCCACGTCATCTTCCACTCACCGTAATCGCACTTAGCTCCTCACAGATTATAGCATTTACCTCCCGCTCTTCATAACTAAATACCCTTGATCGTGATCTGCAGGCAGCCCCACCTCCTTGCCACATCACCTTTTCGCCACCGGAAATCGCATATCAAACTTTGCTAACCATAACCTTTACTCCCGCCTCTCATGAGAAAAATCCCTCGACTCCCGATTGTGATTTGCAATGTCATTTTGGACCACACATCCCTGCCACGTCATCAAGAAGCCTTCCATGACCTTTGTACCGCATATTTTCAAAGATTAACCATCCTGCCAACTCCACCATCACTTCTGCCATTTCCATCCATAATCCATACGTTATATCACTGCCAAACCTCTTCCATATTCCTCTCATCTCCGCTCCCTATCACGCATCTAAAGGCTCATGATATAGTTCGAACCCCCCCTCACCTTCCGAAGGTTAACGCCGGGAGGGGGTCCAAAATGACTAGTTTTTGGAGCCACCTCAGGTGCTATGTGTCGGTCTGCTGTGATTTCTCACCCCCCCCATCTAATACCAAAAACTGGACAGGCCCACCTCCGAAATCTGGCCTCCGGTTTTGTAAGTCTTACACAACATGGGTTTTCAGGTGGAGCAAGCGCAATTATGGTTTATTCACTTGTCCAGGAAATCTTTGCTAAAGAGCCAAGCACGTGCAGCACAACTGACCGTTTCATAACGGTTGATGTGAATCATCAGAACTAGGGAGTGGAGGATTTTCCATAGCAGGTGGAATCATGCGAGGGAAACCATACTTCCCACCTGTTCACAGCCACTCCTCGCCACCCCATTTTGAAGATTCCATGATTTGGCCTCTGTGGCCAACCATGTTTTCCCTTTTATTGTTTGATTATGATGTTTTGTTGGTGAAATCTCGATTTCACCCAATTCTATTTTTATTTTCTGTTTGCAAGAGTGATTTCTTGACACACGCTCTGCTAGTTGGTTAGGATATTTTGATTTTCACATGTGTTCCTTGATCATGAATGATTATTCGATCATGAACCCTCAAGGAGAAATCTATATTTAGAGGGTTCAGAGATGAAAGGTAGGTTCAGATTTATGTGGAAGTTCTGAGTTCAAATTTTGGTATAATGGATTTTGTAATGTATGGGATAAGCTCTTAATGCATATCTTAAAGAACTATTTTGAGAATATAATACAATAACGATTTGTTGCAAATGGATTCCAACTGGGCTTTTGAACAGTATATATGCCTCTTATGTGTATTTGTTTAGTTTTCTTATTCAATTTTGTCGAATGTTTCTTCAATTATTGTGTGTTCAGAATGCTGGTCACAAGTGTTTAATAGATGAATTTACCTCCATCCTATTGTTGGAAATGGTACTCATAAGTTATTCACTTGGTCACCTTAATTAGGCTCGGCACAGGATTTCTGTTTCATAAACCTTATCATGACCGTTTTCTTCTTTAAGGTTCCGGGGGGAAAATTCTTACCTCTCAGTAAGCCTGCCTCCCTCCGACTCTCCTCCCTCGTTCATCCAAGAGTTCACCCTCTTTTATATCTAAATTTTGTTCACTGGTTTCATGTCTGACCCATTTACAACAATTAAGGTTCATAATGACCTCAGGCCCATTTTGAGTTATATCTAGCATACAATGAAAGTTAACACCATTTCTCCGCTCCCATTGTTATCTAGAACCACCAAGTAAATAAATCTCACAAATATTATATCTGGGGAGGTTCCCCCCAAAGTCAAATTTAATCCAAGAAGACATCCTATTCTTAAGATGTCCTAGGCACTGGTCTCCTGCAACTCAAGACTGTCTCTAGGAGCTACAACATGTCCAATGGATCATAAGGATAATGACCTATTTTTCCAATAGTATTGGGTCTATACAATCATTCTATTGTACCCAGTGATCTTGTTTACCATGTTGTATAGACTTAATATTGTACTTCCTTTTTCTTTCAAACTTCTACTTTGAGATTTACCTCTAATCTAGAATTATGTTTTTGCAATTTATCTTTGAAAATTCAACCTACCTTTTGGTTATATTTCTTGGCCCATCTAAGCGTAATTATTTGATAGATACATTTATGTGGTGTATTTATGGACCTCTAGGCTCAATTTTTAAACCAAAACTCTTATAATTTTAATTTTACTGAGTCCATTCTATCTTAGTATTAAACCTTGGCTTTGATACCATCTGTAAGGTACCTAGGCTGTAATTCCTAATTAGGGATGTGAGGTGTTTAGACCCAAATTCCAAGGTTAAGTTATGAATATGTGGTTAGAAAATTTTATTCTTTATACAAACACCTGAAAACTCATTTATTATATTCCCATCATACTTTTTGCATCAAGAGCTTTCCAAGATATAAATTTCATCTCAAACTAAGCTCCGGGCAGAAAGTTATGCCTAGTTGATGATATCCCATTTAAGGCCACATCAAAATATATAACATGTCACCATTATATATTTCATTAGGGTAAAAAAAGGTTTCCATGTGGATACCTATCCACGTCACCTATCCCTATTAACTTCCATGTTTGTAAGCCCCTAAGGCTTGCCACGTCCAATAAGTAGTGGGACTGGTAGTATTAGGAGGAATGGTTCGATAAATCCTCCTTACACTCTCAACACTCAATAGACAAAAACATAATGCTTGATAACAACCCATTAATTGATGGATATATATATTTTTATTAATAGATGTACCAATATTTGTCAATATCAAGGTTTGTGCATGGAGGGTCCTCCAATATAATCCCAAAACCAGAATCTCGATATCTCAAATTCTGATATCCCGACATCCACGTCACCAAAATCATGGCTAATACATGACCGCCACCTATTTGGAACTCTGATCCACATTTTTTCACATCACCTTCCCATGTTAGCATGCCATGTCGAATCCACATTAGCATGTCAACCCATCCTAGATTTTTTTTGTGCCACATCATTGTAACACATCAATGTGTCAGGTAATCCTGATGTTAGCATACCATGTAACATGTTGCAACAACACCTAATCATGTTTTTCTAATATCATGGGCTCTATGTGATAGTTAAATTATGGTTCCCTAACCCTTGGGGCTAGATAGATTGAAATTCCAGTATTCTGATGCTTTGAAAACCAAACAATTGATTATTTATCAACGATTAAATCCTATTCTTGTTGGTTAATGGTTTGGGTCCTATTTGTGCTGGGGCGACATGGGTAGCTACTAGTTGTATTTTCTAACACCTGGTGACCCAATATCCTGAAAGATCAACTGATGTTTCCTAAAATATTCCCATCTCCATTAACTAACAGATGGTGTGGTTATGTCATTATCATGGAATTTCACGAGGGTGGTTTTGGTGGAATACCTAATCTCTATGGGACCTGATAGCCAAAAATTTATGATATCAATAATTTGATTGCCTAAAAAATCCTAGTGGCTATTTCTTTGTCATGAACCTCTTTTTGGTCATATGAATAGGTGTTAGGGACAAAACCCCAAACCCAAAATTTATCTCTGGCCTAAAACTAAAGAGGCAACCTTGGATTTCTCCCTAGGTAAGGCATGTTGGAAGAGGGAAATCTTAGCCTATATTGAGAATTAAGAATGAATTTTCAGGGTGTTAAAACTATTGGATGATTTATGAAGTTGCAGGGTCCTCACAATCCCTTACTTGAAGCTTTTATACCTTTTTTTCTATACTATGGAAATATTCCAAATATATACTAGTATAAACATGCATACCTCATGCTAATATACCATTATTTTGTCCTAGTAATGTGAACCATAATCAATTCAAGGACATTCAAGTGCTTCACTAGAATTTTCTATTAGCTAAAGAGTCCTTTAATGAACTCTACAACACTCATTCTCGGATGTTTTGAGAATACTTTTTTCATCTGTGTATATTATTTTTTACTTAGGATTATTACCCTTGCATTTGATATCTATATCACCTACAATACCCTTTGATCACTTTAGTAGGCCTAGAGATTCTCCAGTTTGTGTAATAGTAGACCATGGTAACTAGCCATAACTAGGACTATAAGTCCTTCAATCCCATGCTTAAGGTAAGCCATTTACTTCATGTCCATAAGAATGAAAGACACAACACAAGAGTGCATTATAGATGGATTAGTGGGCACAAGAATACTATACAAGCATTACAACCATATCTACTAATTCATAACATAAATAAGCATTACATAGATCATTATAGCCATTCAATATACAACAAATAATGTGAAAATTTCTTCAACTATCATTTCTTTCTCATTAACATGGTTTACATTACAAAGATGAAGTACAAAAGGATAATTATATAGTCAAGATCCTGTGCCATCTACAATTAATTAAGGGTGAGCCGCGTTCCACTCCACCATAGGCTCAACTATAATGTATTTTTTCTCACAGCTGGCCACTCGAGCTAGACCATGAATC
The DNA here is from genome assembly GCA_034641835.2 of Pinus albicaulis. Taxonomy (NCBI): domain Eukaryota; kingdom Viridiplantae; phylum Streptophyta; class Pinopsida; order Pinales; family Pinaceae; genus Pinus; species Pinus albicaulis. The sequence goes on from CM076574.1 coordinate 390,790,186, forward strand.
CGTGAGGGTATTTCTAATTCAACATTATAGGGTCAAGCCATGAAGGGATTTTCCCTTCATCTAATCAAGCTCATCAATCTTTTGAATATCATAGCAAGCCTATAATTTTGTACATATATTATGGGTTATTTCCTAGCCACTTTGCATAGTGATTACATAAGGGAAATATCTCTTTCAGGATACGATTGGTGTAAGGATGAAGCCCACTCTCCTTAATCCACTCAGAAGTCAGCATGGATTCCTTCATCCTATAGAGTTGAGGCCTATTATCATTCACATTATAGCCAAAATGGAGCCTGCACAACATAAGGATATCCCTTCACTAAGTTAAGAGTCCCTCAATGCCTCTCTCTAGTGCTTTGGTGCATGGTTTTCATCATGTTTCCATATTAAATGGAACATTATAGTCCCACACATCACAAAAGGAGCCCTTCACTTAGCCAAGATTCCATTGACACTTCCAAATGATGTTTTTATGCATAACATAGGCAAATTATTCAGTAATCCATTCGACCCTCTAGCTCAAGATAAAGACTCAGTCACTCATCCTACTCATAGAACCAACATGACTCAATCATGCACACGATTGTTCTTTTTTTCACACAAGAGCCTTATCTCATATATCTTGCTTTGTATTCTTTCTCTTCACTCCATTCTTATGTATTTCACATGAGTGCCACTCTCTCCGCCTTCCTCACCAATGCTTCCCTCTGCTTCTTTGTGTTTCTTCCTTGGTATAATTTTTTGTCAAGGTTGTCGATCAGGGTTAGGTAAAAAATCTATGGTTACAATCCAAAAGTATACTAGTGGTATGCCGCCCATACCTTTGAGTAGTTTGGTACTATTGCCCACTCCGTCATAATTATTGATAAATTTTTTTGTAAGCTATTATAAATTATATTTATTAACAAAATATTTTACATTCCATGGTCTGAGGTGAGGAATTTATCCAATTCCTACTCTCAATTGTGTCCAAAATATAAAAAGGTGGGGTTGCCCATGGCAGGGAAACCAACCCATGGATTATCTAGAAAATTTTGAAGCATCTAGATTTGCTAAAACAATAAGTAAAATTGAAAAAACCACAAATAATAGGTATGTCCAGAAGTGAACTGTGGTGAAAAAACCTTCAGTCCTTGCATGCTTTCCCATGTTGGTCTGGTTCAGGTTCCGCTGCTTCTTCCTCCATCACTGGACACCTGTAAATACGAGCTATTACCTCTTCCTCCTCTGTGAATATGTGAGGGACCTGCTCCAATGACTCTCCTTTATCATTGCACTTTCTCCAGCCACCTGCAGTGTAATACCAGATATTGGGAATGTACAAGGAGGAGGCGTTAACAGGCAGACGTTCCAACTTCTTGGGCGAAGGCATTAAGGAGAAAAGGATGGTGGATTTGCAGTATTTCCGCTTGATTCTGGGCAAGGGTGACGTGGAGGGCTCAGCGAAAGGGATGAGGGGGCAGCAGGTGGAACATAAAGAGCTACGGAAGTGGATGAGCTATTAGAAGTTATGGTAGCAGAATGAGCAAAGCGGGCAGAGGAGGAATCTTCATCAGAGTGGATGTGTCTATCAGCTGAGTCTTTGGTCATCCTGGAAAGGAGGGTGCCCCGAATGCTTCCTCTGCGAGGCTTCTTTCACTGCCTTGGTGCCATGGCGATGCAAGCACAATAGGGGACTAGGCTAAGGAGTAGAGAGCACTCCAAGCCAGGTAGGAGAGCCACGACAGAGCTGCACTGGACAACAGGGGGTAAAATGTGAGGGTGAAAGCAGTGCAGAGGATTTATGGTTGTGCCTCTCCGATCGAGGCCACAAATAGCCATCACATGCAAAATTAAAACCATTAACTGAAACATGTTGCAACATGGTGCAGACTTCTTGTCATGGCGTCGTCGATCCCTTGCCTGTTGCATCATCACACACCTTGGGATGGCCTGTTCATCACCCGAATCCGGGAATAATTATTGATAATTATTACTATACCTTCCCATTTGATATTTTCTTGGGGAAAGTATTCCATCTCATATCTTATGATCCTTTGGCACAACCAATAATTCATTGGTAAAAATATTATTTCTCCAAATGCCATTTCTTGTTTGTTTCCCTTCCTCTCATGAATTCTCTATCAAGGATTAACCTCTTTATCAAATGCTACTAAATTATAATAACATTATTATAATTCTTCTCCCCATTTACATTTACATTCTAATAAGAGAATCAATAACATAATTGATTACACTACAATATGAATAAAAATTAAGTAATAAGGATCGTACATAAAAAATAGATGATTAAGTTTATGCCAAAGACATATATTGACACACACATGCTAAAACATACACAATATATAAATCATAAAATTATAAATACACAATAAATGGAAAGTCAAAGCCCATGGGGTGTAGCTTAATTGGTGATCACCTTGTTATGAAGTCATATGTAAAAGAAATATATTCAAAGTTCAATTAATCCCGGTGGGTTAGACCAAAAAAAATAGAAAAATGGCAACTCAAAATTGAAAAATAACCAATTATTATGTCACTGCGTGACATATAGGATTGTTCCTTCTATATTATTTATTTTGGACAAATAAATTTGTTTAGATCATACAATTTTTTTTAGATTACACTTAGGTTTTGGTCTTCCCAAGGCGATTGCATTACTTCATCAAAACCCGAGGCACCTACAACAATAGTTAAAGCTCCAGGATAACAATTAAAGCTCCAGGAAAAATCCCTCAAGATCATGAATTTTATTTTTAAGTATGATATTGTAGCATTATTTTTTTGAAGAAAGGTTCGAGTCTAACATCAATATCGACACCAACCACCATTATGGAAAAAAAGAAAGAGTACGAGAAAATTGCAATGGGGTATATCATCAAGATTTTGAATTATGTATACCTATCATTTTGCTGGCCAAGGTTGCAAACCTTATTTTAGTGCTTGGGTTACAATAATATACACTTTACCTAAACTTTGTAACATGATATGAACCTTCTACTATGGTCGATGTGAGGGTATACGCTTGGGGTGTACGGTCCCTAGTGCCCATGTGTTTTGTGCCACATGGGATCTCTACCAAACTCAAATTTCCACTTTCACATGGTATTCAGATTCTATGGAAAATATCTTTAATGTAAATCTTATAGTTGTTATGTTTTTTTTGGTTTGAATAAGGTTGTTTGCCCCTTTTTTCCATCAATTGTCTTTTTTATTTCAACAACCAAGGTATTGTCATTGGGAGAGGGTGAGGTTTGCTTCTGCCTACTCTAGCTTTTCTAGTGAACTTATTGTTACCTCATATTTTCCACACACATGTGGTATCCTTTTACAGAGGGTTTCAATTCCTCGTTGATCACTTGTTTAACACCCTCCTCCCATATCTACCCAAGTAACCAGCCAAATCGGTTAAACATGTGACGAGAGGCTAATATGAACTGATTCGACCTCCTAGGTGACCTTAAGGAAGTGGAATTGACAAAAAACACATTATACAGACGTTCCACATAAACAAAAAGACTCCCAAGGACCATCCCAACCACTCAAGTAACTAGCCCCTAGGTCCCTATGAGCTTTTAGACTATTTGACCCCCGTACGCTCCCACAGTATAGGCATGGGTGCACGTGGGAAGCTCTAGATTCTCACACATCATAGGCATGTCACATCATAGGCATGTGTGCGTCGAGGGAGTTTTTCCAACAAACTTGTGCTAGGGTACCTAATATTTGAGCCACTTTTTTAGGCCTAGATCACAGGTCACTGCCCAGAACTCAATGAAAAGTTTAGAAATGAATTAACATAGTATAAAAATGATACATTTGCAAAAAAATTGACAAGGAATTGACTGTACCCATGCTATCCATGACATGGATTTCGTCAAACATGTCATAAATATGTAATATACATGTTTAAATAATAGATCTGAGCATATGAGTCTCACACTTATTTGAGAATCACTAATAATCATTTTTCCCTTAAATAATTATCTGCATTACCATCTATTAGGTCATAGATACATTTTTCATTCATTTACAAATCAAAACATGAGGAGAACCATATATCATCACTCTCACAATAAATTCTTATAACTAGCATAATAACAACATAAATATCAAGGATACATGAGGCATGGAATCCACATCTAAACCAATACATTTAAATGTAATATGTAAAGGATATAACCTCTTATTAATGAATGAAAAATCCAACCTGAGATAGTACTACCATGTTCCACTCGATCATAGATTGGCTGAGCCAAATCTCTCGTCAACCAATCACCTCGGTGCCATATTCCAAGCATGAATGTGGGACTCAAACCGAAAGAACCAACTAGGGCATCCTGAGGATAAAACACCTCACCCTCATCAATAGAAACCAGACTTTACTGTAATCCACACTGATCACTAGGCCAAAACAATAAACATGTGATAACATGCTTTGCCATGATCTCCACCAGATCACTAGGCCAAAAAAAACATGGATACCACTGTATTTCTCCTCCTACACCATGAGGATTCTTCATATCTCCCAGTCTCTCAGGTTTTACCACAATCCACATCAGATCACTAGGCCCTAAACTGAGACCCACTCTCCAGGCTTTACCACAATCCACACCGGATCTCTAGGCCCTAAACTGAGGCAACACACTATCTGGATTTACTGCAAATCACAATCTGGTTTAGGGGTTACTAGGCCATGTGTTATATCATTCATAGATCCACCTCACTCATCTTCGAATCCATCAAAAAATACAACTCAATCAAAACATGAGAACCCCATCACACCATGGCTATCCAGAAATGGAAAGGCTAGGATAAAAACACTGTCACACATGGAAAAACCCATGCCATGACATAAGAGAACCACATGCAATACCATGCATGCAAAATATAGCAAGGAAATCACACATGAAAATCGATATATGCAAAGAATCCTCCTGTAAATGCTTGATCCTGCTCTAACTTGCTTGCTCCTTCCTTCCTCTTGTATTCTTTGCCTTTCTTGATCCAATGCCAAAGTGATCCAAGAAAACTCTAAGTGTCCAAGAGTGTGAGAGAGAGAGAGAATAATGAGAGAGATCCAAAACTAAACTGACAAAGGTATCAACTCATCCTCAGAAGCCTTTTTATTAATTAGGCCTCTATATTCTTCATTTTCTATTATTTTCATTCATTTTTCTCCTCACATGCAACCTATGACCTTTCACCTTCCTTTTTTCCTATTTTCCATTATTTTCATAAATAAATGTGCCAAAAATTCCATTTTTCCTTTCCAAATCCTTTTCCATTGCATTTTCCAATTTCCTTAGCCATAATAAACCAATAAACACCCTCATTAGGATTTTTTTGCCAACATTCAACTTGGAATATATGTCCCATCAACCGTGGTTATGATTTTTCCTTTATTAAATTTTATTACATGGAATTTTCACTAGGGATGTTACAGAACCCTCCCCCTTGGGGGACATCGTCCTCGGTGTTCAACCATACATATGCCTCAACAAAACCGCTGAAAAGAAAACATACTGCCCATGGAGCTTTATAACATATCTTGATGCACTATTTACAATGATCACCCTACTGAAAAGAAACCAACATGACAACATAAAACCATGACAACTATAATGGCATGACACCCATACCGCTTATTGGAGCTTTATAACATAGTTTATGGTGGTATTTGCATCTGTATGCATATTTAAATATATAATAAAATCACACCAAAACATATGCCAAAAAATATACCAAACATCATACCAAAATTAATTTGCCTCAACTGAAAAACAATTAAGGATACATAGTGCGCTTCTGATCTGCCATATCCCATGTAGCTTCATTGGGCCCAATTGCTTCCATTGTCATTTAACTTGATCGATTGCTCAGTTCTGGAGCATGAGCACCTTTCTTTGAAATATACACTAAGGCTTCAACTGGAATTATCCATCTGGCTCCACCTCCAATAGAGACTAGTCAATCACATGATCAACATACTTAACATACTTCTTAAGTAATGATATGTGAAAAAAATCATGGAATTTCACTATGGAAGGTAGTGCAAGTCTATAGGCTACTGGTACGATCCTCTCAATAATACAAAAAGGTCCACAAAATCGTGGTGCCAGCTTGACACATGATCCAACCCACAATGATATATTCTTGGGCTTGATGCACATGTACACTTGTTCCCCAACCTGAAACTCCTTAAACAACCTATTCCAATCTGCATAAATATTCTACCTATCCTATGTTGCTTTTATATTCTTCTTTATTACATGCATTTCCTATTCCTTTTCCACCAAACTTTCTGACGCAATCAATACCATGTTAACTAGATCACTCCAACTAATGGGAGCATTGTAACTCCGCCCATACATTTCCTCAAATAGACTCATCTTCAAGGATTCCTGATACCGCTTGTTGTAGGAGAAATCTACCAGTGTAAGACACTCTTCCCACTTTCGCTGCTGATACATCACATACATCCTCAACATGTCCTCCAAGATCCTGTTGACCCTCTCTATCATCTTTCTGCGGAAGATAAGTTGTGATGAAGGCCAACTCTATGCCCAAACCTGCAAACAACTCCTTCCAAAATTTGGAAGTGAAATTTTCATCTCTGTATGAAATAATATTCTTTAGAACACCATGCAATTTTACCACATCTATGATGAACACCTATGCCACATCGCTAGCTAAATATGTAGTCTTTAATGGAATAAAAAGCACAAACTTTGTCAACATGTCCACAACAACCATGATGGAATCATATTGTCTAGATGTCCTTGGAAAACCTATGATTAAATCCATGGAAATGACCTCCCATTTCCACTTTGGAATCACAATAGGTTGTAGTAGTCCACTTGGATGCATACACTCTGCCTTAACCATTTGATAATCCAAACATCTAGACATGAAATATGCCACATCCTTCTTTAGATTTGGCCAATAATATAAAATCTTCATTGTAGTAAATGTCTTATGATAACCTGGGTGACCGGAATATGGTTTTTCATGAAACTCCCTCACGATCACCTTCTTGAGCTCACTACTGCTTGACACATATATCATGTCTTGAAACTTGACAAGCCATCTGCTGTGAGATGATATTCCACATCCTTTACTGTTGCACTTGTACCAATCGCAAGGCTAGCGTAGTATAACCACTCGTACCCGTACTCCGTACCACTACCTGTACTTATACCCTGCTATAACCTGTTCACAATATCCATATACTTGTCATCCTACTGGCCCGCTTACAAGATCATATCATATAAATATGTCCCATAGGAGCTCATAACTGCTATGTGATTTACCTGTATCCACCTACTAAGAGCATCTGCAACATTGTTCTCCTTTCCTTTGATGTATCTGATCTAGAAATAAAACTCAATGATCATGGCCAACCATATAGATTTCCTGACATTTAGATTCAACTAATCAAACAAGTATCTCAATCCACTATGATCACTCATCAATATAAACCTCTTGCCAAGAAGATAGTGCCTCCACATATTTAATGCATGGATTATCGATGCTAGCTCAAGATCATGCATCATATAATTATGCTTGTTCTCATTTAGTTTCCATGACTCATAGCATACCACCTATCCATCCTGCAAAAGGAATCCACCAAGTCCTCTCTTGCAAGCATTTGTACATACTACAAAATCTTTTTTTGGATTTGTGATCTTCAATACTGGAGCACGTGTCAACAACTGCTTAAGTGCTCAAAAATAGCCTTGCACTCCTCTATCCATTCAAAATTCTTAACTTTCCTCTGCAATGACGTAATATGATAAGAAATCTATGAGGAGTTCCCGATGAACCTCCTATAATAACCTACAAATCCCATGAAGGATCTCACCTCATCTACATTTCTAGGAGCTACCCACTCCATGATAGCTCTTACCTTTTACGGATCCACTGCTATGCCCTCCTTGGAGAAAACATGTCCCAAGTAATGTACCTCAATCTGAAAGAAACCACAATTTATGAGCTTACCAGACAACTGATGCTCTCTCAACAATCTCAAAACTGCTATGCCCTCCTTGGAGAAAACATGTCCCAAGTAATGTACCTCAATCTGAAAGAAACCACAATTGCTGAGCTTACCATAGAACTAATGCTCTCTCAACAATCTCAACACTGCTGCCAAATTCTCGACATGCTCTTCCTTATTTTTAGAATAGACCAATATGTCATTAATGGACACAATAAGAAAATTTTCCAAATAAGGATGCAACACATTGTTCATAAAACACATAAATGTAGCTAGGTCATTAGTAAAACTGAATGGAACTATAACAAACTCATAATTCCCTTACCTGGTCCAGAAATATGTCTTGTAAATTCCACTTCTTTGATGTGTACTTGATGGTATCCTGATATCAAGTCGATCTTAGAGAAAAATGCTACTCCCTTCAGCTGATAAAACAAGTCATCAATCCTTGTCAACAAATACCTGTTCTTTATGGTCACTTTGTTCAAATAGCTATAGTCAATGCACAATATGAGGGTACCATCCTTCTTCTTTATGAACAATACCAGTGCACCCCTGTTGGACATTGGGTTCAATGCTTCCGATCCTAACTCTGGAGATTGTAGCAGAGACTAATGCCTACGGGTTTTGGTCTAACATACATCATGATTCCAACAAGTGGTATCAGAGCGACAGGTCTCGAGTTCGAAACTCACCCGGCCCGCGTTGGGGGGGAGATTGTTGGACATTGGGTTCAACGCTTCCCGTGTGTTTCGGGACATGGAATAACTGCCTCTCGTGGATCCTAACTCTGGCGATTGTACGAAGACTAATGCCTACGGGTTTTGTTCTAACGATAATCGTGATTCCAACAAGCCCATGGTGATAAAATTGGCCTAATGTATTCTTTGTCAAGCATCTCTTTCAGCTGAAACTTTAAATATACCAACTCAGGTGTGATCATCGTATAAGGTTATTTTGATGCTGGAGTTTCCCCTGGTGCCAACTCAATATAAAATTCTACTTCCTTGTGAGGTGGAAACTCTAAAATATCTGTGGGAAACACATCCTAAATTGTTGTAGAACTGGGTACCCGTTGAAAACATCCGCATCCTCAACTTCCTTACATTTTTCACTAGAAACATGTACTGAAAATAACACACATCCTTTCCTGAAACTATTCTTGGCCTGCATAGTCATCACCATTCTAACTAATGTTTCTTTCTTCTTCCCATGTAAGATTCTTGGTTCCTCATTGTCATCCAAGCACTCAATGACTTTGTCATAAAAATCCACCTTGGTCCTGTGAAGGTATAGCCAATCCATACCCAATAACATACTATATGAACCCAATGATAATATGTTCAAGTGTGTTTTTGTAGACATTCCATTCAACTCAAAATCACAAGCTCTTACCCAATGCTGAACTCTTTTCTTTGTACTAGTAGCCAAATGCACTAACCAAGATTCTGCATGCACTTCTTTATTCAAACTGCACTTATCCACCAATTCAAGACTAACATAAATATAATTATATTGGGGGTCAATCAAAATAGAAACAAATTGGTCACAAAGCTTACCGTCCATCTCAATAATAGATGCCCGAAGATCTACCTGCATGTTTTCCACAACTGCGTAAATACGAGGAATGCTTTGCCCAACAAACCAACATTCTGTACCTCATGTGTACTATATATTTGAGGCCCACCACCCTGATTATGTGGAAAATATCTCTTAAGGTGTTCCTTACCACATGTACAACACTAACCATCCAATACCATCACCTCTATCTGTTGTTATGATCCATGTCCCTGTCTAGCTGCATTGAACTTGCTTTGTTCTGCCACATTTTCTTTATTTTCTGCATTCTAAGGCCTTGTTATTTTCGGATGTCATTTACCCTTACCTTTATCATTCCATCTCCATCCATTATGAGATTCATTCTTACACTTTGAATGTTTATAGCAAAGCTTCAAATTCCCAATGAGTTCCTCAAGTGACCGAGGCTCATCGTACTCAATCCAATCTCTAAATGCTAATGGAAAACCACTCACAAATCGATGAAATTTAGCCTTCTCATCTCCAAGATATGGTACATACCTCAATAGCTCCAATAATTTAGTCATGTACTCTTCATTTGTCATTGATCCCATATTTAGCTCATAAAATTCTTTGGCCTTACTATCGTAGTACCTTTCTGACAAGTAATTCTCCTGAAAAGCCTCTTGAACTCATGCAACCTCAAGTCCTCTGTCCTGATGTTTCTATCCCGCTTCAAATCTTCCCACAAGATATTTGATTTACCTCTAAGGATGAATATAGCTACTCTAGCCTTCATATTATCTCTGTAATTATGCAACTCAAATAAATTCTTCATCCCAAGTATCCAAGCCTCTACATCTTCTGGTTTCTTCAAGTCTCCATCAAAAGTAGGTGTCCTTTCTTTGTTAAATTCATTCAGAAAGTATGCCATGCCATTTCTCCTATAAGGATGATATCAATGACAATCATAATGCCTATCCAAACTAAAACTAGAGTAGTACTTGTGTCCATAACCTCTCCTATCTAGAGTATCCAACAACCTGTCATCTCTCATTGTGTTAGCTCTCTCTGACCTGTGTCCACTAGGGAACCTACTACCATATGTACCATTAGTAATGTCCTCCTACCCATGGATGATCTGAAGTGGCCCCTATTGCTGCAATTCTGACAAACTCTTAAGGAGTATTGCATTAACCTCTAAATATTTCTCTTGTGCCCATATGATTCTGTCAGTGTCTACCTTACAAATCCTTATTTATTTCTTCAAACTTCTCAGCGTGTCTACTAAATTAGAAGAGTTCCCAACACCATGCTGCTCATTTGATTCATAGGGAGAATCTTTGTAGTCTACCATCTTACTATTCAATTTGATCTCTTTCCTGCAATGCATAATATGTCAGCTAAACCAAATCACAATGAAACCAATGTACCTTAACATATTTCAAGGAGGATACCTCATCTCCAAGATCATATAAATCAGCGTAATACATGTACAAGCATAATCATAACATCATATAGACATGTAACATATAAATTTACTAACATGTAAACATCATTATATCTAGAGTCCAGTAATCAATGCATGACCATATCAAATACACATACCATGACCTCATGCATGACAACAACAACCATACCAATGTACATTATCAACATGTAAGCAGTGACACACACAACAACACGTAACCAATCATACACTCATGAAAACAAACTTCACAACAAAAAAATCCTCTTTCACATTACGAAATCACTACAACCATGGCCGACACCATGCATGTGCAACAAGCATATAGAACACAAGGATGATTAACACACGTGCAACCAACATGAATGCATTACCAACACACACCGCCCATCTAGGCCAAGGTGTGAGCCATGATATTATACCACTCTGTAACACCCTCCTCCCATATCTACTGAAGTAACCAACCAAGTAGGGTAAACATGTGACAAGAGGCTACTATGAATTGATTCAACCTCCTAGGTGACCTTAAGGAAGTGGAATCGATGGAAAGCACATCATAAAAACCTTCCACATCAACAAAAATACTCCCAGGAACCATCCCAAACACTCAGGTAACTAGCCCCTAGGTCCCACTAAAATTTTAGACTATTTGACCCCCGAACGCTCCCACAATATAGGCATGGGTGCATCTGGGAGGCTCTGGATGCTACCACAACATAGGCATGCGTGTGTCTAGGGAATTTTCCCCATAGGCCTATAACAACATCCCCGATATTTGAGCCAATTTTTCAGGCCTAGAGCCTAGGTCATTGCCCAAAACTCAATGACAAGTTAATAAATGAGTTATAATAACAAAACAATGATACATTTGCAAAAAAATTGACAAGGACTTGACTTAACCCCTACTAGCCATGACAAGAATTTCATCAAACATGTCACAAATATGTAATCTATAGGTTTAAAAATAATATATGAGCATAGGGGTCTAACACTTATCTAAGAATTGCTAAGAAGCATTGTTCCTTACATCATTAGTTGCGTTATAATCTATTAGGTCATAGATACATTGTTCATTCATTTACAAATCAAAACATGAGGAGAGCCATATATCATCACTATCAAAATACATGCTTATAACCAACATAATAACAACAAAAATATCAAGGATACATCATCCATAGAATCTACATATAAACCAATACATTTACACATAAGATGTCAAGGAGAGAACCTCTTATTAATGAATGGAAAATCAAACCCGGGATGGGACTACCATGTTCCATCTGACCATATATTGGACCAACCAAATCTCTCTTAAGCCAATCACCCCTGTGCCATATTCCAAGCATGAATGTGAGACTCAAACCAAAAGAACCAACCAAGGCATCACGAGGCTAAACCACCTCACCCTCATCAATAGAAACTAGGATTTACCGTAATCCACATTGAATCACTAGGCCAAACCAATAAACATATAATAACAGGCTTTACCATGATCTCCACCAGATCACTAGGCCAAAACGAGCATGAATGCCACCAAATTTCTCCACCTACACCATGAGGAATTTTCATGTCTCCTAGCCTCTCAGGATTTACCGCAATCCACACTGGATCACTAGGCCCTAAATCGAGACCCACTCTCTAGGATTTACTGGATATCCCAACCCGAGATTCATAGGCCTGATGGAGAGCACCCACCTCTCAAGCTTTACTTCAATCCACAACGGATCAGTAGGCCCTAAACTAAGGAAACACACTATCTAACTTTACCACAACCCACAATCTAGTTCAAGGGTTACTAGGCCATGTGTTCTATCATTCAACGATCCACCTCACTCAGCTTCGAATCCATTCGGATCCATCTCAAGAAAACCATGATAACCCCATCACACCATGGCTATCCAAAAATGGCAAGGCTAGGCTGAAAACACTATCACACCTGGAAAAACTCATGCCATGAAAGAAAAGAACCACATGCAATATCATGCATGCCAAATCTAGCAAGGAAGTCACACATGTAAATCAATACCTGCAAAAGATCCTGCTGTAGCTGCTTGATCCTGCTCTTCCTTGCTTTCTCCTTCCCTCCTCTTGTCTTATTTTCCTTTCTTGATCCAATGCCAAAGTGCTCCAAGAAAACTCTAAGTGTCCAAGAGTGAGTGAGTGAGTGAGTGAGAGAGAATAATGAGAGAGCTCCAAAACTAAACTAACAAAAAGTACCAACTGATCATCAGAAGCCTTTTGATCAATTAGGCCTCTATTTGCTTCATTTTCCATTATTTTACTTCATTTTCCTCCTCACATGCAACATGTGACCTTTCCCCTTCCTTTTCTCATATTTTTCATTATTTTCAAAAATAAATGTGCCAAAAATGCCATTTTTCCTTTCCAAATCATTTTCCATTGCATTTTCCATTTTCCTTAGCCATAATAAACCAATAAACACCCTCACTATGATTTTTTTCCCAACATTCAGCTTGGAATAATTGTCCTATCAACTGTGGTTATAATTTTTCCTATATTAACTTTTATTACATGGAATTTTCACCAAGGATATTACAACCTGAATTTGTAATTATTACTACTTTTGTTACTTATCCATTACAAGAAAGGGGTGGAATTGGAGGTGACTCCTTGACATGATTCATCGAAGTTATTATCACTCCACCCATTTCCCAAGGCTGATAATGGAACTGAAGGAGGTAACCTCAAACCAATATTTAGGTCTGGTAGCTAGCCCTACCAAAACCAGAGAGGGCCCTCTCAATGTCACTTTTATAGCCAATGAGATGACTGGATATGTAAGGATCTTAGGCTAGTTATAAAGCTCAATGAATTAGGGTTTTTTTCGTTTTGAGTTTTTGCTACATACGAATGACAATCAAGGTACTAGGTCTATGTTTTAGGTCTGGTTTCAAAGGTTTAGTTGTAGAGATGAAGATGAGGAAAAGTAGGTATATTTAAGAACATACTTTAATTATCATTGTGTATAGGGTTTGAAAAGAGAGAGAGAGTCAGAATGAGCATGTTAAATGAATTCATTCATCAGAAAAGTAGAAACACATTCATGAAAATCTTATAAAACATAGCATGAAAAGAAAGATTTATGTTCATAGACTAATATGATCAACATATAGAAGCATGCATGTGATGGAAAGAAAAAATAACATTCAAATTGATGAGGTTACAGAGAAAAAAAAATTCTCATAAGCATACCACTGGATTCCCAAGATTATAGCTGCAACATGTCTTTGATTTCACTGAAAAACGTTTGTAAAATAGCTCCACACTACAAATAACAACTATCTTACCTCTCAAATGACTTGAGTTGGACTACATATAGAAAATAGAAGTCACGAATCCTCATTGGGTCGAAACCTGATCCAAAATACATCATAAATACACTTTATGAGTCATTACCTATAATCTAGGGAAGTTATAAAGAATCCCCTAAAATTTAGCTAATAACTAGGAGTGTATGTCTCTTTGATTAATTACATGATTCCTCCACAATGAGAGGCAAAAAAAAACTCTCCTATAAAAAATACACCTCATAGGACAGTTGCACCTCTAACTTTAGAGTTTTCTGGCTTGACAACTGTCTAAAAGGAATCCAGGACAGAAGCATTGCGCCAGTTAGCAGAAGTGTCACACCTCCCAGCAAAAGTGTCACACCACTTCGAAGTTGAATTTGACTAACTTTTAGGCATCCATTTTAAAATATGAAAGTTAGGCTAGGTAGCACTATGTGTCCTCTTTCCCTCCCAACCTTGAAAATAAGAAAATACTTCCTTCAAGGCCTTTAAAAATCCATTCTACCAATCTTACTCTAGAAGCACCTCTCACAGGAAAAATTAGTGGTAAAAGCATGAAAAAGAGGCTATTGTTTTGAGTTTTTCTCCAAAAATAATGGGTGTTATACGAACCTGAGACCATATCTGTAAATTAGAAGGAAATATATATCCATACATGTAAAAATTTCCTCATTTGGAGGCTCTGAGAAAAAGCATTGCGTTGCTGTGCGACGCTTCTGCAAAGGCCAATTTTCCAGATTTTCCAAAATATTTTCTGCAAAAATAAGGCTTAAAGATGAATCAATATCTCTCCAACCATAATGGTTTTTGCAAAAATGAGAGAGGGTTTTTTTCTTTGGTATGTTATGAACGACAACCTCCTCTGGTTTTCAAAAATACTTTCCATTTGCTCATAATCCAAGTTTGAAGTTGATCGCTAAAAATTTTCAGAAGCGTAGCGCGCTCTCAACATAAGCATCATGCCACTTTGAGAGGGAGTTTGGAGGCCTTCACAGAGGCTATTTTGGTTGCACGTGGTATGGTTGGAAATATTAGGATTTCTGCTACACAATGGAGTCATCAAGCACTACAAACCACTGCTCCAAACCCATGAAAAATTGACTTGAAGACAACCTGTCCAAAAGTGCAAAAAATGACCCGGAGCCACTATATTTTGGGCATTTATCTCAAATCATAACACATGTGAATAAAATAAAGTAGGTTTTTGTTCTTTGGTCTATGATTGAAACAATTATATTTCACTTTCTTCAATTTCATCTTCATTATTCAAAAATTAAATTTGAAGTAGTGTTGTCCTTGTGTGCAATGTAAAGCTCTAAAAATGATGCCATGGATCTGACTTGGCTCAAACCTAGAATGCTGACCTCCCTTATTATACTTTCTCTTCTCACCTTCCATGATGTTTGTCAGCAAAACAAAACCCTAGCTTGATATGAAGGAAAGGAAGGGTGAAAACTAGGAAAACAAGGGAAAATAGGGCAACAAGTTTAGGGAGGGAAATGGAGGGGATAGGAGTTAAGGAAAAATATGAAAAAAATAGGGGAGATAGGGTAGTGTGTTAGGAACACATTATAGGTGGAATTTTTGGAAATGGATAAGGGAAAGAGGGAAAAAGGGCCTAAACACAGAGTTGACCTAGTATCTATGCAAAAGCATAGTGAGGATTAGGGTTTGAGTGAAAATGGGAGAAATGAGAGATATGCATGATATGTGATTGGCCTCTAAATTATACATAAATTAAGGCCCATATAACCTTTATTAGGCACATAAAACATATATTAAATCTCTCATTCTACACTTAATAATGTTTTTTTATGCTTTAATATGTTCTTAGGAAGATTTAAAGATAATTTCATATTGTGCCTACTATTATTTATTTTTGTGGAATATTGTGAGAATATTGGGTAGATTATGAATATTTGGAGAAGGAGGAAATTTAGGGAATTTATCCCTACTACTGGAGGATCAATATTGGAGAATAAGTGAAAAAAATATCATGAAATAATTGAGAAATTCTAGAGAGATTTTGGAACTCCGATGATTGAGAAAATGAAGGAACGTGTTCCTTGTCATCCACTGCAAACTCCTAGTGTTGGGAACCAGATCCACTATTTGAGGGATTTTGGAGGGGAAAGATTCCTCCTTTCAAGGAGAATTATTCCTCGTCATTTTTTATAATTACCAATTCGATTTGGCCTCTAGGGGCATGTATTGTTTAGTCTTATTGTGGAGAAAACTTGTTTCTGGCAGCTCCACTTTATTTTCTTGCAGGGATGTACTTGGATTGATTCGAATAATGAAGATTAGCGCCATTTTTAGCTTCTAAGGCTTGGTTTCTTCCATAGGAATCTAAGCCTCCTTCGGCTTGGCCATCCCAGGAGCCTTAGATCCCTCTCGCACAATTTATTTATGTTCTTTTCACTTGTTATTCACATGCATCTCTTATTTATGTGTTTAGAATTGTTTCTTTTCTTTCTATAGGATTGAGTTAGATGATTTAAGTGAGTTATTTTGTAGGTTTTTTACAGGTTCAAAAGAATTATTCTTCTTTAGAATAACTTTGGAAGGTCATCTTAATCATTAAGCTACTTGGATTTGGTTACTAGTTCAAGAATATAAGATATCTGGAAATTCCTTGAAGCGAAATAGTAGTAAAGTTATTCTATTTTTTAGAAGTGGTTAATGAGATCCATTTGAATATTTTACTTGGATTATGTTATAATAATGTTAAAATTGATAAAAAAAATTACCCCATTGCATTCGCACTTGATTAGGTTAGGCATTTGATAGATTAACTAGCTCACTAGCTCTTCAATTTCCAGATTTTAGAGTAGTAATTTTCTGTTATTTTTTAGCATGTGTTAAAAGGGGTATTTTGGAATGATTCCACTTGGAATGGAGACCTAAGACATCATATTTAATAAAAAATTTTGTCCCATCCAAATTTAATTAGTCATTCGGTGAGTTATTTCCAAAACAAACTTTCCTATAGCACTCTTGTAGCATGTGTAAACTCGACCAGATTTGCTCCCAAAGGTTGGTTTTTGTCTCTTAGGCTTGAATCATGACCTCTAGGATCTAAATACATGGTTGAGGAAGAATAAAAACCACTTAGGATTTCAATTACACATTGTTGTTCTTTCCTAGGATTAATTTCTTTTCAAAGAAACACTTCCATTTCTATAATTAGTTTAGGCCTTAATTTCATGGCATTCCTTCCATTACATCAGATAAACCAAAGAAAGACACATTATATGCTGCACATATAGTTACGATAACTCTTAAGTTTGTACAAACCCCAGGTTGATAATTAAAGTTGGTAGCCTCGGGAGTTGTAACATTCTTGTTGCAATACTGAGGCTCATCAATATGGAATAACTTGGTAAGGAATATGAGTCATGTGTGAAGGTTACTAGATGATGAAACTAGGGGTTTTCTTGCTGAAGCAAGCTAAACATCAATGAAACCAAAAATGTAGTTGAAAACCCTAGAAGAGGGAATCCACCCTTTGCTGAAGAATTTGACTTGAGGGATGATCACTTACTGACATGGAAGCCTCTGAAACTTGAGCAATGATGAACTAACCTTTCTGATGGTTTCTTGGAACTTGAAAGGCAAAAAAGTAGCAAACTACCAATATTTGGATGCCTGTGGAGAGTTGTGAGCATGAGAGAGGAGCTCTTTTGACCATGTAGCATACTTCTTTAAGAAAAGACAATTTTCCTTTACTTTATTTTCCTATCTTTTCTAACTCCCAATGAGGATGCTTTGTATGGTGAAAATGAATATTTTTTCTTTCTTTCATGACATGATTGGACATTGTGGTGGCGAAACAAATGAGACCTAGACCATAACCTAAATGGAGTTATGTTGACTGATCTATGACCCTAGGTGATTGATGGATGCCATGACCTTGAAATGATGATGACCATGAATGGAGTGAAGGGAGTAGCATTTCATACCTAGACAACATTCAGTGAATTTTTTTTATATTTGAGAACTAGTTTGAAAACATAAAATTTTGACCTAGGACCACTACCAAGTAAACCTGAAAGAGTATATTTCATCACTAAACATTTAGACACTAAGAGAAGTTACATGTAGTATGAATTTCTTGTTCTATCCCTCGTGGCATGGGATTATGCTTCTGAAAGAGGTGTTCATCTCTGCACCCGAGATTAAAATTAGATGCCACCAAGTTTATTGTTCTCATCCAAACTATGGTATTTCCATTTTTAACTCATGGCTCTAGTTTTTTATTTTTATTTTTATTTTATTTTTAAACCATATCGAGAGTTGCATTTGGTTCATATAACATTGTGAATAGAGTTGAACCCTTATTAGGGTTTCTAAAGTTTTTTTCTGTGTGTCTCTTTTCAGGGATTAAATCTTGACACTACGAGACAAAGTTCGTGCAAAAGTTGATTTTCCTTTTTACCTAGTTTTCTACACTACCCCTTTCTTAAATTTTGTTGTGGTAACATTTTCCTTATCATGTAGGTAGCCCAGAAGGACATCAAGGAAACTCCCTTTTTTGCAGGAATGATGCTTTTCCCTCAGCTCTATTGTTGGGTATATTTTTTTTTTTCTTTTCTATTATAATCTCCAACGGTTCATTAACAGGTCTTAAATTTTCTTACATAGGGTACATAGTGAACCTGGCTTGGAGTCAAAACATTCTACTACTTTTATTCTCGCCACCGCTGAAGTATCCTGTCATACAAGTTGAAAGCCGTGATTTTTTCCCAATTGCATATTCGATTCTATTTTCTTTCCCTTCTTGCATGGGCATACTGTAAATTTTTAGAACTCGCGGCAACATGTTTAGCATGGATTTTATGTTTTATCGATTGGTGTTTCTCATTCAACCTCAATAGTAATGTTATTTATACAATTTAAGCGTTGGAAAAATCGACTTGCTCCTTTGCACTATGTTCTTAATTTTAATGGATAATTAATTGTGTTTTATATTCCAGAATTATTGAGCTTGTATGTCATTCTTATTCCTATGAATTATTTATTAATTAAAAACTTTCTATCTGGAAATATTTCTAAGATATAATTATGTTGTGTGGTACTCTATGTAGTTATATAATTTTCGCACTCCTTCAGCGCATATTGACTATGAACTAGATCTTTTACCAGTTTCACTTGTACGAGGATTGTAATAGTTGTTCCATTCTAGTCATTTGCAAGATTTGTTTATTACAAAATGTTCCTTATTCATGGAATGGTTACAATCACCCTATCGACATGTTTTATTGAGAATTTGGATTAATTACGAGTAACATTTTTGTATTTGTGTTATATGTAGCACAAAGTAATTTAATTGATAAATATATACTATTGCTAAATTTACCTTGAAACTTTATAATTAGACAAGTCTTTTATGCCAAAATAAAATGGTCCTCCTATGGATGGATTTTCACTTAGTGAAACTAATAAAGAAGTTAAAATTATATTAAATTTGTAGAGGTGCATTAGAAAATAAGTATAGACATGGAAAAAAGTTTAGATATTCTTTTTAGGATTTCATTCTCTCTGCAACAGGTCCTTGTTTGATCCACAAATATTATCCTTAGCCCCTACTAATTTCTACATACATACTCTCTTGGTTTAATAGCTTTTATATAACCAGTTACCACATATACATCATAATACTTTTCAATTTTCCTTCACCTTTAAGTTGTGGTTCAGTTAAAATATTCTACCCTTATAGGCATCCTTCTCTCATATCGATGAGGTTTCTATCTTGTTGGCTGGAATAGATTTAGGGATAGAGGTTAGAACGCTTATCCTACAATTTCAATTTAATACAACACTAGCAATAAACCTTGGATTTAAAATATCTCATCTTCTGATACTATTCAAGCTTAAGCTATTTATGTAATTGTAATCACATCTCTATTCAATTTCATGTTTCTTTACCCAATGATACTGAGCAATTGTTTGACTATGATCATCATAAACTCTAATTCTTATCGGGGTTACTTCAATTATTTTAACTTTTCATGTGACTCCAACATCATTAGATAGCCAATATGACTAGAACCATTGTCTCTCGATATGTTCTTACTAGTCTAGTTTAGGGTGATGTTGTAGTAATATCGCCTCCAATTTTTTGGTCTATAAGTACATTCCTAATGGGAGTTTGGGGGCTTAAGTCTAGTGTTATTGACTGGCCCATAAGATACAATATTGTCCTTAGAGAAGTTCAAGTGTTGGCATATCTGCATCATGATTACGAGTTATCCATTGCTCACAAAGACGTTAAATCCAATAATATTATACTAAATGAGGATTATGGGGCTCGTGTTGCATATTTTAGTCTCGCGAAAATTCTGTAGAGTTGTCGAATGGGGGTTGAATATATGTCTCCAATTGATGGGTATTATGGCTATATAGCTCTGTTGTGGTGAAACACAACCTCTCCATTTTTCACTTATAAATGAAAAATGGGGACCCTTTCAACCAATTACTTGATAGTATTATTATTAGATTTTGAGAATGAGGAAAGGCCTAGATGAGTTCAATTTGTTCTTATTTGTCTATATTAATTGGTTTTGACCTCATTCGGATTAGTTGTTGTGAAATGCACTTGTTTGAAGACCTTTTATTTTTGTATATTACCTTATTTGTTTGATTTTAGATTTTTTATAATTTGTGAATATTTATCACAGGGACCTTTCATTTTCCAACTCCCTTCTTTATTGGCATTTTGAAAAATTCTTGACTTTTTGAATCTTTACCATTTTCCTCACAGTTGTACGATCATATTGGTTTTGATCATATTTTGCACCTCCTTTTTGCCTTTTGAATTCATGGAAATATTCCCATAAATGATCAATTGAAAACATCACATTTGGTATTTGATTTCACTGGTTGGCATTTCCTCCACATGACTTGGCACACCATTTCGTATTCCACATTTAGGAATATTGATTGTTTGTCTTCTTCACCTGACTTAACATATCCATTAATAAAGAGATAAATCATTAATTTACCATATTATCCATTTTTATACCATGTACATAAATAAATATAATTTCATTATTTTGAAAGTTTATAAAATCGTTATATTAATTTAAAACTATATTTTTTTCTTTATTTAAACATCAAAATCTCAAAAAGCATTTTATTTGAAAATATAAATTGTAAATATATTGAATTTTCTTAAAAATAAAATAAAATCCCCCAAAAAAAATTTTTAGAATGAAAACCAAATGGTTCAATTATGGTTTGGCTCAACGTATAAACATTGGCATTTAAACATGGTGGAAGTAATGTTTATTAAACTTTATGCGTTGGCACATTAATTGCAAAGGTTGGAATGGCACGGTATTAACGTTCGAATGGCAACATATTTAATGTTTGGGCGTGCAGAGATCTGCTCAACTAACTTGAGTAAGGGATGGGATATATGACACATATTCCGGATTTATTTTTAAACATTGGATCCAAATGAACCACTAAATATTCAATATCTTCGCAGTTACAGGGAAATCTAACAGACTATTTTTTTTTTTTTTAATATCGTGACATCAAAAATGCGTCCAATAGAACTTTAAAATGAATTGCAATTGCGGCTTTAAAAAAAAAAACTGTATTCTCCCTCAATCTTGAAAATTAATCCAAAAGCTGAGCATGCATTATTTTTTTCTAATAATCCAATCCCTCATCCTTTTTATATGCGCTCTTATCTCTATTTTTATTTTTTGGTAAATGGTTGCAGGAACTCAACGAGTTTGTCATGTAGATTAAACCATCGCAAAAATACATGTGGATTATGCCAAGTAAATTTGGGATCTGCCACTCAGATACCCGCCCAAATCATGTGTTTACTGAATGCGAGCAAAAACGCGCACTCTATTGGATTGCTGAAGATTTCACCAAATGGGATTGATAGAATTCCAAAACCACCTAGCGAGTTAAAAGACCTTTCCTGAATGTTGAGAGCCAAGCTTTTAAAAAACGAATTCAAGAAATATCACATGGGAAAAAGCTTATGTAAAAAAGGGAAGTCTCATACTTACAATAATAAGTTTAATTTAGGTTTTATATTTTATTTAAAGTTTTTAGATTTTATTAAAAAAAAAAAAAAAAAAAACTTTTATTTTTATAGTTTCATTTTATTATTAATTATATTTATAAGTTTTTTGGTTGAGATTTTACAGAAAGTTATGGAAAAAAAAAATCATGGAATCTAAAGATGAGGAATATTGGAGGATTTGAAGCCTTAGCTCAAGGATAAGGAAACAAATTTGTTTGGCTATATAAGAATGATGAATAAACATTAAGTGGAAGGCTAGAAGGAGACTCTAGAGGACTATAAGGATAGCCGTTTTACTGGGGTTATGATCCAGCACAGGGGATTTCTCTGTAATTGATCAATTTGTGCTTTTGCACTATTGCAGAGTGTTTAGTGTTTAATTGTTGAGATTGTAGAAAATCTATGATTCTGTTATAAAGTGGCTTCGCATTATTGCAGGTACTTTTATTCAGGGTTACAGCTGCTCTCAAGACTGTGGTAATGGGATTTTAATATGATTGTTATTGTGTACTATTACCAGAAATGAAGGATTATATTCTTACTATTAAAATTTCATTTTTGTTTTGATCTCAAATTCCAAAAAGTATTATGTTTCTTTGATATCATACATTGTTGTTGTGTCATTAATATTTTACTATCGAAGTCTTGTTAAAGCTATCTTTGCAAGTCAGAATCAGATCGAAATAAAATTCATAAGTCATCCCCTCTATTTTACTCAAATAGCTCTCGAATTAAAAAGAGATAATTATCCCTTTTTAGTTTGAGATAGGTTTTAAATTAGTTTTGTATTTATAGCTTAATCACGCAACAAGGCCTCTTTAAATACACACTCATTTAGGTGAGGTTTAGTCTAACTTTTTGTGCTGATCTAAATCTTTAATTTTACATCATTAATAGATCAATAAAAAGAGTTGTAATTATATATTTTGTATATATTAGTTTGATTCTTTTTTAAAGATTGTTTAAATTAGTTTTTGATAAATCTAATTATAGAATTTAACTTTTACGAGTTAGTGATAATTAGTAATTTCTTTTCACTATCAATAGAATTAGAAAGGTTTAGATTTAAAATAGATTTAATATTTCTTAGGATCAATCTAATTAAATCTAATAATGACATTATTAGATTTAATTAATAATTATTTTATGTTTTAGTTAAATATATACATTTCATATTAATATTAACATAAGTTTAATAAAATAACATAGATTTAATATAATTAATACAAGTTTTAGATTGCATTAGATTTATGATAAATATTACGTAAAATAACTTAGCATGTTATGCATAGATTAACTCTTAAAGTCTAGCCTAGGTTAACTTTGGGGTAGATCTTAGTGGTAGTTTGGTTGTGTCATCAACCCATATATCATTGGGAAACTGGTCCCCCACCATCCCAAATGGAAAAGGAGCTGTACTAAGGTCCAGACCGGGTGGTTTTCCCCAATTTTGAAGCTAGGATTTTAGGGGCTTCAACATTTTAACCACTAGAAGGAGGGCCTGAGCTAGTTAATCCGCATGAAGTTTTGTTTAACATTTTTTAACTAGCCATGGCTCCTATTTGTATTCCTACATTGGGTCATGCTTTTAGCTCACACAAGCCTACCAGAGGTATACCCAAGAGACAATTTGAATCAATATACGAATTGCAATATGATGGTGATAATTTCATTTCTGATTTAGATCATGTTGATCAATTTATACATAAATGAAAATGTTTTAACATCACTAAAGACAATGAAATTTTCAGGTTATTCACTCTCACACTTCAAGGAAGGATTCAAGAATGGTACAAGATCCTACCAGCTAAGCGTATTCACTCTTGGAATCACTTTATGCAGGTATTCTTTTTTTCTCATCATAATTACAGCTATGAGAATTTGTGCTTAGAATTTGATGAATTTAAAATCTTTGATAATGAAACTGTTAGCGAATTTTCTGATAGATTTATGTTATTATGCCACAAATTTCATTATGATGATTTACCTCCTAAGAAAATTTTAATTGAGAAAGTTACCTCTGTTGTTCAAAAAAATAATATAAAAACTTATATGAAACATAAAGAGAAATCTCCAACAATAAATCTTGGTTCTACTATTGATCCTATTGAATCTTTAAATGAAAATTCTAATCTTTCTCAACCATCAACATCAGGAGAGAATCTTACATCTGAAGACATTTTTATGGTACCTCCTAATGTTTATGATAATGAGTCACATTCAATAGAACCAAATTCTACACAACAACAAGATTTAATGAACAATCATAACAATAATTCTTCTTTTGAAAATAGGCTATATTCTATTGTGACAACAGATGACACATCATTAATCCAGGGAAACAAAAATGATCATCTTGAAGAAAATTCACCTAACTTACATTATTGTTATCATTATTTGCAACCTAATCATTGTATGTGTCAACCTGTTGGAATATTTTCTAGTTCAAAACTTAAGAACGAATTACATCATAAAATGAAAGGAGTATTTTTAAATGATCAATTACTTATTGATATAAATCTGGAAACCTTTATCCATCTTTTCTACAATATTCAAGATACTTATAAATCATTTGAAAAGGATGTGATATTTAATAACCACGATATTCATGAGTTTAGATCATTTGATTCATTTTTCAAGCTCAAAATTGCCTCCTTCCATTATGATTTAGATCATCAAAATCTATTACAAGTTTTCAATATTAATCATGAGTTGGTTAGTTGTCTTAATTTTGATGTACACATAATAGATTCCTCTAAGGATTTTCCTTCTTTTTCTCTTCATTATGATGATCAACGTCTCGTAAGGGAAAATGACAATCTCTGTAAAATCCTAGAAACAATTGATGTTAATACTTCTATTGCAAAATTTTCAAAAATAGAACCTTGGTGCATCCTTAAAGGTAATATCTCTAACCCTTTAGATTGTACATATTTCGATAAATTTTATTTTCAATTAGAAAATCATTTTAACATAAAATTTTCTAATCATAAATTTCTTTTATTTATATTCTTAGGAATTAACATGCATAAAGATTCTAGGATTTTTGTATATAATTTAATAATTAAAATTTATCTTTTTCTAACACATGTAATCTATATTTTTGCAGGTAAAAAAATAATTTAACTTTGTTTCATTTTTGTTTTTGTTTTCCAAAATAATGCAATTATGATATTTTAATGAATAAGGATGGGACCTTATCATACATTTAGTTGGCATCTTTCTTATTTTTGAGGTTTTCATTGGTAAAACAAATTTTTACATTTGATAAATGATAAATCCCACATTTTAAGATGTTCACTCAAATATAAGGCTCATTTCTACTTTTTACATATATAATTGCAATCATATTTGAATTTAGGTTTTAAATAATGGTTAATTAATAAAAGGATCTCACAAGATAAAAATTTAAATAATGGCATACAATATTTTATCATCTCACTTTATTCCTATGTCAATTCCTTTTTATGTTATCATCTGAAGAATCCTTGTAGCATTGCTTAGTTTTTAGATTCAATAATTCATGATTTTCAACATATCCAAACTTAGAGATAAATATAACTAGTCTTGCCTATTTTTATATACTCTTCATACGAAGACGTCAAGATTCACAAGGTAATTTGGTATGCATTTTTCTCAGGTCTGGGTAAATGTTGATCTTCATTTCTCCTTTATTCCTTTCTTTTATTTTCTCTTTTAGTTATATTTTCTTATCCTTGTATTATTTTCTTTTGCAGGTTTTTACAAGTGCAATTTGAGGATTTGGTTTTGCTAGAGAAAGCAATTTAGAAAATAAAATCACCATGATTCATACAGGGAATTCCTTTTCCTTTTCCAAATTTTGCTTCTTGCTTCATTTACAATTTTTTGAAACCAATTGTTAGTCTTACTCTTCAAACATGATCGTCAAAAGACTTGCAAGATAAGTTTTAAGCAAAATTGGCAAAAGATTGAAAATTTTTATTAAAGCATTCGAATAAAAACTTTAAAAATGCATCGATGCTTTTAAAATATGAGCAACACCTAACAAACATCTTACAAGATAATTTTTTTAATTTTAAAAACATATTCATCATTTTATACTTTTTATCTTGTAAAGATTTTTCTTATAATCTATTCTCTTGATGGTCTTCTTTCTGATTTGCTATCTTTCATTTAATTTGTTTCGATTTTAATAAACTCAAGAATAAGATTCTAAAAATAAATAAAAATAAAAATAAAAAATAGCTTGACTTGACGTATATTTTTAAACACAAACTTAATGTTTTTGTCAAGACATCATCATCTTGTTTGAGTTGTTTTCATTTCATGCTCTTGTTTTTAAGAGCTTGTTTGTTTTCATTCATAGTTCTTTCATTGACATTTTTGCCTCTTTCAATGGAGTTCATTTCACAATAGATCATTTTCAATTACTTTGAAAATCCTCATACATATTCTTTTAGTAGTATTATCAACTGTTAGTAAGAGGAATTTTTCTATTCAACTTTGGTTTCATTCATGGGAAATTATTAACTCTATATTTTAAAGAATTCTAGGGATAAAGGAAGAATATCGGATTAATTTTCAAAATTGTTTCCATTTGGATTTTAATTTGAAACTCTGATTGTTTCTTTATTATAATTTTGACAATATCAATCTATAACATAAGAGTTTATTTTTACGACAATTTATCTTAAACTCAGCTTTAACTAAAAGTAACACAAAGCAATATCAAAAGTTTAGCTTTTAAACTATTCCATGTCATCCCAAATCTCTTAAAAAAGATAATTTGTCTCCCCATCCATTATCGTCAATTATCAGAGTATAAATTGAAAAGCTACAAAGAAATTGAAAGATAGGGGGTCTCTGCATAGAGCCAACCTACCATGATCATAGGTTCTGATAATTATGACATTGTCAATCTGATTACCACATCAGGATAATGGCTCACAAATTTACGTTGTAAGACAAGAGGTCTCATCACGATCCGAATTGTTCATGAATATCAAAACTTGTGAATGACATTGTCATGATTTGGTCAACAAGCCAGGGAAATGGTTCTAAAATTTTTAATAAAATAAATTTTTCTCTGAAAATTTAAACATAGATGGGATACTAACATCTTGGGCTAAGAGGTAACCCTGCCGAGGCTATGGATGCCTGCTGGTAGCAGTGGTTCTACTTATGATTATAAGATTTCATCTTTATCACTAAAAAAAACAACGTGTTTGTGTTCTTTAAGTTTAAGTTGTCATTAAATAGTTATCCGTAATCAGCGCTCTTATAGTCAATATTTACAAGATATACAAAATGTTAATATTTTGACTTCAGTTAAAGGTTTCGAAGAAAAGTATGAATCTTAGAAATTTGATTTAATTTAACTTCTATTTCTTTTTTCCTTGGAAATTTTATCATCAATTTGAACAGAGATAATTGGTTCTTCCCAGTATGTCGCCATTGTTGTGGTGAAACACAACCCCCCCATTTTTCACTTATAAATGAAAAATGGGGACCCTTTTAACCAATTACTTGATAGTACTATTATTAGATTTTGAGAATGAGGAAAGGCCTAAATGACTTCGATTTGTTCTTATTTGTCTATATTAATTGGTTTTGACCTCATCTGGATTAGTTGTTGTGAAATGCACTTGTTTGAAGACCTTTTATTTTTGTATATTACCTTATTTGTTTGATTTTAGATTTTTTATAATTTGTGAATATTTATCACAGGGACCTTTCATTTTCCAACTCCCTTCTTTATTGGCATTTTGAAAAATTCTTGACTTTTTGAATCTTCACCATTTCCCTCACAGCTGTACGATCATATTGGTTTTGATCATATTTTGTACCTCCTTGTTGCCTTTTGCATTCATGGAAATATTCTCATAAATGATCAATTGAAAACATTGCATTTGGTATTTGATTTCACTGGTTGGCATTTCCTCCACATGACTTGGCACACCATTTCGTATTCCACATTTAGGAATATTGAATGTTTGTCTCCTTCACTTGACTTAACATATCCATTAATAAAGAGGTAAATAATTAATTTACCATATTATCCATTTTTATACCTTGTACATAAATAAATATAATTTCATTATTTTAAAAGTTTATAAAATCATTAGATTAATTTAAAATTATATTTGTTTTCTTTATTTAAACATCAAAATCTTAAAAAACATTTTATTTTGAAAATATAAATTGTAAATATATTAAATTTTCTTAAAAATAAAATAAAATCCCAAAAAAAACATTTTTAGAATGAAAACCAAATGGTTCAATTATGGTTTGGCTCAACGTATATACTTTGGCATTTAAACATGGTGGAAGTAATGTTTAGTAAACCTTATGCATTGGCACATTAATTGCAAAGGTTGGAATGGCATTGTATTAACGTTCGAATGGCAACATATTTAATGTTTGGGCGTGCAGAGATTTGCTCAACTAACTTGAGTAATGGATGGGAGATATGACACATATTCCGGATTTATTTTTAAACATTGGATCCAAATGAATGACTAAATATTCAATACTTCCGCAGTTATAGGGTGGAAAATTTTAGGGGCTAATATTCGTAGTTGGGCTAATTTTCCATGGTTTTTCCAAAAAAAGATTCGCCAATTTCCATTTTTTTATCAAAATGATTCACCCAAATTTTACAGTATAACATTATTTTACATTAAAAATCGCCAAAATTATATATACAATGTATATAATATCATTATAAATTTGAATAATTTTACAAATACATCAATAAACATTTTATAGTTTGCATATTAGGGACTAGTGAGATTTGCCAATTTTTTAAACTTCAAGATAATTTTCCATCCTTAAAATTATCCCAACAGAATAATTTTTTTTTTTTAATATCGTGACATCAAAAATGTGGCCAATGGAACTTTAAAATGAATTGAAAGATCAGATTATTTGTGTCTTTTAAAAAAAAACTGTATTCTCCCTCAATCTTGAAAATTAATCCGAAAGCTGAGCATGCATTATTTAATTTTTTAATAATCCAATCCCTCATCCTTTTTATATGCGCTCTTATCTCTATTTTTATTTTTTGGTAAATGGTTGCAGGAACTCAACGAGCCTGTCATGCGGATTAAACCAACGCAGAAATACATGTGGATTATGCCAAGTAAATTCGGGATCAAAATATTGGTTAGATTCGTTCTCAATTTCCATTTGATAGGTTCCCATAAAAGTTCTCTGATCCCTAGGAGAACAAATTCCACTGAGCTCGAAAAAAATGCCGATAACCCAAGTAACCCACAAATTTGGCATTTGAATTCCTTCCTTAAAGGCATAAGAGCCAAAGGTTGAGAGTAATAACATCCGGTAACCGGCCCAAGTATCCCAGCTCGAGTATCCAATCCATTTCGATCAGCTGAGTAGCCTCTTATCCCAGCGCCTCAACGCATTTCAGGGAGAAGTAGATAGCTCTGGGTTCGAGTGGCATTTCCTTTTAGTCGAGCCTGCTTACACATACTTAACGTCGAAACTCATCACTCTAACTTTGAATTAGTCATACACGTTTTCAAACACCTTTCTTTTCACTCTTTTCAAATGGAACATCAGAAGGTTTTCTTCTTTATGGAAACAATATTATCTCTGGTGCTATTATTCCTACCTCTGTAGCTATCAGATTGCACTTCTATCCAATCTGGGAAGCAGCTTCTATCGATGAATGGCTATACAACGAGGGTCCTTATGAGCTAATAGCCCTTTTAGAACGGGTTCAATTCAAATAGCAATGATTTGAAACACTTTTTTATACACTATTTTGTAAAGAAAAAGTACACCAATGAAAAACCATTAGCCCAAAGTCTTAAAAAGAGGTTCAAAGGCCATTAAGGATGGGGCTGTTAAGGGGTAAAAAGGGATGTTAGGTGGAAGTATTTTCAGGGAGGATTAGTGGTCAGGGGCAAGGGAAGGGGTTTTTGGGATGCCCGAAAAGGGCAAGGGCATGTGTTTTAATGATAGAATTCCAAAACTTCCTAGCGAGTTAAAAGACCTTTCCTGAATGCTGAGAGCCAATAAGGGGAAGCAGAATATTAACTCCCAAGCTATTAAAAACGAATTCAAGAAATATCACATGGGCAAAGGCTTATGTAAAAAGGAAAGTCTCATACGTTAAAATAATAAGTTTAATTTAGGTTTAATATTTTATTTAAAGTTTTTAGATTTTATTTAAAAAACAAAAAATAAAAATAATTTTTATTTTTATTTTTATAGTTTCATTTTATTATTAATCATATTTATAAGTTTTATTAGTAAGTTTTTTGGTTGAGATTTTACAGAAATTTCTGGAAAAAAAAATCATGGAATCTAAAGATGAGGAATATTGGAGGATTTGAAGCCCTAGCTCAAGAGAAGGAAACAAATTTGTTTGGCTATATAAGAAGGATGAATAAACATTAAGTGGAAGGCTGGAAGGAGACTCTACAAGACCAGAAGGATAGCCATTCTAGGATAGCCGTTTTAATGGGGTTATGATCTAGCACAGGGGATTTCTCTGTAATTGATCAATTTGTGCTTTTGCACTATTGCAGAGTGTTTAGTGTTTAATTGCTGAGATTGTAGAGAATCTATGATTATGTTATAAACTGGCTTCGCATTATTGCGGGTACTTTTATTCAGGGTTATAGTTGCTCTCAAGATTGTGGTAATGGGATTTTAATATGATTGTTATTGTGCACTATTACCGGAAACGAAGGATTATATTCTTACTATTAAAATTTCATTTTTGTTTTGATCTCAAATTCCAGAAAGTATTGTTACTATCACCCTGCGAGAAGAGTCAACTCTTCACTCTCCTCCGTGGCATGAACCTCCTCCCTCTCCTCTTGACCCTTGCCCCAACGCTGATGCTACGCCTCCTGCTGGTCCGGGCGATACCCTTGTTGCTGCCAATCCCACCCTGGGCCATCTCTCTATGCAGGCGGACAAAGATGGAGCTCAGAGCGCTGATGCAGAAGGTTCTGAGGAGCAATACGGGTGTCGCATTGAGGAGGAGTCGGCATCTCCAGCCCACACGTATTGATTCTGCTATGAATTGGCTCAGTATGGTTTCTACTCTTGTCTACTTAGCTAGAAATACTGGTTTTTTGTTGTTATTGCCTACAGCAGCAGATGCTGCATGCCTGTTATGCATTTTTGTAGTTTTCTTATGTTGAACAACATGGACTTTTCACCGGTTTCCCTTTACAAGGGCGGTGCAACTGCTTTTAAAAGAATTGGTTTCCCACTCTGGGCAGTTCGTTACATTGATAGCGTATGGACATCAAGCCCGGTTTCAGGCTCCCACAGCTGAACCAAGGCAGTTTTGTAACATTATGTTAACTTAATAGAATTAGCACAATTTATAAAAAAAAAAAAAAAAAAATTCCAGAAAGTATTATGTTTCTTTGATATCATACATTATTGTTGTATCATTAATAAGTTACTATCAAATTCTTGTTAAAGCTATCTTTGCAAGACATAGATAAAAAGAGATAATTGTCCCTTTTTAGTCTGAGATAGGATTTAAATTAGTTTTGTATTTATAGCTTAATCACGCAACAAGGCCTTTTTAAAGACTCACACTCATTCACGTGAGGTTTAGTCAAACTTTTTGTATTGATCTAAATCTTTAATTTTACATCATTAATAGATCAATAAAAAGAGTTGTAATTATATATTTTGTATATATTAGTTTGATTATTTTTTAAAGATTGTTTAAATTAGTTTTTGATAAATCTAATTATAGAATTTAACTTTTACGAGTTATTGATAATTATTAATTTCTTTTCACTATTAATAGAATTAGAAAGGTTTAGATTTAAAATAGATTTAATATTTCTTAGGATCAATCTAATTAAATCTAATAATGATATTATTATATTTAATTAATAAATATTTTATGTTTTAGTTAAATATATACATTTCATATTAATATTAACATAAGTTTAATAAAATAACATAGATTTAATATAATTAATAGAAGTTTTAGATTGCATTAGATTTATGATAAATATTACGTAAAATAACTTAGCATGTTATGCATAGATTAACTCTTAAAGTCTAGCCTAGGTTAACTTTGGGGTAGATCTTAGTGGTAGTTTGGTTGTATCATCAACCCATATATCATTGGGAAACTGGTCCCCCACCATCCCAAACGGAAAAGGAGTTGTAGTAAGGTCCGGATCGGGTGGTGTTACACAGTAATTTGTCACCGTCCCTACCATTCCCCGTCCCGCACAATGGAGGAACCATTTTTGTGACCTGTGAACATTGTCATGCCTTGAAAACATCATCAATGCGTTCCTCTAAGCATGAGCTTCATTTGCCCTTAAGACATCTCCTTGCAAAAATCCTGAAAAACATCTCCTTTTGCATTGGCGTGGGAAGACAGTTCAGCACTCACGCCAATGGGGAAAATCCTGCAAAGAGGCCGCGCCAACTGGCGCTCTGTCCCAGAGCAGTAGTCGCGCCAGCCAATTTAAGGAGTGTTTTTTAAATAAAGATGGCGGAAGTTGTGTTTCAACAAACTCAGAAACCATTTCCTATCTTAAGTTGGGAGGTTTGGCTGCGGGAGTTCTATGGAAGGGAAGTGGTTTTGCCACCTCCCATGGAACCTTCCTTGTTGATAGGGCCAATCCCACAATAATAGGGATCCCAACTCCCTCCTTCCCCATCTATAAAATCCTGCTCAATTCCATGGCAAGCTAGTCTTGAAGTGCCTAAGCTTTGAATCTCCAAATTCCCAAGAGCCTTTGTGCTATAAGAGCCCTCTTTCTTCCCTTAAGGCCGACTCAAGTAAGGAGACTATTGTCGAGAGACTCAGGAGAGGTTTGCCCTTTCCCTGGCGAGCTTTGCGAGACGTGAACGACTGGAGACCCATCCGAAGGAGAACACGACGTCAGAACATTGGTTGTAATCTTTCTTTGATTGTTATTTAATGAATGATTACGATTATGGTTCCACTCTGTTTTCAATGATGTTAATATGAGTAATATCCTTTCTGACTGATATTTAGTTACGTATGCCAGATTTTATGCTTGTATATGTTTGTTTCTTGCATGTGCAGGTGTCCATCCGCGGAGATCGTGGAGGATTGTGATCTGCCGAGGCTGAGGAACGGGAACGCTCTCTTCTTCGGATCGTAGCATTGGATTCCAGGTAGGCTTCCATCTTTAGTCTTTTCATTCGTAACTAGGAACTTGCGTCGTAACATTTTTTATTGTTGCTAGACCCCTGCTGGGCTAGTAGGAATCGCCTCTGTCCGCAGAGGGGATTTACCTCCTCAACAATTTGGCGACTCCGCTGGGGATCGTCTGGATTTCACTGTCTCGTTTGGATTGTCTCGTTTGGTTGTTTTATGATTTTCCTTGCTTGATTAGCCTTCTGGGCTGGGTTCTTTTGTTGTTTTTTGATTCTTGGTTTGCTTAGTTTACATTGATCTGCTTCTGGAGTAGTTCTTTTTTAATTTTGGCTGAGAAACTCGACTGGCGCGCTTTTTAGCTCGATAGTCGCGCCAATTGGCACATGTTGCTTTTGTTTAGCCCGCGCCAATTTCTTTCTGGCGCCAGTTACAGCCTTACAGTCGCGCCACTCCTGTAAGGTTTTTGAGTTTCCTCATTTTTGAGCTCTCTGGGTTTGGTCAGTGTTTTTCTTCTTGATTTTCCGACTACTTGAGTGTGTTGGAGTCCTGTTTGACTGGAAATTCACCTTTGTCCTTTGGTTGTTTGCTTTTATCTATCGATTTCACGTTTTTAGCCCTAGGGCATCTAGTGGCTTAGTGTATCGAGCCCTCCTTGGGAGTTTTGGTGTTTTGTTTGTCCGGTCGACTTTTTGATTGCTCCTTCGCATCCTCTTAGTAGTTGTTCATTGTTTTGTTGCGATTTTTGGGTGATTGCTCATTCCTTCATTCAGATTTCGTTTGGTCTTGCTTTGGGCCTAGATCACACGGTCCATTGGAGCCTTTGAGTCTTTTTATTGGTTTTGAGAGACTTTGGTCGATTTGGGATCTGATTTCTTGTGTCGTTGAGTGAAATTTGTTTGTTTTTCTCTCTCAATATCGTTTCTCAAGTTGTTCCGTTTGTTTTCGGTTTGTTTAGTGCATTTAACTATCAAACGTTGAAAATTGAAAAAAAATCTCTTTGCTTTTGGGTAATTAGTGCAATTGTAATCTTTTCGATTTTGCTAGTGATTAGTGATTTGGATGAAAAGTTTTCAATTTCATTAGTTGCATTAGAGATCTCATTGTTTGTCTTTCGATCATTTCGTTTGTGTAAAAGCTCTCAACTCTTCTGTAACTAGTTTTCATCGAACGAAATGTTGGACTGTGGCATGTAGCTTTGCATTTAAGAGTCTTTTGAGACATTACATACGATAGGGCCTGAAACTGAAACCTAATTGAAGATCAACTGTAAAATTTATTCAATTAACCTAAGGCAGCATTGAAACTTAACGAAACATATTTAGTGGTCTAGGCTAGAGACGTGTTCCGGCGTCTTTAAACCTAGCAGCCGTCGCTCGCCTTTTGGCTTTAGACAGCGCTAGTACGGACTTGTGCTCCCCGTACCGTCGCGTATATAAAGGGAGACCCCTCTAGGTTTTCAATCCTTTATCCACAGGAAGCCGAGTCTGCCGCCCTATACCCGTGATACACCGAACACGGCATTCGGGGAGACTACCTACACGTACGGAAAGTCCTTGGTCGATTTCTGTTTCATTATTGAAACCAAGGTGTATATTGCAGTTCACGGATATTTGGTACACCCTTTGTGCCTAGTTTTTCCCTGAGCAGTCATTTGGTCTTTTCTGACTCCCTAAACTTGAAAAGACTGTCGAGCGCTTGTCCTTTCACGCTTGTATCAAATCTGAAAGAGATAGAGTCATCTTTCTATTGTTTCTCGACTCTTAAAATATGAAACGATAGAGTTTCTTGCTTTTCAATGTGGTAAAAACTAATCACCAACGATTACACGCCCGCTTAGATATTGCTTGTTGACCGTTTGATCGTGTGTCTTAACTCGTTTTCAGCCCGTGTGTGTGTTTGCTTCTTTTTCTCTGGTCTTTTTCCACAGTGGTGGAACCTTCGGTTTCGTCTACTGGTAGTCCTTACACGGACGATTCTTCGGAGGCTTCCCAATTCTCTGTCGAACCACAGTAGCCTGTTGTTTCCGAGTTTCCTGACGGGGGACCGGTTCTCGCTGAGCAACCCTTTGGAGGACCAGTTGAGTTCAATTGGCCCTTTTCGGACCCTGTGTCTGAATTGAGATTAGGAGCTGATTTCCTTTCTCTCACCTCGGGTTCGCCTTTTGTTGCTGCTGTATTTCCTCCTAGTCCTCGCCGTCTCTTGCGTGATTTAACGGCAGGATCAACCATGAGTGATTCTGGTGAAGAAATCCCAACGTCTGGTGAAGACTATCAGCTCTTCCCGCGAAGATTGTTTCAGGGAGACAACTCTGAGCTGGCTAGCATGTCAACAGCCAGTCCTTCTTTACCACAGGGATACAGATCTCTGGGTCAGATCATTTCCGCTGCAACCTCTATGGGAATATCATCTCCTGCTTCGAGGCCAGCTGCTACTACACCCGGGGTGTCTCCTCAGACGCCCGTCACTTCTGTTCCCGTCCGGCCCACTGTCTGTGTGGCCGCCTCTTCTCCTGTTGTCTCAGCCTCTGCTAATAGGGCTGGGCCAACTCCTGAAGATGTTTATCTAGCTACTGCCATACCGGAGAACATCTCTCCAGAGGAGTATCGGTTATCCTTGCAACAGCCGAACGCCGAGGTTGGACCGTCCTCCCAAGATCCCTACCGATCTTACTTTTCGCACTATGCACAGGATGGTACTCCCATGTATGCTTTCCCAGGTCAGTATGACGAGCACGGGGAGATTTTACATCTACCCGCTCCTGAGGCTTATCTCTATGCTCAAGGTTTACCGTTTAATCAGGCTTATAACCCGCAGGGACAACCTTTCCAAGGCCAACCTACGGGCCAACCTGGCTATCTTTATGATCCACGGGGGCAACCCATTCAAGGCTATCCTTTCGGCCAACAGGGGCCATCGTACGGTCCGCAAGGACAGTATTATAGCCCTTCTGGTCATCCTGTTCAGCCTCAGCCGGGGTATCAACCGGGACTGGTCTATGGTCCTGGGGGGAAAATCCAGCCTTCTTTACCGATGCAACCGCAGTATCCTGTTGTTTCTAACGTTGCATATCATCCAGGACCATCCTATGGTTCTGCTTCAGGTCAAACCGGTTTCAAGCAAGCACCTGGTCCTGTTCCACCACCGGGCCAATCGGTTCATCCGGTACAACCCGATGTCCCGCCTCTAGGACAACTGGCCCATCCGGTACAACCTGGGGCTCACTTACAACCAGGTCAACCTGCGCAACCGGCGCCTCTTGTCTATCCGGGTCAGCCTGGTCATTCAGGTCAGCCCTTGCACCCGGGTCAACCTGTTCACTCAGGTCAGCCCTCTCAGTCGGGTCAACCTATTCATTCAGGGCAGCTCGCTCATTCCATTAACCCTGCACAGCAGCCGGTTCACTCAATGCCGCAGCCAAATCAACAACTGCGCCCTACTTATCAGGCTCCGCAGGGTTCCACTTTTCCGCAACCTACTCATCCTCAGGGTGGTTATTATCCTCATGGTCAGTCTCAACCGAACTATAACCACCCTAGAGGCTCTCAGTATTATCCTCCTCCACCCGGTTTTACCTACACTCAGCAGCCAAATCCAAACGCTGCTTATACAGGGCCGACGCATAATCAGGGTCCGTACCCTGGTTATCAAACCCCACACTATGGTTACCAGCATCCAAATCAGTCTGGTTATACGACCTACGCCCCCTACGGTCAGAATCCTGCGGGACAGAACCCGTGGGGGCAAGGATATTCACAACCATCGTGGAGTATGGGTGCCGGACCTCATCTCGGGCCTGGCATGGCAGTTAATCCTCCATTGCCGTTCCTGGCTACCTTGGAACTGCCGGATGTTTCAAAGTTGACCAATGATCCAATTTTACATAATCCGTATTGGCCTCCGGTTCCCACCAAGATACCAGGAGATTGCCCTAAGTTTGAGGGAAAAGCTGGAGAGGACCCCCAGGCGCATGTGATGACGTATCACCTTTGGTGTTCGTCTAACTCTTGGGTCGACGATTCGATTCGCCTGCGCCTCTTCCAGCGTACTTTAACTGGAGCTACTGCTAAGTGGTACATAGAGTTATCCCGTGGCATTTTTCAAGATTTCAACTCTTTAGCCATGGCTTTCCTCACGCATTTCCAGTTACCGGTTCGTTATGAAGCCGAGACGCACCTCCTGACTTCTCTGAAGCAGGATAAAGCCACTCACATCTCAGATCACATACATGAGTGGCAGCGCCGTCGTAGACTGATCAAGTTTCACATACTTGATTAGATATTGACTCACTGGTTCACCACCTCCTTTGTGAATAAAATCGCTCAGGATATCGCGATGGGAGCGTGCGTGACATAGGAACAAGCCATTGCGCGTGCTCAGTACCTCGATCTTGTCTATTCTCAGTCTGGCACGCTTTATGACATCTTGAATGATGCTCCACGACCCGGAACCACTAAGGCTCCACCTACCCCCACGGTGGATGGTGTCATTGGTTCTGTCTCTCAAAATTCGAAGAAGTCTTCGAATGGGAAGCAGAAGGCTAATTCTTCCAACAATACCTCTGCTAATCTCGCCTCATCTGATTCTGGTAAGACCGCGGAGGTGAATGCCGTTCAGGCTAATCCTGCGGACAAATCCTCCAAGGGGAAGAAGAAGGGCAAAGGCAAATCAAAATCTGATGCCCCGAAACCAGAATCTAAATCTCAAACTGAGGATGGCTCCCGGCGTAAACCGAAGTACCCTTGCCTCATCTGTGAAGGGGACCATTATACTAAGGATTGTCCACGAAGATCCGAGGTTAGTCAACTTCTTAAAGGCCCAAAAGGGACTCCGGCTGTTTTAAAAGAGCCATTTCCATCTCAGCAGACCCAGATGGTCGAACAGGCGTCACCATCTGTACCGTTTGGGTCTCAGGTTTTCATGGTGAAGAGTGTTGCACCTATCTCTGTCGCTACGCGGTCGAAGGATTACAATGAATCGCGGCAGGCACCCGGGAAGGCAGTTGCGGATGGGCTGCCTCCCCCACCTGTCTCCGGTCCGTTGGAAATCGAGAAGCCGACTCTCGAACCTGTTGTGAAGCCACCTGCCAAGGGTGTTCTTCGAAGATCCTCTTATAATCCAAATGCTCGTGCCGCTCAACATTACAGTATTGTTGAGGATCTAGCACAGGCGCCATGTGCTATGTCTGCACTTGAGGTTCTTCAAAGTTGTCCTTCACAACGGAAGGCTTTACTGTCTGCAATCGGTGGCATCGATCCCGCCGACTCGAGCCTTCTCACCTTCGATCTGGAGAATTTTACTCCCCGGCTTCCACATCAAACGTTGTTCAAGTCAGATTAACGTCTAAAACATTCATAGGGTCAGAGATGAGAGGCATCAGCCGTTATGTCCTCCCGTTTGTCGGAAGGCCACTTCCGCCTCTCCGCACTTTGTCGTCATCTCCCCAATGCTCCCGAGGCATTTGATGGTCCGGAATCTAAACCCCTGGGCGTTCTCGAGAGTCTAGCGATCACATTACAGGGAAAAAATGTCAACGTAGAAGTGGAATTGGTTGACGCTAACCTCAACTACAACATACTTCTTGGCCGCAGCTGGACCCATGCCATGCTCTGCGTGCCGTCCACCGTCTTTCGATTCATTAAGTTCCCTCATGAGGGCAAGATTGTCACCGTGGATCAGTTGTCATTTTTCACCTCTAACTCTGAGAACAATGTGCCATACGTGGATCAAATTCTGAATCCCCTGGACAGTGTAGGACCTGGTCTCTTCAAAGACCTAGTCCTCATGGGTATCTTTCCCACACCGCCACCGCATACCGCTCAAGTCAACATGTTGTCCAGGTCCGATGACCCCTGGCTCATTCCTACACTTGAGCAGGAATATAAGTTTGGAGAATCCATACCTTTAACGCCAGTAGAGATTAACTACTGTGAGATTGTTGCTGCATCGGATCCTCCACCTCCTCAGCATGCTCCTTTGAGCATGGCTCTCGACGTCTATTCTCAATCCCCCTGGCTTGGTCAGGCTGATTCACCTGATCCTCTCAGAGAGACTTTTCCTTCCGATGAGGCTATCATTGAAACTATGTCTCTTGAGGATCTGCCTTGGGGCGATGGACATCATCGCTCCTCATTTATGCCTAGCTTGGGGGCAGTGATTGATTGTCTGGAGCGTTATGCTACTCAGGTTCCTTCCCCTCCTCTTCAAACACCCATCTTGACGCACGAGGTTTTTTCGGAGGGTAACTTGAGTAACATTACTCAAACTATTCCAATCAACATCTCCATTAAACCGGGGATCGTTGAGAATATTCATGTGGGTGTGACTTGTTCTCTCGATGAGATTCAAGTCTATACTAAGCTTTTCAAAGAATTCAGAGATGTTTTCACGTGGTCTTACGAGGAAATGCCGGGGATTGATCCCAGTATCGTAGTGCACGAAATTCCAACCTATCCAGGTGCAAAACCCGTGCGCCAACACTTACGCCCCATGCATCCTCAAAAAGCTGCCGCCATCAAGGCAGAAGTTGAAAAACTTCTGAACGCGGGTTTCATTTATCCCATCCCCCTCACAGAATGGGTGTCTAACATTGTCCCTGTCGATAAAAAGCAGGGTACGATTAGAGTTTGTGTAGACTACCTCGACATCAATCGCGCCTGTCCAAAGGATAATTATCCCACTCCATTTATAGACCAGATCATTGACGAATGTGCTGGGAGTGAGATCTATTCCTTAATGGATGGTTTCTCAGGATATAACAAAATCAATATTGCACCTGAGGATCAACACAAGACCACATTCATCTGTCCGTGGGGTACCTTCGCGTATAAGAAACTCCCGTTCGGCTTAAAGAACGCTGGAGCTACCTTTCAGCGTGCGATGTCCTATGCTTTTCATGACATTCGCCATATTGTTCAGCCTTATCTGGACGACTTGCCAGCCCATTCGGGTAAGCGAGAGGACCATCCTGAGCATCTCCGACAGATCTTTCTTCGTTGCAGACGCTACAATATCAGGCTCAATCCTCATAAGTGCGTTTTCTGCGTTGATTCTGGTCGTCTTTTGGGATTCATCATCTTGAAAGACGGAATTTGCCTTGACCCTTTAAAGGTCGAGGCCATCGTAAATCTCCCATCACCCTCCTCCCTGTATCAGTTACAGAGTCTGCAAGGGAAAGCGAATTTTCTTCGGCGCTTTATCCCGAATTATGCCGAGGTGGCCAAAGGATTCACTCGTTTGTTAAAGCAGAACGTTCCCTTTCATTGGGACGAAATTGCTCAGGAATCCTTTGAGAAGTTGAAAACGTTGCTTGTCAATGCTCCGTTGCTTCGTCCTCTAGACTACCACCGCGACTTCACTTTATATCTAGCCGCCGCATTTAGCACCATAGCCATGGTCTTGGTGTAGGATGACGATCATGGTGATGAACATGTTGTTTATTACCTATCTCGGAATCTTCTCGACCCGGAAATGCGTTATGCACATGTCGAGAAGTTGGCATTAGCAGCAGTACACGCTGTGCAATGCTTTCACCATTACATCCTTTTGCGCACGATAACAGTGGTTTCAGACTGCAACCCTATGACGTATATTCTTTCCAGACAATTACTGGGGGGCAAGTACTCCAAATGGATTGTGATCCTACAGGAGTTTGACTTGGAGTTCACTACTGCTAAGTCAACTAAATCACTGGTCTTCGCGGATTTGATATGTTCTCTCCCTACAGACTCTGTTCCCTCACACTCTGAAGACCATATACCGGACGAAACACTTTTCCTCATCAGTACTCGTGACCCTTGGTAAGGTGACATAATAGTGTATCTTCAGACCTCAACATTTTGGTTTGAGTTGGATAAAGCTGCCCGCCGTCGAATTCGGCACCAGTCCCAACCCTACCGTATAGTAGGAGATACCTTATATCGCGTTGGAGTAGATTCGGTGCTCCGGCGATGCCTAACCTTGGAAGAGGCTGAGAAGGTCCTAAATGACTGCCACAGTGGCGCCTGTGGTGGACATATGTCCGGGTATGCTACTGCCCAGAAGATTCTATGAGCAGGTTATTTCTGGCCTTCCATATTCAAGGACTGTATCACTGCAGTCCGTAAATGTCATCCATGCCAGATTTTTCAGCGCAAGATGCGCGCGCCGCTGTTGCCATTGCATCCCGTTATTACCGTCGGCCCTTTTGCGAAATGGGGCATGGATTTTATGACGTGTAACCCTCACTCGGCCGGGGGGCATGCGTATATCATTGTCTCCGTCGACTACTTCACCAAGTGGGCCGAGGCGATGCCTACACTAGCTGCTGACGGGAAAACGGCTGCTCAATTTATATTCAACCACGTTATTGCACGGTTTGGGGTTCCTCAAGCCATCGTCACTGATCACGGTACTCATTTCCGAGATTACATGATGGCGGAGCTGACTTCAACGTTGGGCTTGCGTCACGACAGCTCAACACCATACTACCCTCAAGCGAATGGTTAGGTTGAAGCAGTGAACAAAGTCTTGGTCACTATGCTTCAGCGAACAGTTGGTATTCATAAATCCAATTGGCATCTCCAACTGTTCTCAGCTCTCTGGGCATACCGAACATCTGCTAAGAGTGCAACTGGATTCACACCATTTCAATTGGTGTACGGTCTGGAAGCCACTCTGCCGGTTGAATGTGAAATTCCTTCATTGAAATTAGCTGTGGAGCTTCTACCTGGTACTTCTGCCGAGGAAGAACGTCTTCTGTATCTGGAACGGTTAGATGAAACCCGTCGTCTGGCTGCTTTGGTTATCGAAGCACAAAAGAAGAGGGTCAAAACTCATTTTGATCAATCTGTTTCTCCTCATTCCTTTGTCGAAGGAGACCTCGTCCTCCTGTATGATCAAGCACATGACAAGCTTGGAGCCGGTAAGTTCCAGCCTATGTGGCACGGGCCCTATATATTAAAGCGCGTTTTGAAAAATGGGGCCTACAAGCTTATAGATTACGAAGGAGTTCCGCTGGCGCAGCCCAGAAATGGGCTGTACCTTAAAAAGTACTATGCCTGAAGTGATTTCTTGGTGTGGTGTGTGTACATAGGTGTGTGATTTTCATTTGTGTGCATGTATTGTGTGGTGTGCTTTGTAAACATATTTCTGCTGATCGGGTCTTCCTAGTTGTGCAGATGTCTTTCCATCCATTTGTTGGTTTCGCGGATGGCGCCTCCTGCAGTACCAGGAATCTGTCTTCAGCAGCCTGGGTAATCTATGATCCTGCTGGTGAGTTGATTGACCTGCAAGGAGTGTGTCTAGGACGTACCACGAACAACATCGCGGAATATAGTGCTGTGTTAGAATTATTAACCGAGGCAGTAAATCTTGGTATCCGTGAATTGCTCGTGTATCTAGATTCACAAATTGTGGTGTTACAACTGAACGGACACTATTCGGTAAGAAACCCGTCCATCTTACGTCTGTATCTGCGTATTCGATTACTGGAAAGGAGTTTTGACTACATTACATATCATCATATACCCAGGCATTTGAATACACTAACAGATGCAGTAGCAAATTTGGTATTAGACAGACATTTGCGCAATTTATAAATCATCATCACATGTAAAGAAAGATCCATCCAGAAATAGATATGTATATATATAGATATCGAAATGTTTACATAGAGTGTGTCACATAAAAGTCAAAATATACATAGTCGTCTTAAGTACATCCGGAGACGGTACGTCTCTAAAAAAATAGGTGTGGTATAAATCCTAAGAGCTAATCCGCATGGTGCTCATGATAGCACGTGACAGCACGCACTAAGCGTCTCAGGATTCGGTGGATCCGACTCGGAACTCCCACCGTGTGGCGCTGGTATGCCATCGGTACGTCTGCCAGCCGAGCATAGTCTGGGATCCCGTGGGCAATGCCCTCGAGATTCTGGATCAACTCCTCTCCTCCGGTGCCCTCCCCCTGAGGATCAGGGGTGAGTTGTGTCCTCCGTGAGATTGGAGACATCCCAGCTGGTCTCTCAGGTCCCACATCTGCATGCATATATAAAATGTGTTAGGATGAATGTGTATTAACAAAAAAAAGACATAAAACATTAAAATAAAAATATGAGGTCTTACCCAACTCCTCGTCCCAGTCATCTCCTTCTGGCAGTGGGAGATCTGGGTCTCCGGTGAAGTCAGTTCCTGCATAGGGCCAGTCTTCCACAACAATCAGCTGGCGCCGTAACGACCTAAATAACTCCGGCCTCTAGGACATCTGTTGGCCACCTCCAGCTCTGGGCATTAATGCTGCCCAGCGAGCCATTCTTGGCTCTCGTGGTATCGGATATGCTACTACGGCCCCTTGGCCCTGGAAGATTGGTAAACGTTCCAGAATGAAC
Organism: Pinus albicaulis; assembly: GCA_034641835.2. Taxonomy (NCBI): domain Eukaryota; kingdom Viridiplantae; phylum Streptophyta; class Pinopsida; order Pinales; family Pinaceae; genus Pinus; species Pinus albicaulis. The sequence goes on from CM076574.1 coordinate 390,834,029, forward strand.
GATACCAAGATGGAACCATAACCAAACTGTTTCAGTTTTCCCTGTTTGCATTTTGTGAGCTGCCTTTTCATATTGATTGTTACTGATGTTGCCCAGTCAAACAGTAGGGGACTCATGCATTCTGAGGCCAGCAGGAGTTGGGCCTTTGTGGCCTCATGCGGTGCCTGCGACCCTGTAGCCCGCGTGATGGTATGTAGGACCACTCTCAATGCTAGATCAGGGATAGTGTGGATATCCACTTTCTTGCTTCCTGATCCCATTTGTGCTCCTCGGCACACTCGTTCCATCACTTCTTCCATCTTTTCCCCAGATGGTCTGCTTCCAGTCAAGACAGGGATCGGGCCTCTGCAGGACAATCCAATGATAAAATAAACATCAGAAACCTCCAGCTCTAATACCTGGTCTTGCAACCTAAACACCTGTTCATGTTCATCCCAGATACTGATTAAATACTGGAGGAGCTCGGGCTGAGCTCGTAGATAGGGCGTGAGGAAGAACTTTTTCAGCCCATAGTTTCTAAGGGCATTCATGCAAGCTTGACTTTGGATGGCTTGTTCATCCTCTTCTCCATGCTCTCGTTCTTTCCATTCGATCGCCATTTTTCTTGATTACCTACATTCATATGGTCATAAGCCCTTGGTTAGATCTCTGATAGGCCTCAAATTCCATGCAATTTGGTCTAAATGTCGAAATTTTAGGCGGATTTTTAGATTCGGCTGCTGGAGCGGCTGTTTTGTGAACAGTCGCGCCACATGGCACGAGCCCTTTGCATAAAAGAGCCCATTGGCGCGGGTCCGTGCCCGATACCCGCGCCAATGAGCGCAGCCCTAAAATTTTAAAAGTGGCCACACAAAACTGATTCTCAAGGGAAAATCATCAAAAAATGGATGAAAATGAAGAGCAAGGGAGCGCCTCTTACCTGTAGCAGACAAGAAGCTGAATGGTCGACTGGATTTGTCGCAATCACCGTCAGAAGTTTCTGCTCCAAATGGACCACTGTTGCTTTTTACCAAGGTAAATAGTAAATGTAATTTTATTTTTACCATTTTGACATATTTATAGCTTTTTCGACTTTAAAAGAGTTTTAAAAGTTGTTTTTATCAAATATTTGAATATGTTATGTCGAAAATGGGTTTTACACTCGCTTGGTATGTGCAGCAGCAGGTTTTTTGCGACTTTTACGATGGAAACGAGTTGTATTTTATACTTTTTCGGACTCGGTAAATACACGAAAAAGTCACTCTGGAGTCATCTTTCAGCTCTTTTCTGACTCTCTAAACATGAAAATATTTCCGAGGCCCTTTTCGTTTCGATCTCGTTAAAATGGACACGAATCGACATCTACCCAGTATACGTTTAACCCTTTTTCGGGCTGGGATGGATTGATTACGAAAAAGGAATACCCTAGCCTATCGCGACTAGGAGGTTTTCTTGGATATTGTTTTCTACCTTTTCGGATCTGAGGAACTATTTACGAAAAGGGACCTATGGAGTTTACTTTTCTGCTGTCTTTTCAAACTCTCTAAACATGAAAAGACGTCGAGTTCTCCCTTTGTCGGACTCGTTAAACCCTGATGACATCGGATCCAGTCGAAATGACGTTCTCCGAGTTCCTCCTTCCTAGGACTCGTTAAATGCACTAGGATGGATTCGCTCGAAGGGCGGACTTATATTACAAGCATATGCTATCCCCTTCAAGCTTGTTATCAAAAATAATTGGGGTACTCGCCAGAAATGGTGGGGGAAAAATGGAACCATCGTCGTTGTCGTCGGCAGTATGTCGCTCTTGAACATGGCACTTGTCCGCATTCGTGTCGGGTTGGGGACATCTCATCTCGTTGCTTCACTTTGCCTCCATGGGTTTGGGTAATCCCTTTTGACCTCTCATCTGTTCATTGCCTCGTCACCATGACCTCTGATCCGTTGATGTCAAATACTGCCAAGTCCACTGTCGTGCCATTTATATGTTCAAGAGAAGTTGGCCTCTGCAAATATCAACCTTCCTCTGATTCTCATACGATCTTGATTCACAACAAAACATCATGTTCCTCTGTCTCGTGTCGATGATGTGGGAAACATTATGGCCCACCTTCGATCAAGGTCACTTCCTGTCGACTTCAGCTCATTATCCAGAAAGCTGATCTAGAGACTCCCTTATGGTACCTTGGAGCCTGCATGCCTCAATGGCAGGTTCGTCGCATTCGACGTGAGGTTTTCATCATTGGCCTCCGATCGAGTGATTCTGCGGGTGTTCGACGTCAACTCATTTATTCACACACCGTAGATTGTACCTGTAGTACCTTGAGGACCATTGTCATTATTGGTGGTTTCTCTCGCGTCTGTTAACAGCTTTCATCATTGGCTGGTAATCAGACGATGTTCTTGCATGTTCGACATCAGCTCACATATTCACATGCTCGAACTTGTACTTGTTTGGGTCGATATGGAGCGCAAGACCCTGGATTGTGTCTGTTGTAATCTAGGCTGCGATTGTGGATTATTATCATTATGTACATGACTCATTGATTGGATGGCTGCGACCATACCTGAGTCTATTTATTTGATCCTCGCTGGATGGCTGCGCCCATACCCTGGATCCGGATTATAGCATACTCTGTTTCGGATGGCTGCGCCCATACCACATATTCATCATGTACTTGAGATATTAGTTGTATTTTTCTGCGCAGGTTTTCCAACGGCGGGCCTTCAGTTGAACATGTTCTCGTAAAGCATTTCACCCCTCTCTCTCTCGGGCCTCATACTTTAGGGGGCATCTATTACACAGTAATTTGTCACCGTCCCTACCATTCCCCGTCCCGCACAATGGAGGACCCATTTTGTGACCTGTGAACATTTTCATGCCTTGAAAACATCATCAATGCATTCCTCTAAGCATGAGCTTCATTTTCCCTTAAGACATCTCCTTGCAAAAATCATGAAAAACATCCCTTTTTGCATTGGTGTGGTCAGACAGTTCAGTACTCGCGCCAATGGGGAGAATCCTGCAAAGAGGTTGCGCCAACTGGTGCTCTGTCCTAGAGCAGTAGTCGCGCCACCCAATTTAAGGACTGTTTTTTAAATAAAGATGGCGGAAGTTGAATTCCAACAAACTCAGGAAACCATTGCCTATCTTAAGTTGGGAGGTTTGGCTGCGGAAGTTCTATGGAAGGGAAGTGGTTTTTCCACCTCCCATGGAACCTTCCTTGTTGATAGGGCCAATCCCACAATAATAGGGATCCCAAATCCCTCCTTGCCCATCTATAAAAGCCTGCTCAATTCCATGGCAAGCTAGTCTTGAAGTGCCTAAGCTTTGAATCTCCATATTCCCAAGAGCCTTTGTGCTGTAAAGAGCCCTCTTTTTCCCTTAAGGCCGACTCAAGTAAGGAGACCATCGTCGAGAGACTCTGGAGAGGTTTTCCCTTTCCCTGGCGAGCTTTGCGAGACGTGAACGACTGGAGACCCATTCGAAGGAGACCACGACGTCAGAACATTGGTTGTAATCTCTTTCGATTGTTATTTAATGAATGATTACGATTATGGTTCCACTCTGTTTTCGATTATGTTAATATGAGTAGTATCCTTTCTGACTGATATTTAGTTACGTATGCTGGATTTTATGCTTGTATCTATTTGTTTCTTGCATGTGCAGGTGTCCATCCGCGGAGATCGTGGAGGATCGTGATCTGCCGAGGCTGAGGAACGGGAACGCTCTCTTCTTCGGATCGTAGCATTGGATTCCAGGTAGGCTTCCATCTTTAGTCTTTTCATTCGTAACTAGGAACTTGCGTCGTAACATTTTTTATTGTTGCTAGACCCCTACTGGGCTAGTAGGGATCGCCTCTATCCGCAGAGGGGATTTACCTCCTCAACAGGTGGTTTTCCCCAATGTTGAAGCTAGGATTTTAGGGGCTTCAACAAGCTCCAGGTTGGTTCTCTTGCATACTATAAAAGAATTCTATTTGGTATTTCTCCAAATTATACAAGATTTATTTCTAACTTCAAGGTTGATATTGTTGTGTTTAGTCCATTTATTTTAGGTTGATCTGAACCTTGGTCAAGTGACCAATATGACTTGATTTTGTGCTTGCCAATTTTTTGGTTTATTTTGTGCTCATTTTATTCCTGAATTCAGGGTTCTTGTTTTTCCTACGTTATCCAGTTAATTTGTTTATAAGGGTGGCTATTTATACCTCACCTTGCTCTTGTTGTGCTCCCTTCCTCATTAAATAGAATTGTGAACTCTTGTTAGGATTTTTTTTCCATGAAATCGATCTTTGCACTAATTGCTTCACTTTGAACTTGATATTGATGTTGGAATTCCATGAATATTGGTGCATAATTCCTGCTTTTAACACATTTTTTACTTAATGTTGTATATCATTTTTGCTTACTATATTATCAATGTATTCAACTTCTTTGATGTTAATTTGAATTAGCTTTTAGAGATTTTTTTCTAAATTAAGTAGGAATCAATATTATGTCAATATTTCTATTGTAGTAGAATCTCGCACATCATAAATGTAAAAAATGTTCAAGAAAAACTTTAACAGGGAGAGAAAAATTTTGATAGCGAGTGGAACCAAGGAATACTTGACTCCATTATGGAAACTTTTTGTTTTTCTTCTATTTTGCTTTTATGCAATGTGTAGGGATCATTAAATATGTGTCCATATTTTCAGAGCCACTTCTCTTAAGTTCATATGTAAAATCAATCCTTATGAGATGAAATTCAATCCCATTGCAACATATGTGATATCCAAAGCCAAAGCGTTACTAATTTTTATTTTAAAGCCTTATTGTAAAAGAGTGAAAATATTACAATTGTTAAGCAAATCAGTTACTTAATTGATCATATGGTTAATCTTGGGAGAAAAATAAAAGACCAATAGAGAGGCTGAGAGGGGGTTCGGAGGCTGGGAGTTTCGATGCTGAGAATTGGAAAATGATGTAATGTTGACCTCATTCTATTTTAAATGCTTACTTAAATAAATGTAGAAAATATAACAACGAGATTCAACTAATCGTATAATGTACTAAAACAAAATACTGAATCCTTTTACAATTTGTGGAAAAAAAAAATGATCGCAAAATAACATAACAAGTAAATGAAAGAAATTATCAATCACACAAAACAAGATGTATATGGGGAAAGCACACTGCCTAAAGCCCCACTATCTGTATATTGCATAAATTCAAGGTCATGAAACAATACAATGCTATTCCTCACACTGAGAAACTTCTGCACTCTGCTCAATGTCTCACTCTAATCCTGCTCTCACAAGCTCCATGCAAAAACTTTTGCTTCCGATTGATTGCTATTACCAGCTTGTGCTCACCAAAGAAATGATTAAACTTGTGCCTTCATTCTTGCTTTAAGAAAATTTTCTCTAACTAATGAATGATTTATTTTAGGCCTTCTTCTGACTCCATGCACTATCTGTACAATTTATATGATTATACAACTGATAGTTATCTTTCCTTTAACCCAAATCTCAACTGAGCCCTCCTTAGAACTGACATGCAACAAATATTTGTAGTGAATTATCGATTAACTGATTCATCACTACTTGTGAATTAAATCATATTTAATTCATTGGAACTCTCATTAGCTCATCTCTCAGTTAGAACTAGTTAAACTGATTTTGACTCAAATACTTGATTTGAATAGTTAAAACTCACAAATAATTGTAACTTGACCCCCTAAATCATGGGAGAACTCTACATGCCTCCTCTTTGACCCTCAACTCTAATTTCCTAAGATAACTCAGTCTTCCTGACTCAGTTAACTAATACAAGTTGTCATGAGATGAAATTACATTTTTTCTTTTAATTTAATTAAGGAAAAATTAAATTAGAAGCCCCCTATGGTGCCATTTCTAGGTTCCATTTTCAATGTTTCTTGTTTCCAATTTCAACACTCCCTCTCAAAAAAGAAGGAATTCAATCTATCGCGATATGGTACCTTTGGAATGTTCTGCATGCAACACTTCTCTAGTGTTTTTTTCTCTTGCAACTCCTGCAATTGAACAACCTCCAAAAAAATGAATCAGTATGATGCATCTGTCATGAGAGTCTCTGAATATTACTGATTATTGCACAGTCTACTGAAAAAATCTGTGCTACTATCAACTCTACATCTGTGCTCTATGCACTCCTGCCAACTATGATATGCACTGCTGTATCTGACATCCGTCACTCTAATTTTTGTCTTTCTGACATTTGAATGCATCAATCCTACTGATCCTTCATGCTATTGTGTATTGTGGGCTCCCTGTAGCCAGGTTTTATCCACGAAACAAGCCTCAATGGACCCTACCCAACTATATTCTCTTGGGATAATGTCTTCACATCACCCCACTTCTCACCTGGAGGTATGGCTGCATGTGCTTCCTCTTCCCAGCTTGCTCGAAATTTCCCCCTCCTGAAGCTCTCTGCTTGAGTGGACATCTCCACTCAATCTCCTCTTTTCTTCTCCAATTGTGGTTGCTCCAAAAATTTCTAAGACTGCTTCTGAGGCTGCAAGTTGAGAGGTAATTTAGTCTCCCTCTCAACAACCGAGTCACTAATATCTGATTTTCTCCTCAAAGCTTTGCATGCATCTTCATCCTTCAGAGCATTAAAGTTCTTGACTCGTACACTAATATGTTTCACCCGTCCCATGGCGATGTGTCTAAGGAACACCTTTCCTTTTCTAAATATGACATAAAAACCACGGTCTTCCAATACCGCTACAGAGACTCAGATTCTTCTTTAGTCCTGGAACATACAAAACATTTGTCATTCTAAGAGGGGATCCAGACTCCCTCTAAAATGTAATTGTACTTATTACGGTCGCGCTATACCTCTTGTCATCTCCAAAATCTATGTTCTGCTGGAGGTCCTTATCCTCCAAGTCACTGAAGATATCTATATTCCCTGTCATATGGAACGAGGCACCACTTTATAGATACCACATGTATCCCATTACAGTGCTGGCCATGCATGAAATGAGAGTAAAATCAAGCTCGAACTGTAATGCTAGCGCTTCACTTGCTACAACAACTACATGCTCCTTATTGCTTGCCTTTTGTAGACATTTCGAGCCATAGTGCCTGTGATCGTGATAGTGAAACACTTAACCTTGGGCAAGTCTTTCTTTTCCTCTTCTCCTTAGGACTTCTTTCCCTTGAAATTCTTTCCTTTTCTGACTTATGCAAAATCTTCTTCTTTGTCGGTGCTAGAGGTCCCATCTCTGGTGCTCTGCCTTATCTCTTTTTGTACCAAGTCAAACCATAAATGCTCCCAGTGTGGTAGCTTCTCCCTCCCATTCATAGAGTCCTGGTAACTATGCCAGCTCTTGGGAAAGCCTAGAAGAGCTAGGCTCACCAAATCATCATGGGCTACTGTCACACCAACACTTCCAAGCTCATATCGACAGTGACCAAAATTCATCAAGTATTTTGGTATCTTCTTTCCCTCCTCCATCTTGACCTTTTCTGAGCTTGTATTTCAACAGTAACTTCCTGTGGTCACTATTATTCTAAAATCGATTTGTTAAGGCCTTCAACATAGCATATGGAGTTTCTTTCCCATGGAGACTCAAGACAATATGATCTGAACTCCTTCTTAAAAGATCCTTCTCGCCTTTGCTAGCTTTTTCTTCCATGCATCAAGAAGTTGAGCATCTGCTGCTATGGGCTTGAGAATATCACTGTCTATGAATTCCTTTATTTTGTTGTCCTCTAACACTGAGTCCATCATGTCCTTCCATGCTATGTAATTCGAATTTCCCTCAAGAGAATATTCGAATCTCAAGCCATTGAAAGACATCTTGATCTACTGCTTGGTCCTAAAGAATAAATCTTAAAATTTGACCCTGTTCAAAACAAAATATGTTCTTCTCTTCTATTGTGATTCCTGGCACTCTGATACCATGTAGAAAATATAACAACAAGATTCAATTGATCTTGTAATGTACTAAAACAAAACAATGAATCCTTCTACAATTTGCGAAAAAAAAACACGATCGCACAATCACATAACAAGTAAGAGAAATAAATTATCAATCACACAACACAAGATGTATTTGGGGAAAGAAAATTTCCTAAAACCCTGTTATATGTATATTTCATAAAGTCAAGATCATGAAACAATACAATGTTCTTCCTCACATTGAGAAACTTTTGCACTCTTCTCACTGTCTCACTCTGATCCTATTCTCACAAGCTCCACGCACAAACTTGTGCTTCCGATTTCTTGGTCTCACCAACTCGTGCTCACCGAAACAATGATTAAACTTGTCCCTTCATCCTTCCTTTTAAAGGAAATTTTCTCTAATTAAGGAATGATTTATTTTAGGCCTTATTTTGATTGCATGCACCATATGTACAATTTGGATGATTAAACAATTGATAGTTATCTTCCCTTTAACTCCAATCTCAACTGGTCCTTCCTTAGAAGTGACATGAAAAAAATATTTATAGTGAATTATCAGTTAACTGATTGATCACTACTTGTGAATTAAATCTAATTTAATTCACTGGACCTCTCGTTAGCTCATCTCTTAGCTAGAACTAGTTAAACTGATTTTAACTCAAATACTTGAGTTAACTAATTACAACTCACAAATAATTGTAACTAGACCCCCTTAAATCATGGGAGAACTCTACATGGCTCCTCTCTGACCTCAACTCAAATTTTCTAAGCTAAATCATTCTTTGTGAAATAGTTAACTAATACAAGTTGTCATGAGATGAAATTACAAATTTTCTTCCATTTCAATTAAGGGAAAATTAAATCAAAATCCCCCTATGGTGCCATTTCTGGGTGCCATTTTTTGTTGCCATTTTCAATGTTTCTTGTTGCCAATTTCAACAATGAATGTGAAGTAGATTATCCAAGTGTGTAAATGTATATATATAACATAATATTATTTTAATTATTATAAAAATATTGGCATATTAAAGGTTTTATAACTTTGATTTTCTTAGTATTATATTATTGTGATGGATATAATTTTTTTATTTTATTTTATTTTTAATAATTAAATATATTTATGATGATGATGATTAATGTCCATTAATACCAATGCAGTCTATGAGACCTCAAGAAAATGTCTTTTTTTTTTGTAAGTTTGGCATGATTGCATCTTTGTAACATGCATAACAGTAAAATAATTTTTTTATTTAACTACCTTTACCATGTTAACCATTATTTCTATGCAAATTTTATGAACTTGGCAATGAATATTTGTATGCACTATATCATTTGTGTTTTCATTATAAATATTAATTATAACGTGGAGGTCCATGTGGTTTGTCCTGCCATATGTGTGTTGATGGTTCAACACTTATGCAATAGTCACTTTACAATACTTTATAGTTATGATTCTGCTTGTCAATAGTTATTACTGTCTGAACTCATATCTCCTATGATTAATGTCCTGAAGGATAGATCGACCGTTCAAATTATCTCTTAACCTTTATAATTGATTTTTCTTTCGCTGTTTATTGCATTGCGATGATGATTAAGGGTTAATTTAATGGGTTTCTCTGTTGTACCACAATGAGTTGTACTGCTCGTCTGAAACTTGGCCATCCTTACACTGTCGGATCTAGGGGCTTAGGGATCAACGATACCCGTTTAGTGTATTGACCACTGTAGAAACCCTAACTAATTTTTCATTTTGTGTTTGTGCTCTGCTGACATTTCCCTCTGCAACTCCGTCGAGTCTTGCTTTGTCAAACCCTCTGCCGCTCTTCCAAATCCAGCATTGCTTGCCATGGTGCATTGTTGGAACAAGTAACCTATAGTTTACCTTACATTTTTGGTTTCTAACCTCATTGCGGTGGTATCAGATAGTTTTATAGAGTTGTTAAAGGGTTATATTGTTGCATTGATTCATAGGGCAGTGGATTTAACCGCTTTCCATGCGTGCAGGTTGTGTGAAGAACCAGTGGTTTGTGCAAATGGACCTTCTGGTTCCTTGGATATTCCTCCCCAACTATGCTTTCCCTAGTTCCCTCCTTCTGTGGCAAGTAATTTTCTTCACCATGGCACCGCTGTTTGACCTATATGTTCTTGCATTTGTCTCAGGTTGTTTAAATTGTCTTTAACACCTCGAAGGATGGTCCTGTGCAGGGTTTCCAAAGTTCTGCTGAGACTTATACCAGGTAAAGTAGCTTTTATACTCACAGGCCCTCATATTTTACACTTCGTATCCATTTTACTTAGAAGTTCTCTAACTTGCACGTTTTGTTTTTTCCAATGTGACGCAGGTAATTGCATCTCTGCAACTTCCTTGGTGTGATTTTGGTAAAAAAATATATCTTTTTGTTGTGGAATTATCCAGCTTCAATGACCCCGTCGCTTTATTTCCAGGTACTTGAATATTTTCAACAATTGGGGTTTTAACTCCCGGAGCAGAGTTCTGACTCTCTTAGATCCTCGGTCCTTGCGGTTTTAAGATTCTTGTATTAGGATTTTAAGGCCCAAGCCATATTCACTGTTAGTATTTTATTTTGTTATGGGTTTTGCCCCAAAGGATTGTTTAACATGAAAGTCGAATTTTCACTGTGTATATACTTTATTTCTTTAGGGCCTAGCCCTGTTGACTATCTAGACATGCAATGGTATTTGCTAGTTATCGCTTGTTCCTCTCCTTACTGGTCGAACCCTCGACCCAGCTAAGAGTATATTCTCTCAATGAGACAGAAACTGAGTATTTGTATAGAAATATGGCTGTAATGAATGACTATTACATTTCGGAAGTTTGTATAGTAATATGGTTCATTTTCTTCTTGTAATACAGTTTCACTTCTTGTTAGAAATCGTTGTTCTATGTTTTCAAATGCTACACAATTGTGTTATGATGAATGTTTCTGTTTTTGAGAATTTTACATTAGGCTCTTCCATCAATTTATAAAATCATATGTCTGTCTTACTCGTAACAGGGTATTTCTGCAATACTAGCAGTGGAAATATATAAATATAGAGTTTTCTTATGTAGACATTTACATCGTCAGATCTTTGTCCCGTGGTTTCTACAGTATGAATTTTCTTTGATATTTCGCATGGAATAGTTTGGTCAAGATTGTGGTTTCAACCTTCTTGTTTCTTTGGTTATTTTATCTGTTGGCTCTAGGGTGTCCGGAGCGTCCTTTTTATGAGTTGTTGTTTAAACACTCATCCTGTTGGTGTATATTATATAAATAAGATATTAATGACTAGTTTGGGTCCAGGGTCTCGACAATGGACCTAAACTAACAATTTATCTAACATTTGTTTTCTAGTAGAAGTTTTTTTCTGTTTTACTGTGTCTATTGATATACTTATTCGCTTCCTTAAACAATCAAGAACTTCAAGAAATGCATTGTTCACATAGTCAACAATAATAACAGTTCTACTATAACTTTCTCTATTCTTCAGAAAAATAATAATGATTTGTATTTACAATACTTCTCTATGTAAATTTTCCATTTCATAATTTAAGAACATTTCCCACTTAAAAATAATTCTATCCAAAATAACATATCTAGTTCTGTCTACCTCAGTAGTTTCTATACTTATCTGGTCTCAAAATATGTTGATGATGTCCTCCCTACCATGAGAGAGGAGATTACTTCCTCTTCTCCCCCCTTGCTCCACACCTGAGATTGGTAGGTTGACAGAAATTCCAGAAGAGACCTTGGGACCCTAAGTCTAGTACTATTCTTTTCCAGGATTTAGGAACGTTGCGTGTTTCCACTGGTCACCACCATATCAGGAATCATCACTCTCTTCCTTCCTCTCCTCAGTCATAGAACCCCTTTTCCTCACTAGGATGTACTTTTTATCCCCAGAGGAAAGGTAACTGTTTTTAACTATTTTCTGTTCAACCACTCTCGGTTCTTGGAATTATTTTCATGATCAGTCTTCTTTTAATCTTATGGAACAAAATTCCATAATTAAATTTTATTTCCAAAAATATAATTAATTTATGTTCATAATTCATAATCCTTTTATAAAAAAAATAATTGTTTAGTCTTTTTAAAATAAATAACATAACCACTAGTTTTCACTTAAGCCAACTGCCACAACTTCCCCCTCTGTAAGTAAACACCGTCCTCGGTATTTCATTCTAGCTCAGCAAACAATTCTGGGTAAGCCTCGTGAACAAATCTTTCATCTTCCCAAGTAGCCTCATCCGAGTTGAAGTTCTTCCACTGCACTTTAACCTGGGTGATGGCTTGCCTCCAGAGCATGATTTCTGTCCGATTGAGTATACATTGAGGCTCGACCAGAAACTCGTTGTCCGGTTCAACATGCATTCAACAATACTTTGAATTAAAATCTCATAAAACTTTGTATTTTAAGATAGGATTTTCAATATTACCCTACTTGAATGCTTTTCCAGTGGATTACATGATTTGGGTCATGCATGTATCGTTTTAGTAAAGACACATGGAACACATTGTGCACCCGGATGTGGCTAGGTAAAGCCACTTGATAAGCCACAGGTCCCACTCTTTCCAATATCTGGAAGGGTCCACAGAACCTGGGAGCCAACTTGGCACAAAAAATCCACCTTAGTGTGCTTTTCTTTAGTTTAGTCCTCACATACACATGATCACCCACTTCAAATTCCCGATAAGTTCTCTTTTTATTTGCATACACCTTCTACCGATCTTGAGCCGCTTTCATATTTTGTCTGATCTTTCTCACTTTTGATTCCATCTCAGCCAACATCTCCGGTCCAAACATCAACTTGGTTTCGAGGCTGCTCCAATTAATGGGATTACGACACTGTCGCCCATACAAAGCTTCAAAGGGGCTCATCTTAAGAGACTCATGGTAACCATTATTGTATGCAAATTATACCAAATGTAGATACTCTTACCATTTTGTTGGTTGCTTCTTTACATACATACGCATCATATCTTCGAAGTTTTGGTTCACCCGCTCAGTTTGTCCATCCGTCTGGGGATGATAAGCAGTGTTGAAATTTATTTGGGTTCCAAAACCTATAAATAGGGCCTTCCAAAATGATGAAGTAAACTTCACATCTCTATCTGATATAACAGTATTTGGAATGCCATGCAGTTTAAAATCTCCCTCATGAAGATATCTGCTATTTGCACTATTTTGTAAGTATATTTTACAAGCATGAAATGTGCTACTTTACTCAATATATCAACCACCACCATAATGGAGTCATTGTGCCTTTTTTATCTTGGTAAAATAACAATGAAATCTAGGGATATAACTTCCCATTTCCATTCCAGCACTGGTGTAGGCTGCAACAATCCGGCTGGGTGTTGATGCCCCACCTTAACCTGTTGACACTCTAGACATTTGTTTAAGTACTAAACAATATTTCTTCACATATCATGCCATAAATAGAATTTTCTAATTGCTGTCAACATTTTTTGGTATCGTGGGTGACCTGAGTAATTACTACGCTGATACTCATCCATGATCAGCTCTTTTAAACTCATTTGGTTTGGGATATATAACTTTCCTTTGAAGGTTAACAATTGATCCTTTTTAATTCCATAGTTAGAAGTTTTCTCTTGTCTTCTAACTTCCTACACTTGTTTCCATAAAAATCAAAATTCAGGATCCTTCTCGGCTTCCTCTTTTATCTGATCTAAAAATTTACTTTCGATTTGATTATAGAAGAGTTCATAAACACAATGCAATTTTACACCACCAATCGATTTTATTTTCCCTTTACCTGTTGTATATCAAATTCAAATTCACTTAGGAAGGCATTCCATCTTGTTTGGTGAGCGTTTGAATCATATTTCTTAACGTAGCTAGTTAAGCTGCTGTGATCAGTTTTTAACACAAATATTTTCCCTAGCAAGTAGTGCCTCCATACCCGAAGTGCATGCACTACTACTGTCAACTCTAAATCATAGGTTGAATATCGGTGTTCATGCTCTTTTAATTTTCTCAATTCATATCCAACCACTCGTCCTTCTTGCGATAAAATTGCCCCAAATCCTTCCTTACATGCATCGGTATAGACCTCAAATTATTTGTTGGGGTCGGCTACCCTCAATACCAGGGCTGTAGTCAACAAATTTTTTAACCTTTCGAAACTATTTTGACACTCATTGGTCCATTTAAATACTTTTCCTTTTCTCTTCAAAGATGTAATTGGAAAATAAATATTTGAGAATCCTTTTATGAACTATCTATAATATCTGACTAACCCCATAAAGGAATGGATGTCTGCCACGTTTTGGGGTACTTTCCATTCCATAATAGTTTTGATTTTCTCTAGATCGACCGCTATTCCTTCAGCAGAAATGACATGGCCTAGATACTGGATTTGTTCTTTGAAAAAGTAACATTTGCTGAACTTGGCATACAATTGATGTCTTCCTAACATCTCCAACACTATCCTTAAGTGCTCCTTGTGCTCTTCCATGATTTTTGGATAAATCAAAATATCATCAATGAATATCAGAACAAATCTGTCCAAAAAGGGGTGAAATATTCCATGCATCAGCCTCATAAATGTTTCTGGTGAATTAGTTAAACCAAATGGTAATACCACAAACTCATAATGCCCATATCGGGTATGGAAAGCAGTCTTGTAGATATCCTCGTCTTTAATCCAGATCTGGTGATATCCAGATATTAAGTCTATCTTTGAGAATACAGTTTCCCCCTTCACTTGATCAAACAGGTCATCAATCCGTGGAAATGGATACTTATTTTTTACTGTCAATTTATTGAAATGTCTATAGTCCACGCATATTCGGATGGTTCCATCCTTTTTCTTTACGAACAACACTGGTTCTCCCCAAGGAGACACACTCGGTTGAATGTACCCAAGTTTTCCAAAAACTCTTGCAGTTGCATTTTCAATTCAGTTAGCTCTAGTACACTCATTCGATATGGGGCCCTTGAAATTGGTGATGCTCCTGGTATCAACTCAATAGTGAAATCGATGTCCTTTCTTGGAGGTAAACCTGGTACATCTTCTGGAAACATGTCCATGAAATCTTGTACTGCTGGTATGCTTTCCAACATAGTGGTCTTTTCCTTAGAATTAGAAAAAACCACATGAATGGCGTAAATCTGACATCCATTTCTATTACACTTACTCATTTGAGAGGCTATGATGGGACACAACTATAAGGTTTTATTGATTCCTTGTAACTCTTGACGAGTTCCATCTTGCATTCTATAGTATATAATATTCTCTTTACAATCTACTAGTTTCCAGTGTCTCTCTAACCAATCCATGCCCAGTAATACATCATAAGATCACAAAGGCAGTACATTCAGATCCACATTCAACTGTTGGTTTCCAATTTCTAGTGTACAATTTGGAATTTTGGCACAAACTTTTCTTTTTTCCCTAGTGGCTAGCTGTACCAGCCAGGGATTTTTGAATTTCTGACTTTGTAATTTACATATTTCTACTATTATGGGGTTTACATAACTTAAACTGGCACCTGTGTCAACCAAAATAGAAATAGGTTGTGAAAGTAACTTACCTTCCAGTTCTATCATCGTTGGTTGATAATCTGCCTGTTTATCCTCCAAAGCTGCATTAATTCTGGGTATGTTCCAAGCTACATCACTCACTGTAGAGGCTTCTTGCAGATTGGATACTATATCAATTTTTCCCCGTTTTGGGAAATTCTTATAGTAGTGAGCCTCGCCACACCCCCAACATTGTAGGGGTGGTTTCTAGTCAGTCCAAGTTTTGGCTTGCTGGAAGCCTCTGTAGGCTTTTCTTCTGTGGGTCACTGAGTTCTTTGATGGTTTCTTCCAAACTGTTTTCTCACTAAATTCCTTGCAGAATTCTTATAGTTATTGGTCCTAGAATTTTTGAAATTTGAACTACTTTTCTGCCCTTTTCTTGGCTGCCAATTTTTCCTATTTCTCCTTTTGCCTTGGATTGCTGGTAACACATTTTCGCTTTTCGAATTGCTTCGACCATGGTCCTTAGATTCACGAACTCAATTCGTTCTTTCATATGGGTTGGAAAACTACTGAAGAATCAATGAACCTTAGCCTTTTCATCCCTTAAATAAGGAACATATCTTAATAAGGAAGTGAACTTGGTTATGTATTCATCCATTGTCATTTGACCCAATCTCAAATCATGGAATTCTTTGGATTTTTCGTCATAGAAACGTTCTGTTAGATATTTTTCCTTAAAGTATTGCTGAAAATCATCCCATGTCACATCTTGGTCTTCAATGTTGCAAACATTGTTGACTTCCTCCCACCACAGGGTAGAATTTTCTCTCAACTGATAGATGGCCAACCTCGCTTTTATATTACTGTTGTACTCATAAAATTGAAAGTATTTGTTAATATTAATCAACCAAGATTCTGCCACCTCCTCCACTTCTCCATCAAGTGTAGGTGGTCTAAAATATCAGAACTCACCTTGTAACTCCACCTTTTGTTTCTTAATTTCCTACCGTTATGACACGTTACCAGACTCAACCTCATTATAGTTTCTATTCTTGTTACTTTGTTGTGAATGGCTTCTTTCCATTTTTTCATTGGTTTGGTCCTTAGCTTGTCGTTCATTTTCTTCCTGTGTATTTGTTTTAGGATTGGGTTGTAACACTCCTTGATTTTGTTTATCAGAAAGGATTTTGAGTATCCTTTCCTGCTCTTACATCAAGCACTCATTGTCACTCCTAACCCAGACCATTTCTTCCTGTAAATTCTACACTTTGCTTAGCAGAATACTGGGTTGGTGTTGTTGTTCTTCCAATAGCCTACTGGTTTGCTGGTGTTGATCCACACTCAGCTGAATCCACATTTCCAGTTTCATTTCTAGATGGGATTGGGGTGTAGGTTCCCCTGGGTTCTGGGGTGTTTTCTGTGTTTATTCCCTCCTCATTTGTCTTCCTCTATCTTATTTCTTTTCTGTGCACCATTTACACACAACAATTTATCACGTTAGGTGACCCATTGGGTCCCAGCATGTGAACGCTGCTCTGATACCACTTGTTACATGCATAACAGTAAATAATATTTTTTTATCTACCTTTACCATGTTAACCATTATTTCTATGCAAATTTTATGAATCTGGAAATGAATATCTGTACGCACTATATCATTTGGGTTTTCATTATAAATATTAATTATAACGTGGAAGTCCACGTGGTTTTTCCTACCAGATGCGTGTTGATGGTTCAACATTTATGCAATAGTCACTTCACTGTACTTTATAGTTATGATTATGCTGGTCAATAGTTATTACTATCCAAACTCATATCTCCTATGATTAATGTCCCAAAGGACAGATCGACATCAAATTATCTCTTAACCTTTATAATTGATTTTTCTTTCACTGTTGATTGCATTGTGATGATGATTAAGGGTTAATTTAATGGGTTTCTCTATTGTACCAACGTGAGTTGTACTGATCGTCTGACACTTGGCCATACTTACACCGTCAGATCTAGGGGCTTAGGGATCTATGGTGGAGCCTTCTACGGTACCCGTTTAGGGTATTGAACACCGTAGAAACCCTAACTGATTTCTCATTTTGCGTTTGTGCTCTACTGGCACTACCCTCTACAACTCTGTCAAGCTTTGATTTTTCAAACCCTCTGCCACTCTTCCAACTCCAACATTTCTTGCCATGGCGCATTTTCAGAACAGGGAACCTCTGGTTTACCTCACAGTTTTGGTTTCTAGCCTCACTGTGGCAGTATTCGATAGTTTTATAGAGTTGTTAAATGGTTATCTTGTTGCATTGATTTGCAGGGCAATGGAGTTAATTGCTTTCCATGCGTGCAGGTTGTGTGAAGAACCAGTGGTTTGCGCAAATGGACCTTCCGGTTCCTTGGATCTTCCTCCCCAACTATGCTTTCTCCAGTTCCCTCCTTCCGTGGCAGGTAATTCTCTTCACCATGGCGCCATTGTTTGACCTATATGTTCTTGCATTTATCTTAGGTTGTTTAACTCATCTTTAACACCTCGAAGGATGGTCCTGTGTAGGGTTTCCACAATTCTATTGAGACTTATACCAGGTAAAGTAGCTTCTATACTCACAGGCTCTCATAGTTTACCCTTTGTATCCATTTTACTCAGAATTTCTCTAACTTGCAAGTTTTTTTTGTTGCCAATGTGACGCAAGTAATTGCATCTCTGCAACTTCCTTGGCCTGATTTTGGTAACATCATATATCATTTTTTTTACTTGTCCGGCTTCGATGACCCTGTCACTTTATTTCCAGGTACTTTACTGCTTTCAACAATGGGGGTTTTAACTCCCGGAGCAGATTTATGACTCTTTTAGCTCCTCGGTCCTTATGGTTGTAAGCTTCTTGTCTTAGGATTTTAAGGCCCAAGCCGTATACACTGTTAGTCTTTTATTTTTTTATGGGTTTCACCCCAAAGGACTGTTTAACATGCAAGTCAATTTTTCACTGTGTGCATACTTTATTTCTTTAGGGCCTAGCCCTGTTGACTATCTAGACATGCAATGGTCTACGCTAGTTATCGCTTGTTCCTCTCCTTACTGGTCGAACCCTCGACCCAACTAAGAGTAGATTCTCTCAACGAGACATAAATTAAGAATTTGTATAGAAATCTGGTTGCGATGAATGATTATTACATTTCAGAAGTTTGTATAGTAATATGGTTCATTTTCTTCTTATAATACAGTTTCACTTCTTGTTAGAAATCGTTGTTATATATTTTCAAATGCTACATAATTGTGTTATGATGAATGTTTCTATTTTTTAGCATTTTACATTAGGTTGTTCCCTCAGTTTATAAACTCATATGTCTGTCTTACCCGTAACAGGGTATTTCTGCAATACTACCAGTGGAAATGTATAAATATAGAGTTTAATTATGTAGACATTTACATCGTGAGATCTTTGTCCTATGGTTTATACAGTATGAATTTTATTTGATATTTCGCATGGAACAGTTTGGTCAAGATTGGGGTTTCAACTCTCTTGTTTCTTTGGTGATTTTATCTGTTGGCTCAAGGGTGTTCGGACCATCTGTTTTCCGAGTTGTTCTTTAAACACTCATCATGTCCGTGTATATCATAGAAATAAGAGATTAATGACCAGTTTGGGTCCAGGGTCTCGACCATGTACCTAAACTAACAGTTTCTTTGGCATTTGTTTTCCACTAGAAGTTGTTTCTGTTTTATTGTGTCTATTGATATACTTATTCCCTTCCTTAAACAATCAAGAACTTCAAGAAATTCATTTTTCACACAGTCAACAGTAATAACAGTTCTACTATAACTTTCTCTATTATTCAGAAAAAATAATAATGATTTGTATTTACAATACTTTTATGTGTAAAATTCTGCACTTCATAACTTAAGAACATTTCACATTTAAAAATAATTTTGTCCAAAACAACATATCTAGTTATGTCTACCTCCGCAGTCTATATAATTATCTGGTCTCAAAATCTACTGATGATGTCCTCCCTACCATGAGAGAGGCGATTACGTCCTCTTCTCTCCCCATGCTGCACACCTGAGATGGGTATGTTGACAGAAATTCCAGAAGAGACCTCGGGACCCCAATTCCAGTACTCTTCTTTTCTAGGATTCAGGATGTACTTTTTATCCCCAGAAGAAAGGTAACTGTTTTTAACTGTTTTTTGTCCAACCACTCTCAGTTCTTGGAATGATTTTCATCATCAGTCTTATTTTAATCTTATGGAACAAAATTCCATAATTAAATTTTATTTCCAAAAACAATTAATTTATGTTCATCATTCATAATTTTTTTCTCAAAAAAAATAATTGTTTAGTCTTTTTAAAATAAATAACATAACCACTAGTTTTCACTTAAGCCAAGTGTCACAATCTTCAACATGTCCAACATATCACCCCTGATAGGGGTGGGGAATTGAATGGATGACTTCACATCAATGAGTGTTTTAACAAAGTATAATAAATAAATAAAATATAAAATATAAAAAGTATAATGTTTAATTTTTTCAAATAATTTTTATAAATTTAAAATTCTTTTCTTAAAATATAGATTTTTTTTCAATATAGCTTTATATAAATTTGTAATGAAGTTTTTTTATTTCAAATAATTTCATGTTGGCACATATCATTTCAACCAAATAAACTAAAAACTATATGCACACAATTCATATATCCAAATAAATAATAACATGCCACATAGTAACTTTTATTATGCATGGTATTACACATTCAATTTTTCCTTTGACTATATATTCAATTTTGTCTTTGACCAAAAATATTTGATGCTTATCCCTAGTTTAACCTTTGGAATTTAATTTTTACTATTTTTTTATAATTATTTAAATTTATTTTTATGGTGATTGATTGAGGTCTTATTATGAGCTATATAGTAATTTCTATTTCTATTAGTTACTAATTTTTTATTTTTAGTTTTCATTCCTTTTTATTTAACTTTCTGATTTGTATTTTTTTGTTTTTTCTATTATTTCCATTTTCATGACTTATTATTTTTTCTCCATGTTAAAAACATATTTTAATAAATGTAATTATGAAAAATTATATATATTAATAAAAAGCAAGCACATATAATAAAATGTATATATGTTAATATAATCAATATTACTTAATCATATTTTTTAATTTTGAAAATGATATTCAACAATACAATATTTTAATAGTTATTTTATTTTTATAATGAAATCTTTATTTTTATTGTTTTTAGTTTGATTAAACTATATTTAAGTTAAGTAGTAACTATGTAACCATTATTTTAAATACCAAACACTTTCAAAATAATCATTATGGATCTCTCAAAGTAATGTCTAGGTTTGACATAATCATGTACAATGTTTGTACTTTACTATTAATTATATTTGGTATCATATGAAATATTCATTAATTAAAAATATTACAAAGTGTAATTTTTATTTCATTAAATGTGTATGACCAGTAATTTATCATTAATTATATACTTTGTATTATATGAAAAATTTATTAATTAAATCAAAGAATGTATTTTACTTTGGAATACATGCAAGGTTCCAGCAAGCATAACATATAAAAAAAATTATTGATTTTTATTTTAAAAAGAATTAAAGTTTTAAAAAGTATTATTGATTTTATTTTATATTAAAAATAAGTATTATATATAATTTATAAATAAGTTTTATTTATATTAAATATAATAATTAAAAGCTAATTTATAATATATATATTTTTATTTCAAATATTAATAAATTATATTATATTTAATTAATAAAAAATAATGTCAATGTATTTTTGGATAGAAAGTGATTTGATGCATTGTTAAGGGACTCCTTGATGTGAAGTTAATGGTTCAATTCTTAGCCTTGGACAAAGGGTGATTTGGTGCTTTGTTAAGGTACTCCTTGATGTGAATTCAATGGTTCAATTCTTAGCGTGGATGGGGGTGATATATTGGACATGATGAGGATGTAGTCCTACCAAACTTACAGAAAAAGAAGAAAAAAAATAAAATAAAAAATTCATAAATAAAAAATAAAAAATAAAAATAAAAATAAATTAGTTTTAAAATAAATTCAACTTAAGATAAAAAATTGAAAAGATGGTTAATTTTCTTAAATTACAATATAAAATAAGTGTTGTTAAATGTTGATCCTCATCAATTCAGAATAAATAACAAAGAATATATTTTATAATATATCTCACATTATTAAATTTTAAAAAATCATAAAACTAACTAAACTAGCCAAGATCCATTTTAACTCAGATTTACCAAGCCCTGTGACGGATCATATTTTATTTTACTTTTATAATTATAATTATAATTTTTATGAATTACAACATCTCTACCATATCGGGCTGAAGAGAGCCTCTATATGCAATTATAAATTTATTTTAAAATATTATTACTATTATTAATATAAAAAGAATTAGTATATAAGTTAAACATATATACCTTTAAAAAAAAACATAGAACATGATTCTTATCTATGGACATTTGCCCCACTTTATCATGGAGATTCTTAATTCATAGATAAACTGTGTTACAATACCAAGAGCCATTGTCATGGCTTATCAATACCACATCCCCAAAAAGTCATAGACTTTGTTACAATACCATGGGCTAATACCATAGCTTATTAGTATCGCATGCCAAAAAAGGCACAAATCATTTAATATGAAACTTGTTTATATCACATTTTTTTAATTAATCAATTTAATTAAAATAGAAAAAAGGACAACTATTTTAGAGATAATCTCAACTTTTTATTTGTGTAATATACTAAGAATATTATAGGATATTCCATGGAGGTTAAATCCCTACCATCCACCTAATAATTATTGTTAATTAAATTAAAATTTGTTGTGTAACCAGCTCCAAAAATAGAAGAAAAATATCAACGCTTTAGAAATAAGCCACTTCGAGGGGGCAAACTCCAATACATTACATGAATGAACAATTCTTGGATGATACAATTTACAAAACCTCATTTCTATATATAGGAGTCCATGTGGCCATAATGTAATCCTAGTAGGCCACAATGTAATCCTAGCCGACCTAACAATAATAATTTAAGGGCACAATAATAACAAAATGGGGGTTACAAGGGTACAATAATAACAATAAAGGGGTTACACTAATAACAATAAGGGACTATACTGGTAATATAGGGACCTAAAAAAATTCTAGAAGCCCTACACCAAAATAGACATGCCTATGGGCATAATTAGAAGAATAGGAGTGGTATTCTTATGCTTGGGGTATGTGATCAATTTAAAACAATCAAGTGGAAGCATATGCATTATTTCAATGACTAACACTAGAAATAGATCATCATATCTCTTTTTTGGTCATTGTTGGAGACTCTAAGGTTCTTATTCACCATATAGTATTATTTCAAGGACTAACACTTGAAATAGATCATCACATCTCCTCTTTGGTCATTGTTGGAGACTCTAAGGTTCTTATTCATCATATAGTAGTTGATTGTTTTTTCTTTCCATTAAAGCATATCATGTTCTTAGGCTTCTTATTCATCATATAGTAGTTGATTCTTTCCCTCACAAAAATATAGGTTAAAGTATTGAAAATGATCAATGTTAATATCCTTTTTTTCTTTCTTTCTCTCCATCAAATCTTATCATGTTCTTAGGGTCAATAATCAAGTAATAAAAGAAACAGAAAAAAAAGGGGTGAAGTTGAATATAGAAAAATTAAGAGTCAATGGGAAAGCCTTATTGTGCCCTCTATTGAACCAATTATTATGAAGTTAAATAATCAAAGGCCCTTTCCCTTTAGGGTCCATTTGTCAACTAAAACAATTAGAAATGTGGAACATGAATAAGGTGGGATTCATGCAAAGGTGCTCATCAAGATTTTATTGGGAATTATTCTCCTGTTGTTTCTGTGATGGGTACACAGATTCGAATTAAGAAGAAAATCATGGAGGCGAGTGTGAAATTGAGGTAATGTCAAATAATCTCTAGCTCTAGGAATGATTCACAACATAATATTTGGTTGATATGAAGGCGAGATCATGGAGGGTGGTTCACTTCCTCCTATTTACTCTATAGTCCCCTTAAGATGGTTGACATTAGAAATGTATTATGACGATGTAGACTTGAGTCATGTAATGATATGAGATACACTACATTAAGTGAAGTTGTTGGACAAAGAACGAAAATGCTACTTGGGACCTATCTAGTGGAATTTATCCCTATACAAAGTGTGCAAAAACAAGCGGGATAGAGGAATATGGAAACAAACTGTAAAGTGTTCTCATGCATCATGTATTATGTGGTTTCTAGCTCAAACTTACTCGTAATATTGAGGCCTATTAATGCCACTAGTTAGATCTAAGACTTTTGTGATCCATAATGTAGATGAATGTCTTTCGGATTAATCACATCATTAGGATTGGGTCACTAGTTGTTGAAATATGTTGTCAATGATGGAAACATGGTGATGGAAAAAAAGTGTTCATTGATGTCAATAGGTGGCACAGGTGTCAAAGAAGGTCTTAAGAAGCATACTTAAGCAACAAAATGGCAGCAAAACGGTGCAGAGACTTTGGAGCCATTTTTGGAGAAGAATATAATCTCATATGTAGGTGAAACCCACTTATATAAAAAGAGCTCAGAAAATGATTTCCAGTGATATGTGGAGGATTTAAAATGGCTTCCTGGATCTAAATATAGAGCTAGTCAAAGTTTGGTGACCCCAAGTCAAAGATAACAGAGTTAAAAGGTGATTGGGTGAGCCTTTGGTGCCTAGAAAAAGTTATCACAAGTGCAAAACCTGGCATTAAATGTTGGCAGAGCAGAAAAATAAAGGACCGGGAAGACGTGGCTAACAACAAGAAACATTTCCATTGGCACAGAAGGATCCCACTTGATAGCTTGGACTGGCAGAGTTACCCTGACAGAATGGTTATGGCACAAAAGCATGAGCGTCAGGATGAATGGAGTGGGATGATGCCATCCTAACAAACTTACCCCAAAGGGTGCAGCATGGAAGTTTGCAAAGGGTGCACAGAGCGATAGTGTCAGGCGATGGACACAAGGACACGACAACAAAGCACCACCCAATGGGAAACGAGTGAAGGCCCCCACATTGAAATTGAAGCCCGCTAAAGGCTAGCTCGGAGGCATAACAAAGTTGAAAGTGAAGGAGAGCCGACCTGGATGATTTTGAAGAAAAATAGTAGAAATATTCGGGAGCTCATTAAAATTTTTATAAAGGAATTTGGCGAAAAAATAAGACCTTGGGACCCTTTCTCTCCTCATTGACATAGGATAGGTGGAAAATTTTGATTGGGCTACACGACGAAGGATGATGATGTCAGCACTAGCTAATCAGAGCATGACATGTGGAATTCATATTTGGCATTTTTAGACACCCAAGAGACCCATTTTTGGGTGACACGTGTCACCCATCATTGCTTGACACGTGGTACAAGTGACATCATAATGACATCATCCCATTGGTTGGAGTTGGACAGGTTGTTAGTGGTGCGCAAGTGAAAGCATATGGTAGTGGGTGCAGGGACACATTGGCATTGAAAAATTGGAAGAAGCGACAATGAATGAGAATGAGGTTGTGTGGTCCCCACAAGACAACTCATCATGTAGGAGAGACCTTGGCAGTTTTTTAAAGGGTGAGACATAGGTAATGCGCTAGGATAGAGGGGCTACAGGCTAAGCCCTAAAACTTGGTCATTTTGCGTAGAATAGAATAGGAGTGTGGTGGATGTATAAAGAGGCACAAATAAAAGGTTTCGAGCTTGCGAGCTCTAGATTTAGCGCTAGGACCTGGCCTTTGGTATTTTTGCATAGAAACAACACCAATGGCGCAAAGCCATTAACAAAGGATTTTGGCTCATGAAGGGCTTGAATAGGCTTAGTGCCTAAAAGCCTTAGCTAGTGGTTGTGGAGACCTAGTGTAATGTCCCTAGTTTCTCTGTTTTTATTAGACAATTGAATAGTCCTAAATGGTAAAGTGGACCCAAAGGAAAATATTTATTGTAGACATATTTTATTATTTTAATTTAATAATGAAAATGGAATTAATTGTGCAAAGACTAGAGTGTAATTAGAGATCAGGAATCTAAATCCATGAGGATGGATAACGTTCTCAAGAGTTTCCCAGTTCTCCAAAAATCCTTGGAAAAAATAAATTAAATATTTAATTTTAGATTGGAGATAAAAATCTAAAAAGATACCCTAGTAAAGAGGAAATTTAGTAGGAAGAGGTGGAATAAAACTAGAAAGAGGAAAAGCTAGTTTTAAAGTACTTTTGTGGAAGAAACAAAAGGAAAGCCTAGGCAAAAAGGAAAACAACATCCTAATTAACTGGACGCAGTTATGGAAACAAGATGATGGGAAAGCAGACTTAAATAAGAAAATTATGGGTAGACAAGAGGTTGGCTACTGCTTGAAGATTTGATCTCTGCTCGAGGGGAGTTGTGTAGAAAGAGCTCATAGGTTGGGTGGAAAATAGTCTATCATAATTGGTATGCAGAATTTAATTCATTTTGATTTGTAATTGTGTTATTATAGTGAAGTTATTTAGTGGTGAATAATTAGCTAGATCTATTCATGATTATATTCTGTGTATGAAAATAATGTGAAAAATTCTAAGTTGTTGTGAACTATTAGATATGTGCATTTAATAGAGTAGTCTATAATAAATATAGACTAAATTTGTATGGTTGCACGGATAATTATGTAAGAGCACCAACTCTCAAAATGTCTAAACTCTGATGTAGGCTTAAATCTGAGGTTAGGTGAACTATCAAAATTGGTTATGCATAATATAAATACCTTAGTATTATTTTACTAACCATGAAATTCTGTAAATAAATTAGTACAGAATGAAAAACAATTATGTCTGATAGTTAATGTGAATTTAGAACATTCAACCAAATCTTTTACTGTGGTAGAAACTAAATAATTGGACACTCTAAATAAGACATAATAATCTGTAATAATTTCAAGGAGGAATTCAGAAAATTATTACTAGAATTGAAACACAGATTCTAGAAAATGTATCACATATGGAATGGAAACATAAATTCAATACAGGAGGAAAGAGTATATTAAAATATTACTGAGTTATATGAATTCAAAGGATTTATATCCATATACATGTATAATGTCCAATTCAAACTATGTCCAATTAATTATACAAAATTGGGGAACTCTGTCCCATAAATAACAAGTGTATATTTTCTCTGGAAATTATGCAGAGGTATGATAACAGAAATCCCCAAGTGATTTACTGGACCAACCTGAAAAGGAAAGGTCCAAAGTTATGACTGAACATGTAAATTGCTAGCAGAAGTGGTCAAGCCAATTAGGTCTTTAGGGGTTACCTGCACAGAATAGAAATCAAGAAATTAATTTTGGAGCATGAATTCCAAACAATAAAATTAAAGTGAAAGTATACAAAATAAAAAAGGGTAAGGGATAACTACCTTACTAACATCTAGGGAGAATGCAAGATGAAATAAAAAGATAAAGTTAAGTCAGTAAAGGGAATAATATGCGGAATCAAATAATCAGAAAGAATTTAATTAAATTCAAGAAAGTCTTACCTTAATACCCTCGATGACTTAACGAGTCAAAGTTGAAATAGGTGGAATTGTAGGAAATACTATACAAATTAAGAGAACCAAAGGTATTAGTCTTGTCTGTGCAATTAATTGCAATTCAACCAAGAAAAATACCTACATACGAAAGGGTTTAAACAATGAGAATCATTGTACAAATCAATCGTAATTATAAAATCTATATGATTATTAACTAATGGGCACAGTAGAGATCTATGAGAATTCTGGAAGGGAAATCGAGATTTCTCAGTTAGGAATAAGATACAAATTCTTGTCACGGAAAATTTAATTCATGTTCTAAATAATACTTAAAATGATGAAACAAAAATTGTGAAGGGAAAATAAATTATTTCATAACACTGGAGGTGTCTATGAAAAGCCCGAAGCTAATGGAGCTAGATTAGAAAGTAAACGAAACGTAATGCTGAAGAGGAAAAATAACGTGAAGAAGGAATTAAAATTTCCTGTAGGGTATTGAAATTTTCGTAAGGGGCAAACCCTAAGAAATTACACGAATGGATGTGAGAGGGTTGTCCATGCATAATATCCTCTACCTACATTTCACCAAACCCACATGGGATAGTTACACAGAGGAACTGAAATCGAACTATAATAAAAAATTGAATTTAAATGAATACCAAGAGGAACCTAGAACTGAAGTCATATGCTTAAGGAAATAATTGAAATCAATGTAAATACAATCTAAAACCAGAAGTGAAGTCATATTTCACAAATGGCAAGGGAATACATAAACGTGTTTGGGAAAATACACATACAGAGAAAGCTTTTAGCTTTGTGTTGTTGTAAGAGATTACTAGTCGAGGTTGCATTTTTCCATATGACATAGAACCAGAACCTCTCGGAGAAGAATGTCGTGGTTAGAGATGAAACCATCTCTGTAATCCTCATAAAACCAATCGAATGAGTTAGAAGACAAAACAATGAATACAAAGAACTGTAAATTTAAATTCACCGCATATCAATTAAAAACCAGATGGTGAATGCGTGTTACCTGAGAAAGCGTAAGAGGGTTACGAAATTAACTTTAGCGCTGCAAAATGAGTTTCTCCTCTCAGGAGGAAATGAAAGCGTTGCAGAGCCGAGAGAAAAATGCATAACAAAGACAAAGGGTCGAAAGATAGCCACGTAAAAAAAAAACGGTAAACGAAACCCTAAACCCCAATTACGATGAGATCTTCATCCTTCACGTAGAGAAAATCCAACGATGGAGAATTGCACACATAGATGGAGGGTTCAATCATGAACGAACGAGCCATTTGATTTTGGTAATATTAATTAAATGAACCAAGATCCCGAAGAAAATATGATCCAGAGAGTTGGTGTAAAGCCATACGGAGACGGGGTCGCATTAAACCATTCGTAATTGCCAAATCATTGTAGATCTAATGACCTGGCTATATGTGATGACGTGGAGAATGCATAAGAGAAATTAACATATGTTAGTGCAATATGATATTTTGATATAATATTATATGTGTTCAAAATGACAACGTGTAAATTCAAGCTTCAAAGCAGACCTTTAAAAGGTAAGTGGAAATTTGATTATTATGAATAGAGTTTAGAACGAGACCAAATTGAAATATAAATTCGATTATACAGTTCGTATGTAAGTATAAATCTAGGTCAAAAAGGAGTAAGGGTCACCATATAGAAAAGTAAAGAAATGTCTTCAAAAAGGTAGAGGAAATTCATAAATCTTGAATAAGGTTACCTTAGCACTTATATTGTTGGGGGTAGGCTTAGGAGTAATTAAAGTCGGAAAATAATTGAATAGTAAGAGTTAAGGGTGGAACTTAACTAGCAAGCTACAATTTTCCATTGAAATAAAATGGGATTAGTTCATTGACATGGAGACTCATTGGAATTATAAAATTGGATTATAGTCCTAAGGACTAGATGTCAAAGGTCATAAAAATCATGACATTAGTGTGATGATATAAAATGCATAAACCTATATATTATGATCAAAGGATACAAGAAGTAGAATATAAGCGACAATAATTATTGAATGAGAATCTGACAATTAATTAGATTGAAAGTAAAACAACTAAAACAACTAATTTTTTTTTCAAATAATATTCGTCAGAGTGTGACGAATCACAGTAAGTCTGTTGTATGTGAATAGTAGGAATTCCATAAATAGTTTTTTTTTTTTGTTGGAAGAAGAGTTGTTACACCTGGTCTTATGGTGGAAACCAGGAAAAGGGATAGAGAAAAAGGGGCTTAGGCTCAAAATGGTGAAACTGTTAGTTTTGACAATTAATTTAGCAGTTAAGCCATAGTTTAATTTAGTAGTTAAGTCAAAGTTAACTGCAGATAAAAATAGAAGAAGCCCAACTAAAAATTGTAAAAGGAAAAAATTTCTAAAATAAGATAAATTAAGTAGTTTAGCCAATTGAAAAGGATGATCAAGGTCAGAGAAATTGTAGAGGACATACATAAGAATAGAATGAATAAGACAAAGGTAAAAAATAAGAATGCATGCAATAATCAAAAGAAAAATAACCCAAAAAATATTTATAAGTAGGCTTCAACAAACTATTTGCAGCAAAGAGAGAGAGAAGATACTTGGTGCGATCAAGTTGGATTGTTGCTTGTGTTTCTTAGTGATCAAATATTTTTGAATGTGTTGGTGATTGAGAAATTTTTTTTTTTTTAAATAAAGAGAAGCCATTCACTGTTTCTAGTATGAAAATGGATGAAAGATGAACCAATGAGTGTCAAAGAATGTTGTAGTTTGCAGATCAGGGGTTGGTGCTCCTTTTACTGGGTGCTGGAAAACACTTAGGGTTGTAGCTATATTAAGTTGTGGCTGGTAAATCAGGGATTTGTAGCTTCCTACTAGTTGTAGACAGAGAATTGTAACAACGAGTTGTAGCTTTCCTTATGAATGAATTGAAGAGAAGTTTTGAAAATTTACTCGTTCTATGTGTGTTCTATTGGGATAGTTAATTCCTATTATGCTTATTAAGGTATTTAATGGTGTTTCAATATTCTTGCACAAAGTAAAATAAAGTTGTTAGCTGTTAAAATTTCTACAATATTGATTCACCCCCCTCTCAGTGTTGTCCTGATTTCCAACAATTGTGATCAGAGTAGGTTACTTCAGATCAATTTAATAGTTGGAAGAAAGATCAAGGAGCATGGAAAACCAAGAAGGAGCTTATACCAATAGGGCACCTATGTTCAATAGAAAAAAATATGTATTTTTGAAAGGGAGGATGAATACCTCAATTCAATCACTTGGAGTTCATGTGTGGGATGTTGTGGAAGAAGCATATCAGAAACCTCCGATAGTGGTTAGAAAAGATCAAAAGTTGGAGTTCACATGCAATGCTAAAACGATGAATGCCTTGATTGCTGGCCTACCTAAATTAGAGTTGGTCAAGGTAAACGATTGAACATTTGCCAAAGATATCAGGGATAAGATGATCATCTGCTACGAAGGAAATAACAAGGTAAATAAAGCTAAAATCCAAGGTTATAGGATGCAATTTGAATATTTAAGCATGCATGATGATGAAGATATTTCAAAGTATTTTTTAAGAGTTGATAAAGTTGTGAACACCATAAGAGGGCTTGATTAGCATCTAGATGAAGCTATGGCATCTCAAAAAGTGCTAAGATATCTTAAAGAGAGGTTTAATCCCAAGATATTGGCCATTGAAGAAATGGCCAATTTGAGCATTCTCACTCTAGAAAAACTAATTGGTATAATCACTACCTAAGAGATGATAATTTCGAAAGGAAAGAATCATCCTTCAAAGCATAAAAGAAGTGCAAGAATGAGCATGATGACTCGTGCTGTGAATAAGATGAAGAAGAGGTCAAATTTGTGAGGAATTTCAAGTGAGGATCATGAAAGTATAAGGGAAAGTTACCCTTTAAATGTTTAATTGTGGAAAAGTTGGTCACTATGCATCAACGTTTCCTAAAAATAAGAAGAAATATTATGATCCTAAAGATAAATTTAAGAAATTTCAAAAGGATAGAAAGAAGGATAATAAGAGAGGTTTATATGTTTAAGAAGAGAGCTCCTCAGAAAGTGAACCTAGCCAATCCTTAGATGAAGACATAAATGAGGAGAGACCTAAAGAGTTTATGCTGATGGCCATAGAAAATCGACAAGTTGAGGCTATTAATTATGATGATGAAGAGGGAGAATTTGAGTTGGAAGGAGAACTTGTAAGTGCACTTGAGGAAATAGAGAGGTTGAGAAAGAAAAACAAAATCCATAAGGAATATTTGATAAAATAAAAGGTTGAGGTTGTTGAGCCATTTCTCTTGCATATAGAAGAAGGTAAGAATATTCATGATTCTCTGAACCAATAGCTGAATGAAAAGAATCAAGCATGTGAAAGGCTAGAAGCATAAATTGTGTTGCTCATGAAAGAGTTGGAGAAGGCTGAAATGCAACTCATTTTCAACCAAAAATTTAGAAAAGGTATTGAATATTTGAATGAAATATTAGAAGCTCAACGTGCATATAAAGATTAGAGTGTTCATGGATTTGAAATAGAGTCTAGTGCAACAATTGAATTAGAAGGTAAAAAAGAAATTACATTTGTTCCAATAAAAGAAGGGATTTCACAAAAGCAAGAGATAATTACATAGCCAAAGAAAAAACAACAACAACAAAAGAAGAACAATGGCCAAGAAAATTTAACTTCCCAAAATTTAGTCCAACACAAAATACAGCCTTCCAGGTACAATAATATTTTCCTAGGGTACTATTTCACATGCACAAATTATGGTCACATAGCAGAAATTTGTAGAGTCAATCTTTCCTACATGTTTCTTAGATCTATAAGAATATTTAAATAAAGAAAAAACATACCCATGTATAATAATTCTTTTTATCCTCTGAATTATCTGGTGCAATGTTTTAAATTTCAATTTTTTTGGCATGTAGCAGTCAACTGCAGGCTAAGAGAGAAGAAGACATAACCAATAATTGAGCAAATTGAGTAAAAACCCAAGGTCTGGAAAGAAAAGGAGAAATCAAAGCAATGGGATATTGCATTGTATGCACAGAGTGAAGGGAGCCATTGGTATGTGGACATTGGTTGTTCGAGGCACATGCGAGGAGACATAAGGAACTTTTTTACTTGGAAACTAGTTGACAAAGGTAATGTGACTTTTGGAAACAATGCTCTAGGAAACATATTTGCAAAAGGAATGGTCAATCTATCAAATGGTAAAGGTAAATCCAAGAATGTTTTATATGTTGATGGGTTGAAGCATAACCTATTTAGTGTATCTCATATGTGTGGTCAAGGCTATGATGTGATCTTTAAATCCAAAAAATATAAAATGAAGTCTCCAGGAACAAGTGAGATAATTTTTGAATTTGTGGAACAACTAATAGTCTCGACGTGCTCAAAGAGAAGACAAAGAGGTGTTGCTTCACAAATATGGATGAGAGTTGGTTATGGAATAAAATATATGGACATCTGAATTTTGATTAGATATTCAAGCTTAACAAGAAAATTTTTGTCAAGGATTTTCCCAAGCTTTCAAAACCAGAGAATACAATCTGTAAATCTTTCCAATTGGGAAATCAATCTCGAGCTATATTTAAAGAAAAGGAGAACTCATCATAAAAGCCATTGCAACTAATACACATGGATATGTGTGGACCTTCAGGAACACAATCACCCATAGGTAAATTATATTTTATGCTAATAATTGATTATTTCAACAGAATGATGTGGGTTTCCTTCCTCAGAGAGAAATTTGAATCTTTTCAGAAGTTCAAAGAATCTAGTTTTTGACTCCAAAACAAAACATATCCCCATAATGTATCATTTATTGAGAGATAAAGTTGCATCTTAGATTGTGAAGTTGTAGTATGTTCCTACAAAAGAACAAGTTGCTAATATATTCACTAAGCCACTTCATAGAGAACATTTTGATTATTTGGGGAAAGGATTGGGAATTTTTCCTCATGCCTCCCTCCACTATCTCTTCCTTTAAGAGGAGGAAAGGTACTTGTTACATTTTCACCATATAAAGTTCTAGATTCTAGGTCCACAAGATCAACATGATAGAGAAACATTGTTGAAATATGGAGTATTTACAGGGGGAGCATAATGGTGTATTTTTCATTGATGTCAAAGGCGGAGAGATCCATAGTGATCCAGAAAAAAGAAGGAAATAAAACTAGATCAAGCACATCAACAATACCGGTAGTAGCAGAAACCATTAAGGAAGAGAGAAGTGCATATAAGGGGGAGTAGTACTTAAAGGATTTGTTTATATTTTTCTAAGGAATTTTTGTTTAATTTTGGTGTTGTCATAGATTGAAAATGGGGAGATTGCTGAAATATCTTTTCATTGATGGAAAGATGGTGATGGAAAAAAAATGTTCATTGATGTCAATAGTGATGAACCCTTAGCTAAACTGAGAGGGGGGGTAAATCAATTTAGTGCATTCATGGAAATTTAAAACTCTTTTCATTCAATTCAATTACACCTTCAATTCATAAGCAGCTTAATACATAATGAATCAACAAACTTAATGTGTGGACAACACGTAACTAAGCAGATTAAAACATCACATCAACACACAATCATCATGCACATAGAAAATAGTTATAAGTGGAAACCAATAAGGGAGAAAACCACATCTTATTATTGTTGTGATGAAAAGGCAAGCTCCAAATCCCTCTCACCACTGATTTTCTATAGGCTCCAACCTACAAGAGGCTACTACCTCAAATTCTGCAAGAAACAACTTGCAAGGAAGCTCCAACTCCCATCTATTTTCTATAGGCTACAACTCATAGGAGGCTCCTACCTCAACCAGCTCCAATTGGACATATATCAAGATCAAACTTGAAATGGAAGCACCAACTCCCATGTATTTTCTATAGGCTACAACCCACAGGAAGCTCCTACCTCAACCAGCTCCAACTGGACATCTATCAAGCTACAACTTGAAACAGAAGTACCAACTCCCATGTATTTTTTGCAGGCTACAACCTACAGGAGGCTCCTACCCCACCCAGCTCCAAATGGAAATTTATCAAGATACAACTTGAAAGGAGACTACAATCCCCTCACTCAACATGAAGATCATATGCTGATTTACCTGGATCTCAACTCTGTTTTACTCCTTCTTCACTGTTGTCTTTTCAACCTTCATATCTGCTTCATATCAGTTATGGATGTGCACATCATCTCTATCAGCTCTCTCTGATTCTTTTACACTCCAACCTTCTGCATCTCTCTTACATTCTTCTGCTCACATCCATATTGCAGTTATCACTTCTCTTCATGTCTCTTCAATTTTTCTTCTCTCCCTTCCTTTCTCTCTGTCTTTTTTTTTTCTCTATTTATGCACTCTGATATTACATGTTTTATACAGATAGTTACATGACTGTTTGTATTCTGCATGGAATACAAAGTGAACATTCCTGTCTCTATGCCTTCCACACATTCGATTCCTTACCCTTCAGTTCAGGCTATTACATTAGAAATAATCATTACAACACTCATTGGATTTTACCCTATGCCTACGGAGACTTGCCTTTGCATCACAAACAATATAAAATAATTAATGAATTTACATTTATAGTTATAACAATATTTCAATTCAGCCCTTTCAGCTTCTTGATTTTTTGTTCATTTTGTCTTCTAGCTTGCTGTCCCTTTGTCTTCTCTCCCTGTTGTTATATTTCCAATTGTGTTGCAGGATTACTTTCTTAGCCCGACTTGACCCAGTTATTAAATTTCAAACAATGCTACTATACCCTTGTTTTTCCCAACTCTGCCTATTATATTTAACCGCAATGTTCAACATTCTCTGCATGCACTATCGGGTCTCTCTACCCGAGTCCATTTTCAATGTGTTCAGGCCTTTTCTATGTAACTCGAGTCGACTTCTGCTTCCAACGATTTCTTCATAAAAACAACACAAACACATTAAAATTTGGACATTGATTATATTGCAATTAAACTTTGAAAAACCTCGCATCTGGTCCTATTTATCGCACTTTGCAACTTTAATAATTTCGCAGTATTTGCGACTTTATGATTTCACAACCTGTGGCGAAAACCTTATCACACGTCGCACCTTAAAACATATAAATTACGAAGTCTTAACATATCAACATAAGAATCGCTGATTGCGATGTGCGGTATGTGGGCCAGGTCCATGTCATCTCCATGTCACCTTGCCACATCACTGCCACGTCATTGCCATGTCACTACCACATCACTGCCACATCATTGCCACATTCTGCCATGTCATTGCCACATCACCATAAATTAACTGCGATATGTGGGCTAAGGCCCACATCATCTGCCACGTCATCTTGCCATGTCACTGCCACATCATATCCATGTCACTACCACATCATCTTTCCATGTCATCACTCGCACTTCGCATTTCACATTTTCTGTGTTTTTGTTGTTTTGCGATACTCCTTCTGCCGTGATTTGCGATATTTGATCACATCGCATCACAAACAAAATTACTTACCATGCATGTCTTTAACGATAACATCAAAGCTTGCCAATGTGTGAAATACCTTGGGATTGTAACTTAATCTCCACCATTGATCAAATCCAAGATCTAAGGGTCCTCACGGCTCCTTAGCTAATCTACTTTGCATCGCAACTTAAATCACTTACTGTGAGAAGTCTTAACATGTAATCGCTAAAAGTTGTCGATTGTGATATTCTGCTGGGTTTGTGATTTAATCTCCGCCATTGATCTATGCCCAGATCCAACAGTCGATGATGTATCTTCACTCCGGTTTGCCGACTTGATCATAACTTGTGCACTGTTATGAACATAAATAAGCACGACTTTGCTCGCTCTTCACAATTGTTCTTTATTGCTGCACGTGCTTATTACTTTACTTAGGCAAGTTCACGACTCTTCCCACTCATGCACAACTTGACTGAACACATTCATGACTCTGCCCAGCACGTTCAAAACTTGACCCAAACTTGTTGCCTTTGCTCCTTGACTGCCTTTCCTCTTTTGTTGCTCCTTTTCCTTAAGTAATAATGCTAAAATTTCTCCATGCCTCTTTGCTGCTTCTCTCTACTTTAGGATATACTTCTAATGCTTCTCCTTTGCCTTTCTCCTTTTCCTCTTTGTTGCACATTGCTGCTCCTTGCCTCCTTTTTTAATTCTCACTGCATCATTGCCTGATCTGCTACTTTGCCTTATTGTTGCTGCTTCTTTGCTCCTTTGACCTAATGATAATTTTTGTGCTGCTCCTTTGTGCTTCTTTTCCATCAATGACAATATTTCCAACAGTCTCCCCCTTTGGCATTGATGGTAACACTTCCTCCAAGACTTGAAGATGAGTGCAATTATATCCAAGAATAATTATTGCTTCAATGCTCAATATAATACACTAATGCAAACAAGATAATGATCCTTTGACATATTAACCTTTATATGCTTTGATAATACATCTCAACATTCTCCTGCATTAGTAACTAGAATACACCTTCTACTAATCCAAGCAACCAAAGTTGTTCTACTCAAAGACTTAGTTCAACAACAATATCATTACTCCAATGCACCAACCAATTGTTAATGTTGTAATGGTCTCTGTCAACTATATCTTCTCCTCTCAAAATATGCCTAAATTCAATGCAAGCTCAACATACCATAACACTGCTTCTAATAATAACTCTTAGTATTCTACTGATAGGAGGATTAATGCAAATCTCAATTGATGAATATTTGTACAGATATAATGATAATGACCATTTTCTTACCATCCTTCTTAATTTTGTTTCATTATTAACGCTTACAATGTGATGCACAACGTGATCATCCTCTATGGATATGTCCATTTCTATAGCTCGAAACATAATTTTTGTGATTTTAACCATTCATCACTTAATGTGTTGTTGTCTTCTTAGCTTATGGCTGATGTTCCCTCTACCACCATGGATGCTTGCTACCTTCTCTTCTTCCATAAACCTGTTGGCTATTGAAAGCTTCAGGTGTCCTTCTTCCTCTATAGTTCTCTGTCAAAGGATTTGTCCTTTCCCTTCCTGAACTGTTAGTTGTTATTATTCCAAGGAGCTATTCTTAGACTACTTTTATGGGGAATTTTATGAACTTCTCTCCCCCTGGGATGTTGCTTCTTATATATTAATGGCTGGATATTTGCATTTCTTCCCAGAGTAGCTCCCCCTGAGACTATGATGGATTAAAATTGTCATTAAAGTAACAGAATCCCCCTTTTTCTCCTTCTTGCATACTTTTTTGGGGTTCCTCATAATGTCTACATCTCCTTTTGATTCACAGATTGGTCTGATATGATTTGGCTTCATCATCTTTCTGGAGTTCTTTAATGTAAATGGTAGTCTACAATATTTTTCTTTGTGCCCAAGCTTGTGGCATTCATAACATCTTATTTTACCAAGGTACGTTTGAGATGATGTATAGAATTTTGTGCTCCTTTTTTAACATAATTTACATTCAACAAATTTATGTCCAAATTCATTGCATGAATAACAATAGCCTTGGAAATGATTTGTGTACCTGGTGAAATATTGTCTTCTCCATTTGTGTGCTTGAGGTAGTATTTTCATTTGTTGCTCCCATCTGCTTGCTCGAGGAATTATTCTTATTGGCTGCATCTTTTGTTGGTTGGACTAGATTTTCTTTGTCTTACAGTATGTCGCAATATGTCCAGGTTTGTGGCAATCAAAACAAGTGATACTTCTCACAGGAGGAAGGAACCTCCTTTGAAATCTTTCGAATTTGTTCAATTCATCCTTAGGAGTGTATGATCATTTAGCAGTTGACTGTTTCTTCATTTATTTTTTTGTCATTTGAGGTTGCTGCTTGTTTTTGTTTGCTTCATTACACATCATGGTCTTACTAGCTTCTAATTCTGTGGGTGCCCCTTTTGCTGCTTCATTATCCTTTACAACTTTTACAAAAATGATATTCTTGTTATCTTCTACCTTGGATTTACTGGTTTCCCCTTCATAGCCTATCCCAGCCTTTATGAGAGGAGTTCTTTGAGAATTTAGAATCTGGTCCAACTGTCCAGAGCTTTCATTTGTGGAATATTCATAGTTAATTCAATTTGGGCCTTCTCTGATTTCTTCCTTAGGCTTACCACCTCTTCTTCCAATCTTCCACATTCTTGAATTTTCTCTCTTATTTGCTGCAACAGAAGGTCTTATACTTTGCTTTCTTCTTCAATTTGTGCCTTCAGGCCAACAATTTCTTTCTTATCTTCATATTCTCTCTCATCACATATTTGCACCAGTGTCTTAAGGTATTTGTTTTCATTCTTCAATCTTTCTATTTCAATCAAGGCTGTGTCAAGTTTGGCTTTTTCTTCAACTGTTATTTCTTTATGGAACTCACATCCATTCACCCTAGCAGGTATCTCATTTGATTGACCTTTTTCCTTTTGAAAGGAATTTTTCTTCTTCTTCTTGTTTATATTCTGCTTCTTGATAATGAAACCACTAGTTTCTCCTTCATGCATGAGATGCAATCTATTCTAGATTACTTTTGCATAATTTAAATTCATTATTGAATCAAGATCCTTGTTATGAAGACTTTTATATATCACACATTTTTCCTTGGCATTCCACTCTTTTTCTTGCAAAGAGGGAGAGTCTATGCAGTAACCATCATATACAAGCTTCCATACCTCAGGTTCATAAGTAATTACATATGTTTTAACCTTATCTCTCCATTCAGGAAAGTTTTTTGTATTCAACATGGGTATATTTTTATAGTCTGTGACTCAACCAGATGTCCTTCAAGATATTAGGCTTACACCAAAGGAACTGGATCTGATACCAATTGATGAACCCTTAGCTAAAATGAGAGGGGGGGTGAATCATTTTAGTGCATTAATGGACATTTAAAACTCTTTTCATTCAAATCAATTACACCTTCAATTAATAAGAAAATTAATACATAATGAATCAACAAACTTAATGTGTGGACAACAAGTAATTAAGCAGATTAAAACATAACATCAACACATAATCATCGTGCACATAGACAACAGATATAAATGGAAACCCATAAGGGATAAAACCACATATTATTATTGTTGTGATGCAAAGACAAGCTCCAACTCCCTCTCACCACTAATTTTTTGTAGGCTACTACCTCAAATTCTGCAAGCTACAACTTGCAAGGAAACTCCAATTCCCATCTATTTTTTGTAGGCTACAACCCACATGAGGCTCCTACCTCAACTAGCTCCAAATTGACATCTATCAAGCTACAAATTGAAACGGAAGCACCAAATCCCATGTATTTTTTGCAGGCTACAACCCATAGGAGGATCCTACCTCAATCAGCTCCAACTGGACATCTATCAAGGTAAAACTTGAAACGGAAGCACCAACTCCCATGTATTTTCTGCAGGATACAACCTACAGGAGGCTCCTACCTCACCCAGCTATAACTGGAAATTTATCAAGCTACAACTTGAAAGGAGACTACAATCCCCTCACTCAACATGCAGATCATATGTTGATTTACTTGGATATCATCTCTGTTTTACTCCTTCTTCACTATTGTCTTTTCAGCCTTCATATTTGCTTCATATCAGTTCTGGATGTGCACAACATCTTTATCAGCTCTCTCTGATTCTTTTACACTCCAACCTTTTGCATCTCTCTTACATTCTTCCGCTCACATTCATATTTCAATTATCACTTCTCTTTAGCTCTCTTCAATTCTGTTGCTCTCCCTTCCTTTCTCTCTATGTTTTTTTTTCTCTATTTATGCACACTGATATTACATGTTTTATAAAGATAACTACATGACTGTTTGTATTATGTATGGAATACGAAGTGAACATGCCTGTCTCTATGCCTTGCACCCATTCAATTCCTTACTCTTCAATTCAAGATATTGAATTAGAAATAATCATTACAACACTCATTGGAGTTTTGCCTATGCCTACAAAGACTTGCCTTTGCATCACAAACAATATAAAATAATTAATTAATTTACATTTACAGTTACAACAATATTTCAATTCAACCCTTTTAGCTTCTTTCTTTTTTGTTCATTTTTTCTTCTCTGCTTGTTGTCCCTTTGTATTCTCTTCCTGCTGTTATATTTCCAACTGTGTTGCAGTATTACTGTCTTAGCCTGACTTGACCCAGTTATGATGTATAAAAAGGTGCTACTATACCCTTCTTTTTCCCGACTCTGCCTATTATATGTAACTGCAACGTTCAACATTCTCTGCACGCACTATTGGGTCTCTCTACCCGAGTCCATTTTCCATGCGTTCAAGCCTTTTCTGTGTAACCTGAGTCGACCTCCACTTCCAACGATTTATTCATAAAAAAAGCACAAACAAATTAAACTTTGGATGTTTATTATATTGAAATTTAAATTTGAAAAACCTTGCATCCACTCCTCTTTATCGAACTTCACAACTTTAAGAATTTCACAGTATTTACGACTTCGCGATTTCGCAAACTGTGGCGAAAAATTTATCGCACATCACACCTTAAAAAATATAACTTACGAAGTATTAAAATATAAATATAAGGATCACTGATTCCGATGTGTGGTATGCGGGCCAGGTCCATGTCATCTCCACGTCATCGTGCCACGTCAATGCCATGTCATTTCCACGTCACTGCCAGGTCACTGCCCCGTCACCATA
The DNA here is from genome assembly GCA_034641835.2 of Pinus albicaulis. Taxonomy (NCBI): domain Eukaryota; kingdom Viridiplantae; phylum Streptophyta; class Pinopsida; order Pinales; family Pinaceae; genus Pinus; species Pinus albicaulis. The sequence continues at coordinate 390,874,708 of CM076574.1, forward strand.
AATTAACTCTGATATGTGTTGTCGGAGCCAATTCATATTCCATGTCAGCTTTCCATGTCATTGCCACATCATATCCATGTCATTTCCACGTCATCGCCCACACTTCACATTTCACATTTTCTTTTTTTATGTTGTTTTGTAGTACTCCTTCTGTCGTGATTAACGATATGAGATCATATCACATCAAAAACAAAATTACTTATCGTGAAATTCTTTAATGATAACATCAAAGCTTGCCGATGTGTGAAATACCATGGGATTGCGACTTAATCTCCATTGTTGATCAAGCCCAGATCTAACGGTTCTCACAGCTCCTTAGCTGATCTACTTCACATCGCAACTTAAATAACTTATCGTGAGAAGTCTTAACATGTAATCGATAAAAGTCATCGATTGCAGTATTCTTATGGGTTTGCGATTTAATCTTCGTCGTTGGTCTATGCCCAGATCCAATGGTTCACGTTGTATCTTCACTTTGGTTTGTCGACTTGATCCTGACATGTGTATTGTTCTGAACATAAATAAGCATGGCTCTTCCCTCTCTTCACAATTGTTCTTTATTGTTGCACGCATTTATTACTTTACATAGGCATGTTCACGACTCTGCCCACTCGTGCACGACTTGACCCAACATGTTCATGAATCTGCCCAACACATTCACAACTTGACCCAAACTTGCTGCCTTTACTCCTTGACTACCTTTCCTCTTTTGCTGCTCCTTTGCCTTAAGTAATAACACTAAAGCTTCTCCATGCCTCTTTGCTGCTTCTCTTTGCTTTAGGTTATACTTCTAATGATTCTCCTTTGCCTTGCTCCTTTTCCTCTTCACTACACATTGCTGCACAGTGTTGCTTCTTGCCTCCTTTTTGCATTCTCACTGCATCATTGCCTGATCTGCTCCTTTTCCTTAATGATAATTTTGGTGCTGCTTCTTTCTGCTCCTTTGCCATCAATGACAATATTTCTAATAAATAGGTGGAATAAGTGTCAAAGAAGGTCTCAAGAAGTAGACTTAAGGAGAAAAATGGAAACATGGCATAAGAATGGTGCAAAGAATTTGGAGCCAGTTTTGGAGAATCTGATCATATTAGAAGCATGCGAAACCCAGTTATATGGGAAGATATTGATTTTTTTTCAGTGATATGTGGAATATTGAAAATCGCCTCCTAGATCCAAAGTTAGAGCCATTAGAAGTTTGGTGACCCCAAGTCAAAGATAACAAAGTTAAAAGGCAATTGGGTGAGCCTTTAGTGCCTAGCCAAAGTTGGCACAAGTACCAAACCCAAAAGAAAATGCTGGTGGAGTAGACAAACAAATGACCAGGCAGACATGGCCGACAACGTATCAACGGGAAGCATTTCCATTAGCGCAGGAAGATCCCACCTAACACCCTGGCTTGACGGAGTTACACTGTAGGAATGCTTATGGTGCAAAAGTGTGAGCGGCGGGAGGAATGGAGCAGGATGATGCCATCCTGGTGGATTTACCCCTGTGGGTACAACCTGAAAGTTTGAAAAGGGCAGACAAAGCAATAGCGTCGTCCGGTGGACACTGGGACATGACAAAAATGCACTACCCAATGGGAAGTGAACGAAGGTCCCTATATTGACAATAAATCCTGTAAAGGGCTAGCTCAGAGGCATTATGAAGCTGCAAGTGAAGGAGATCTGACCTAGAGGATTTTGAAGAAAAATAGAGGAAATAACTAGGAGCTCATTAAATTTTTTATAAAGGAATTTGGAGAAAAATCAAGACCTTCAGATCCTTTCTCTCTCCTCTCTGACATAGGACAATTAGTAGAATTTGATTGGGCCAAACAATGGAGGATGATGATTTCAACACCAACCAATCATAGCATGACACATGGAAATCATATTTCACATTTTCTGGCACCCAAAAAACCCATTTATTGGTGATATGTGTCGTCAATCATTGGTCAACACATGGTACAACTGATGTCAAAATGACATCATCCTGTTGGTTGGAGCTTGACGAGTTGTTATTGGTGCGCAAGCGAAAGAGTTGAGAAGTGGGTGTGGGAACACGTTGGCATTGATAGGTTGGTATAAGCAGAAAAAAATAAGAATGAGACCGGACGGTCCCCACAGGACAACTCATCCCATAGGAGACACCCCAAGAGTTTATAAAGGGTGCAACAAAGGTAATGCGTTGAGATAGAAGGGCTATGAACTAAGCCCTGACCCTTGGTAATTTTGCATAGAATAGATAAAGAGCACAGTGTATGTATAAAGAGGCAAAAATAAAAGGAGTTGGAATTGGGTGCTATGAACTTAGCAGTAGGAACGTGCCTTTGGTTGTTTCACGTAGAAACAATACCAATGGCGTAAATCCATTAACAAATGATTTTGGCACGTGAAGGGCTTAAGCAATCTTAGTGCCTAAAATCCTTGGCCAATGGCCGCAAATTTATATTCTTATGGTGAAAAACATGAAAAGGGCTAGAGCGAAAGGGGCTTAAGCTCAAAATGGTGGAATTGTCAGTTTTGACAGCTAATTTAGCAGTTAAGCTAGATTTAACTACAGACAAAATAGAAGAAGCCCATATAAAACTTGTAAAAGGCCAGAATTAATTCTAAAACAAGAGAAATTAAAAAGTTTAAACAATAGAAAATGATCATCAAGGTCAGATAACTTGTAGAGGACATACAAAGGACTAGAATGAACAAGACAAAGGAAAAAAATAAGAATTCATGTAACAATCAAAATAAAAAGAATCCAAAACTATCAAGCCAAAAATTCTTTATAAGAAGGCTTGAGCAAACTATTTTCAACGAAGAGAGAGAGAAGAGATATGGTGTGATCGAGTTGGATGGCTGCTGGTGTTTCTCAGTGATCAAAATTGCTGAAGGTGTTGATGATTGAAAAAATTAATTGCTTTTAAAATTAGAGAAGACATTCATTGTTTCTAGTATGAAATTGGATGAAATATGAACCAATGAGTGTCAAAGCAAGTTGTAGCTTGTAGATCAGGGGTTGGTACTCCTTCTAGTGGGTGCTAGAAAATAATTGGGGTTGTAGCTCCATTCAGTTGTAGTTGACAAATCAGGGACTTGTAGCTTCCTGCTGGTTGTAGCTAGAGAATTGTAACAACAAGTTGTATCTTGCCTTATGAATGAATTGAAGAGTACTTTGGAAAATTTACTTGTTCTGTATGTGTTCCACTGAGATAGGTAATTCCTATTATGCTTATTGAAGTTTTTAATTGTTAAAATTTCTAAAATAATAATTCAGCCCCCCTCTCAGTATTGTCCTTTTTTCCAACAATAATGGTATGTGTTAGAGCAGGTAGAGTTTTTTTCTCTCTAAGATAAGTATGGGTATTTGCAAGGGAATTCGATTTTATTATCATTATGTATAAATATCGCTCTGATACCATGTAGAAATATACCAATAGATTCAATCCGATCTTGTGATGTACTAAAACAAGATACTGAATCCTTCTACAATATTTTCAAAATACAAAACACGATCGCTCAATCACATGCAAGTAAGAGAAAGAAGTAAATCAATCGCACAACACAAAATTTTCTTGGGGAAATAAACTGCTAAAACCCCCTCTATCTATATTTTTTATTAAGTCAAGGAATCATGAAACAATACAATGCTTAATCTCTCATGATATTCTCCAGCACTTTGCCAACTGTCTCACACTAATCTAGGTAAAATTGTTCTAGTACTTAGCCAATTCTCAACCTTCCTTCAGTGTGCCTTGCTCACACAATTCCTGGGGAATTAGCTCCCTATTAAATAGGAAAAATAGCCTTCCTTGATTGTGCAATGCATCATGGAATCCCAATGAATTTATAATTTCACATAGGAAATTTTATATAAATACAATTGATAGTTATGTTCCCTTTAACCTCTAGCTCAACTAGGTCTTGTTCAGAACTGACATGCATGAAACTATTTATGGTGAATTATTAGTGAACTGATTGATCACTCATTATGAATTAAATCTAATTTAATTCATTGGACTTCTCACTAGCTCATATTTCAGTTAGAACTAGTTAAAATAAATATAACTCAATAAGTTGAGTTAATTCACTCACACCACACACCCATTGATGCATCAACTGCAACTAGACTCCCAAAATATTAGAATCCCTCTACATGCCTCATCTTAGACTTTCAACTCGAATTTATTGAGAAAAATCAGCCATCATGACTTAGTTAACTGATACAAGTTGTTATGAGATGAAATTACAATTTATTTCCAATTTATTTAAGGGAAAAATAAATTAGATGCTTCACATTCCACGACCAAAATTCTGGTGCATAAAAAATTCCACATTCCTGGTACATCAAGATTCCAGGGCCTTTGTGGGTGCATTTTTCGTCCTTTCTGGTTGCCAATTTCACCGTTTCTTGTTGCAAATTTCAACACTACATCTCAATAAGAAATGAATTCAATCTATCCCAATCCTATACCTTTGGAATGTTCTGCATGCAACACTTCTCTAGTGTTGTTTGCACCTGCAACTCCCGAAACTGAATAGCCTCCGAACAAATGAATCAATATAATTCATCTATCATCAGAGTCTTTTGATTGCTGCTAGCTACTGCACCTGTCTACTGGAATCTCTGCGTTGCTGTTGAAATTTGCATCCGTGCCCTCTGCATTGCTGCCAACTCTGATTTGTGCTCCAGTATCTGACATTTGTCACTCTGATTTTTGTTTTCCTGACATTTGACTGCATCAATCCAATTGATCCTTCCTGCTACTGATGTACTATGGGCTCCTCGTAGCCAGGTTCGATCTATGAGAAACCATCTCAATGGATCTTACCTAAATTTATTCTTGGGAATATATCTACACATCTCCCCACCTCTCACCTGGAGGTATAGTTGCATGTACTACCTCTTCCCATTCGGCTCGAAATTTCCCCCTACTCAAGGTCTCTACTTGAGTGGACACCTCCACTCAGTCTCCTCTCTGGTTCTCCAATTATGGCTACTCCACAACCTTATGAGGCAGCTTCTGAGGCTACATGTTGAGAGATAATTGCTCTCTCTCAACCACCAAGTCACTAACCACTAATTTTCTCCTCAAAGCTTTGCATGCATCCTTTACCTTGAGAGCATATAGGTTCTTGACTCTTAAACCGATATGTTTCATCCGTCCCTTGCCAATGTGTCTAAGGAATGCCTTTCCTTTTCTAAATATGATATCATAACCATGGTTTTCCAATACTGTTATAGAGACAATATTATTCCTTAGGCCCGAAACATACAAAACATCTCCCAGTCTGAGAGAGGAGCCATAATCCCTCTGAAAGGTAACTGTACCTAGTGACTGATCATGCTATACCTCCTGTCATCTCTAAAATCTATGTTATGCTATAGGTATTCTTCTCCAAGTAACTGGAGAGATCTATATTTCTCGTCATATGGAATGAGGCACCACTGTCTAGATACCACATGCATCCCTGTAATGTTCCAACTTGGGAATGCTCAGCAAGACAGGCTTGAAAAATGAATTTTTTAGGGATGTGTGCTTCAGATACCATTAAATGTGTTAATAAAAACTTAGCAACCAATTCCAAGTGCTGCAACAACCTTTACTCAACTTTTGTTCTAAAAAAGGTGAGGAAAAGTAGCTTTTCATGCCCTAAAATGAGTGCATTCTGAAATTTGCGTAAAACTAAGAGGGGAAAGTAGTTGGATATGATAGCTAGGGTTATGAGGGACTCCCATGTCAAATTTAAGCAAAAAAAAAGGCGTTTTTCTATGTTAAACAATTCCTCCTTTCCTAGCTAGGCTAGAAAACCCTAATTTCCCATGGCTTAGATGATGCAGAAATTTGTTGAAGCATGGATAGCATAATTTCTGAAGGTTTTAGCTGAAATAATTTTTGAAAATTAGTATTTAAACTTATAATATGACTCAAATGATTTACATTAGGAAAAACAAAGATTTACATGAAGAAAGGCCTCAAAATGAGGTGTTGCAACCATGGAATGAGACAGAAGAGTTGGACAACGTGATTTTTAGGAGGTTGAATCTTCTTATTATTTAGTTACAGATCTGAAACAAATGTGTACATGAAAAAATAGCTCTATAACATATCATAAAGCCAAATAGTTTTATTACACTCCCCTTGGGGATCTCAGCAAATGATCAACAATAGTGAGTAGATCTGAGATCTAAGTCACAGTTCTGCAAAAATATTCAGAAATTATGAAGTAAATACATCAGAAAATGAATCAAATATGAAGGTTACATGGATTGGTTGGCAAATTCATGGATCACCACAGTGAAAGGAAGGATCCTTTCCACTAGAGATCTCTCCTCCAGGAGAACTCCAAATCCCCTGCAACTCTGCTCCTCAAGAATTTCACAGTTCAGGGAGAGGAACTTCGCTGTTTATGATAATATACACTTTGGCCTGATGCCAAGATCTGATACTAAAGAACAAGCTATGGATGCACTCTTCCAGGAGGTTAAAAGACACACTCACTGAGAAGAGGTTCCAATATAAGCTAGATCTTGCAGATCTAGAGTTCCACTTGCTGTAACTCACTTAGAAAATGAAAACCTCACTGGATTTATGCTGCCAAAGAGAGATGGAGCTTGGAAATATGCCAGATAGTGGAGAAGAAGCACAAACCCTCCAAGATCTACTCAATGGAAGGATGGAGAATTCCCCAATAGGAGATCCTCATTAGTCTCTTGCTAAACAACCCAAAGAACTAGAATTTGTCTAAGCAGACAAATTATTGAAGATCAAATACGTTCAACAACAACCTTTTCCTTGAGCCTCCTCCTTCCTTTTATAAGACAAGGATGTGCAAAACCCTAAACCACCTTGAATCACTTAACCCATTTCACATGACGTCCTCCTTCTAGAACTGCACTGCCCCTTTAGGAGATACATTGAACCTAGAAAACGTTGTAGATTTGGTCCTGTTGACCCAGTCAAATAGATCAAACCTGTTTCACATGCAAGTGAATTTTATGTAAATGGCTCAGATATAGATTTGTTCACATTGAGCGTTGATTTATTCATTGATCTAAGGAGTTTTACATGTCCTCCATTAGTCATTTATTCATAAATGGAAAATAAAACAAAATTTAAATATTCCTATTAGCTTGGGCTAATTAGGAACATTACAATCCTCCCCTCCAAAAGTGTTTCTTGTCCTCAAGAAACTGACAAGGTGAGTGCTGCAAAATCCCCAATGGAATTGTCTCCTCCCCGGAATGAATCATAGAGTTGTCATCATGAAGAATTGGGAGATACAAAGGAAGAATTACAAGTTGTCCATTGGTCTTCTCAAGGCATGAGAGATTGTAAATATAGGGTACTTCAACCCCTTTAAGAGCATTTACTCTCCATGCTATCATCCAAATAAGAGGAGCCATTATTGATAGATCATAGAAACAATCATTAATCCCCATCATGTGCATTGAGTAGGGCTATAAGGCTAGGAATGAGAGATAAATATACTCAACTCACGCTGTCCCTCTTCCTATTGGTGATGGATGTGGAGCTCTTGATCCTAGGCTGCAAAAATGTAGTTCTCATGAAGCCAAGAGGAGCTTGGACCTTCATGATTCTCTTCATGGATCCTAGTGAGCCTTCTTGCCCAACCTCCTATGCATATAGTGAAGAAATAATTTTTACCATAGGAGCTCCAACAGAAATATGGACTAAGTGTCATTGGATGGTGACCCAAGTCCCTCCTTTGAGACCAACTTTTTCCATCTTCTAGCTACCTCAAATCATGATACAATAAGTGGCCATCCCACCCCTCTTTGCTGCCATAAGCTTCTTCAAAGCCTGGAAATAATGGAGGATAATAGGTGTTGGTTGAGCATGATTCAAGCAACACATATCTTGCTCCAAGTTCTCCCTTGTGAGAGAGCCCTTCCCATGACATAAGCCCAACACATAACCTTTTACATAAGAAAACACAGTATATAATGTAGCAGCCATATAAGGTTCTATCCTCCTCTTGAAGTACAAATGAATTTGGGAGATTGTATTCCCAATGGATACATTCACCCATTGTACCTTTCCTCCTCTCATGTTTACAATAAATATTGGAGCATCATTAACATCATGATATAAACATTCTCCCTTATGCCATCCCATGAGAAGGTTGCATCTTATCCCAACCCAAAGTACATACATGATTATGATATTCATTCTAAATAGAAATACATGTACATACATCATGGATACAAGTAGATGTATGGACATGGAATTCATCATGGGGTGTCCATACTCTCTCCTCATCAACCAAAACAAACATTTCTCCTTCTTATGCATTCTTTTCTTGAAACACAAGGCATGAGACAAGGAATTCAAAAACCTTGGGTGGTACCCAAACTCACCCAATAGGAACCCGCGTAGGTGATCTCCTCCCTGCTTCAGATCTAGATGTGGTAAGTGGTTTTCATGCCACTTACTTGCTGCCCTCATCATTTCACCATGGCTAAAAGTGAAATGTATATTTGGTGCCTTAGGGAAGCACCCATCATGTTGTAACACCTCCCTTAGCCCATCAAGGGAGTGGCCATATTTGAAAATAATCTCGGCCCATATTTTTCCATGAAGCTTGTAAGGTAAAACACTCCCTTTGGGAGTTATGGCCTGTAAATGTAAAGTAAGAGAATATATGCAATCATGAAATAATATGTGATTTACATAAGCATGCTTCTTACCCAAAGTCTCCAATGTTGTGTTGGCTTCCCTCTTAGAAAGAGACGACATGGATGCACAAGGTTGAGGGAACACTTTGCTCTTCCACTCATCATGGGAACTCCTTGGTGGAATTCCTCCAAGTAAGGATACATCAAGGCATAGATCATGGAAGGATGTATGGACTGATGTGTCCTTGCTTTTCTTGAATAGATCACTTTGCCTTCATTTTGCATTATTATGCTGAAATAAAGAGGGACAAATTTTTCTTACCTTGTGAAGCTTGCCCTCCTCTTTGCCTTCTGCAATCTTCAGGGTCTCATCCTTTGATAGTGATGACACATTCTGCCCCTGGATGGTGCCATAATATTCATATAACGAGACCTCTTTAATGAGAGATGACTGAATAAATGAGTGGAGAAGATCCTCCATGCTTCCACTGCGCCATCCAATCACCTTCCTAGGTGTTTCAACCTCCTTCAATGGATAGGAATGAGGCTGGCCCTCTTCCCCATATCCTCTTTGTGTCCTCATGGTTTTACACCTTCTACATTTCAAGGGCTTTTGAAATGTAATCCCTTTGAGATATTCAAGAAAATACCTCTCATCTATGTCCTTCCAAAACCATTTAGGTTATGTATCTTCTGCAAGTAGAAGTTTCTCTTTGAGCTAGGGAATGCTCATTGAGAAAGAGGCATCTAGAAAGGAGAAAAGGTTTCTCACTTCAAGATTTCTACCATTCATAATTTCTTCCTCCATTGCTTCATTAATGAAGCTTCAATTTGAATGCCCCCATGAGGAATGGTGCTTCCTTCCTTCTTTACTTCTCTTTCATAGCGCAGTGCAACTTTTTTGCTCTAAATTAGCAGCATACAGAAATGTAGATCTCTTCATGCAATGTGCTGAGATGACAACAGATGGATTTTTAAATATACCTTGGTGGGATGTAGAAGAAAAAGCTTCTTCTACAACTGTGTAGTCTTCATCCATTATTGAACATGAAATATGCTCCTCCAAGGTTGTGCCAGCGCTGGTACAAGCCTCCACCCTTACAATCTCCTTGAGATCTTCTTCAATACCCTTCATAGTTCGGAAAAGGAGCAGGGAGATCTCCTCTCCTGTCATGCTTCCAAGTGGTGGAGCCATGCTCTTGTTTTTTTCTGTACAATGCATCTTCTTTGTGAGGGTAGGAAGTGCATGGGTCTTCCTCTCCTTCTTGAAACCTTCTATAGGTTTCACTGCAACTTTCTTCTCCTTGAAACCCTCTAGGAGTTTCATTTTCTTCTTCTTTCTACTTTGTCTCTCTACCCTCCTTGAAGAGGCTCTTCATGGATCTAGAATATGATGAGGTAAAACTCATCTTCTTTAGCATTCTGACCTTGCTCCTTGCTCTACAACACTTTGGCTTGAAGCCACAGGCTGAGCCAAAGATCTTGCTCCGATACCACTATAATGTTTCCACTTGGGAATGCTTAGCAAGATAGGCCTAAAAAACACATTTTTCAGGGATTTTTTCTTCAGATACCATTAAATGTGTTAAGAAAAAATTATCAACCAATTATAAGTGCTGCAACAACCTTTACTCAACTTTTGTTCTAAAAAATGTGAGTAAAAACAGCTTTTCATGCCCTAAAATGAGTGCATTCTGAAATATGCGTAAAAATAAGAGGGGAAAGTGGTTGTATCTGATAGCTAGGGTTATGAGGGAATCCCATGTCAAATTTTAGAAAAAAAAAGGCGTTTTTCTATGTTAAACAGTTCCTCCTTTCCTAACTAGGCTAGAAAACCTTGATTTCCCATGGCTTAGATGATGCAGAAATTTGTTGAAGCATGGATAGCATAATTTCTGAAGGTTTTAGCTGAAATAATGCTGGAAAATCAGTATGGAAACTTAGAATATGACTCAAATGATATACATTAGGAAAAACAAATATTTACATGAAGAAAGGCCTCAAAATGAGGTGCTGCAACCATGGAATGAGACAGAAGAGCTGGACAACGTGATTTTTAGGGGGCTGAAGCTTCTTATTATTTAGTTACAGATTTGCAACAAATTTTTACATGAAAACATATATCTATAACATATCAGAAAGCCAAATAGGCTCTTTATTACACTCCCCTTGGGGATGTCAGCAAATGACCAACAATAGTGAGTAGATCTGAGATCTAAGTCACAGTTCTGTAGCATTATTCAGACATTCTGCAGTAAATAAATCAGAAAATGAATCATATATGGATTGGTTGGCCAATCCATGGATCAACATAGTGAAAGGAAGGATCCTTTCCACTAGAGATCTCTCCTCCAAGAGAACTCCAAAACCCCTGCAACTCTGCTCCTCAATAATTTCGCAGTTCAGGGAGAGGAAATGCGTTGTTTATGTTAATATACACTTTGTCCTAATGCCAATATCTGATACTGAAGCACAAGCTATGGATGCACTCTTCCAGGAGGTTAAAAGACACACTCACTGAGAAGAGGTTCCAATATAAGCTAGATCTTGCAGATCTAGAGTTCCACTTGCTGCAGCTCACTTAGAAAATGAAAACCTCACTAGATTTATGCTTCCAAAGAGAGATGGAGCTTGGCCATATGCCAGATAGTGGAGAAGAAGAACAAACCCTCCAAGATCTACTCAGTGGAAGGATGGAGAATTCCCCAACAGGAGATCCACACTAGTCTCTTGCTATACAGCCTAGAGAACTAGAATTTGTCTAAGCAGAAAAATTCTTGAAGATCAAATACATTTAACAACAACCTTTTCCTTGAGCCTCCTCCTTCCTTTATAAGATGATGATGTGCAAAACCCTAAACCACCTTGAATCACTTAACCCCTTTCACATGAGGTCCTCCTTCTAGAACTGCGCTACCCCTTTAGGAGATACATTGAACCTAGACAACGCTGTAGATTTGGTCCTGTTGACCCAGTCAAATAGCTCAAACCTATTTCATATGCAAGTGGATTTTATGTAAATGGCTCAGATATAGCTTTGTTCACATTGAACATTGATTCATTCATTGATCTAAGGAGTTTTACATGTCCTCCATTAGTCATCTATTCATAAATGGAAAATAAAACAAAATTTAAATATTCCTATTAGCTTGGGCTAAGTAGGAAAATTACAATCCTATTACAGTGTTGGCCATGAATGAAATGAGAGTAAAATCAAGCTCGAACTGTGAAGCCAACACTTCACTCGCTGCAACCACAAGCTCTTTCTTTCTTGAATTCTTCTATGGACAATTCACAGCATAGTGCTCGTTCTTGTGACAATGAAAACACTTGATCTTGGACATGTCTCTATTTCCCTCTTTGCCTTGGGAATTATTTCCCTTGGATTTATTTCATTTTCTGACTAATACACAATATTCTTCTTTGTCTTTGTCGGAGGTCCTGTCTCTGGTGCTCTACGTTATTTCTTCTATTACCAAGTTGGACCATAAACAATCCCATTTTGGTAGCTTCTCCCTCCCATTCATAGATTCCTGGTAACTATGCCAACTCTTGGGAAGGCCTAGAAGTGCTAGGCTCACCAAATCATCCTGGGCTATAGTCACACTAACACTTCTAAGCTCATCTCAACATTGAGTGAACTTCGAAAAGTATGTTGGTATCGTCTCGTGTGTAGAAATTATACAAAAATCATGTATATCATGGATTCAATCCAATCTAACAATGTGCTAAAGTTAAATATTGAATCACTTCTACAAATCGATTGCGGAATTAAAAACAAAATCGCCAATCACATGAAGAAAAGAAGAATCAATCAAACCACAAAACAGATAATTTCCTCGGGAAATCTTGCCGCTCAAAACCCCACTATATTCTATTGTATATTCAGCATGGTTCTTGAAAAAATTACATACAACTCTTCTCACAAGAGCCCTCTTGTACTCAGCTAATTGTCTCACATTGTCACACATAAAGCTGACCAATACTTAGCCAATTTAATGCCTTCAAACAACCTGCCTTTATTGCGCAATCCCTGTTGATTGCAATCCCTAAAGAATATGAATTTTGGCCTTCCTTGACTGTGCAAGTATCATGGGCACTCTAATGGGTGTTTGGTTGCATGGGTGCAACCTGTTATTCATCAATATTTTTCACTATATTTAGATGACTAAAGGATGTTTATAGAATTCTGAAAACAATATTCCTCGAATATCTTGAGTTTCAGAAATATCACTGCCTTCATTATACTTATAAAAACGTTTTCACTTTTCCTCAGTTGGTCTTCCCAAAGACACCCTGTTTCTCCTAGAAGAATCATCATAGGCTTATACCTCTCATTTTTATCCTTCTTTCATACCTAAACCTTCTCCCCATGTTCCCCACGTTCCTTAAGCATTGGTGGTCTCAAAAATATCTCTATAGGCTCTTTAGGTAAGTCAAGTACATTAGATTTTGGATCTTCAATACAACACTTTTGACAATGCTCTGATTTCACTTAAAAGTTTCCAAGTCCAATTTTCAGCCAATATTAAGTCAAAGGACCCTCCGACTAGGTCATTAGGGTTTACATTGTTTAAGGTTGTCCTTGGATGTTTTAGGAACTGCTTTTCCTTTTCTAGAATCTGGCTCAGATGTAATAGAATGTCAAGACATGGTTATTAAAGAATGACCTAAAGGTTTACAAAGAGGATTATCTTCTGAGTTCAAAGTTTGCAAGTGAGGAAAATACAAAGAGTTTGGCACTTCTGCAGGAGTGTTGAAGGATTTTTCAGTAGAAAATACTGATGAGGTAGTCTATCTACTCCTGAATGAAGACAACTTATATCAAAGGAAAGGGAAACAACTTGGTCTTGAAGCAGATTAGGGTTTATACACTTGTTAGTCCATTTGAGCGCCAAACAATGATCACTTGCATAAAATGACATGGAGGAAGCACACAAGCCCAAACATGAAGAAAGTCTAGCAGAAAAGATTGATGAAATAGGGAAAAAGGTGAGCTGAACTAGACATAAATGAATGAACTTGAAAGGGCTATAGAAAACTTAGAAGATAGCACTGATGATTGCTATGAAAGACTGCAAACAATTAGGGTTTTGAGAAAGTGGCTAGCTAAGGTAAAAAATATAAGTTGAGTGCTATAATGGAAACCATAGAAAGTTTTGAAGATGCTAGTGTGTGTGGTTAAATACCAAAGGTGTCATAATGAGCTTTTCATGCCTCAAGAAGCAAAAGGAAAGTCAAATTCATCATTTCAGTTACCTGCAAGGCAAAAGTGTAAAGAATATGAGTGAAAAAGGGAAAAGAGGTTTTAAACATTAGAAAGTGGGTTTCATAATTAAATCAAACTTCCATTTGCCAATAAAGCTCATCTAACACTTCAAAAGAATCATTTTTGTCTTGAAAAGCATTAGAATTGTCAAGGAGAGAAGAATTTGTGAGTTTACAAGCCAAATTTGGGCAAATTTGTTTGGCGCTGCGCCCCTAGCATTTTTCCTCTGTTAAATGTCTGAAGGTGTTGCGCGCTTGGAAGGTGGCACTGCGCGCTGGGGAAGGCGTTGTGCTCTTTCCCGATACACTCTGTGAAAATTTTACAAGGCACTACGCGCTCAAAACAGGCGTTGTGCCCTTAGCTTTGGCACTGCGCCCTTGGCTAGGAAGGGTTTCTAAGCCCTCTAACCACTCAAATCACTCTAAATCTCTTTCAAGTCTCTGCCAAAGGTCCTCCAAGCATTCATAAGGGTAAGTACCAAAAATACACACATTCATAAGTGTGGTGATTTTTTAATCAATGGAATGAAACCCTAATCAAACCCTAAGTTCCAAGTTGGAGATCACTGTTTAAACCTCATTTCATCTTCCTAGATAGAGTGTCAGTGATAGAAAGGGTAATTGCAAAGCTAGAGGGTTTTCATTGAGTTTTTTAGCCTCTCACTCATTCTCATACACCTATACCCTCACTCACTCATTCCCTCATTTTCAAGGCTACCTTTTCATTACCATCCCTTCATCTCATTTCCATTTACACTCCAGGGTTTTATAAAAGCAAAGTTTACAATGTCAGAGGGTGAGGACAGTGGTGTGGAGGCCCAAATTCCAAGAAGGCATGGTCATAAAGGAGGCAAGATAAATATATTTGAACCCCTCAATACAAAAGAGCTCATGGCATCTCCCCTTCCTATTTCTTGTTTCAATCATGTAGGATGCTTTTATTTTTGTGAGAAGGTGCAACTAGTGAAAAACCACACTAAGCTAACTAGACCCTTTATAATTAACTTGCATGAAAAACAAGTTAACATTGCAGGAGTCACCTTTGATTATCTACAGATGCTATTGCCAATGCCACATGCATACCTAGTGTAGGGAAGAAATGGTTCAAGCAAGCTAACCTTGAAATGAGTTACTTTGAACCCTACCTTAAGCCCAGGTATAAAGACCACAACAAATCCATATTTCCTTTCTCTCACCTACTTGATAGATATGCACCTATGATGAAAATTATAATGAATTATTTTACTTGTGAAGGAAGGTTCTCCTGCCTTTACTCCTACCACATCTAGCTTCTTATGCACTTTACTAGAGTGAGAATGTTGCACATACCCTATTACCTCTATAGAAGCATTGATAAAATGGCCTATATAGTGAAAAAGAGAGACTACCCTCAACAGATGCAAAGCCTTTTCCATCATTCTCTGATCATGATGGTAGTTATCCACCAACTCCAGAAAAAAGGAATTCCATGGGATACCTTCACTGCCAATGAGGTTTTTACTGCTCCATAAGGCCATCATTAGCAAGATATACCTTCCTCATCTCATCCTCCCATTCATACTTCTTCATCACTTCCTTTTGTTCCTACATCCCCACTCACTCACATTCCTTCACCCCATGAGGACCCTTCCACATCACCATCCACTCACATTCCTTCACCCTCATATCATGATGACTAAGCATCAAGAAGTGATGGAAGCCTTGAAACAGATGGCACTAAGATGATTAACATTGAGCCACTTCCTTTGACCTACCAGAGGGGAAATATGCATGTGTTTGCTACCTTTAAGAGGCAAGGGCCATGCCTTCTACATCAACAAAACATCTTGATAAGGGTAAGGAAAAGGTTGCAGAGAAAGTTATTATTGAAAAAGAGGATGAGCATGAAACTGAACAAGAGTTTCAACTTATTTACCTTGAGAGTGAGGATGAGGAGAGGATTACAAACATGTTGATCAAGAGTAAGGATTCCCAGGTTAGGGAGCTACAAACTAATCTTGGCAGGGCAAAGAATGTGATCAACTTCCTTGAGGTAGAAAACCAGTAGTTAGAGATAGAGAAAGCCATCAGTGAGGTCAGAGCTATTAGAGCTTGGAAAGAGGCTGGAAAATCCAAGACTATGTTAGATGAGACCTTGGGTACTCTTGATGACATTGAGTATGAGGAAGAAAAACTTCCTAGGAAGAGGGTAACGACAATTGGGTTGAAGAAGGCCTTAGCCCGGGAAAGAGAGAAAGAGACAGAGTTAGCAGAGCAGCTCACTCCAAGTGAGTTGTATGCCATGGAGATCAACTATGATAGAGAATCTTGGCTAGAGAGAGCCAATGTGCACCTAGAGGGTCAACTTGAGAAGGAAAAATGAGACATTGACCTGCAGAAGAAGATGGCAAGGAATTATGCCTTGAGAAACAGAATTGCAAGGGCCAAGCTCAAAAGAGACCTTGCAAAGATTCAAGCACAAAATGAGGCAAAGGAGAAGGAAAAAATTGATATCCTTGCTGATGTATCCCTCCAGGAATCCCAAACATGATCAGCAAGCTAATTTCAAAATTTTGGCACATTGTGTACATTTTTTATTTTTGACTACTTAGCTAGCAGAAAAAAGGGCCAAACGTGGAGCGCCACTGGTGCTACGCTCTTTTTTGGGCACTCAATTGAGAAAAAATCAGAATTTTTATGTTTCTCATGCCTAGCACATCATCCACAGAAAATTTCAGCTCATTTGGAGCAAAATTGGTCCTTCAAAAGGGTCAAAAACCATAAACAAAACACCTTTCTGCCCTCTTTTCAACACTGGTGTTGTGCCCTTAGCAGTATTGGGAGAATTAATTTTTGAGTAGGAAAATGGGCACCCTTATGGAAACTAAAGGAATATTTGGAAACTAGATAGGACAGGATTTGCAATGAGCTATCATGGAGCTCATTTGGACACCGGGAAGGCTTCCAAAACTCAGCTGCAAAAAAGGCAGTTTTTCCAATTTTGGCGCTGCGCCCTTGGCCTGGCACTGCGCCCTTGTACCTTGGTGTTGTGCCCTTTCCTGAAAGTCAAAAAAATACACAAAAATTTATTGAAAAATATATTTTGGAGGCTTAAAGGATAAATATCTCTAAAATTAGCTGAGGAGTTATGTTAGAAGTTATTTTTATCATGAATGAGTTTGGGATATTTGTGCCTTGGGCCTTGCATGATCTCAATGGTCAAATGCATTTATTATGTAATTAATGAATTCTAAAACCCTAGCTAGGGTTTACTTCATCATTTGGAAGTTAAATACTGCATCTAAGCCTCATGTTGGTTGTTGGTTTATTGTTGAGATAAAACTTCATAGACTTTGAGTGGTGAAGAGTTTTTTGGCTTTGGAGCTTTGTAATTGTCTTGGACTTGATGATAATGGAGCAAGCACATTTGCAGGATTCATGGAATTTGTCAAATGGTGATGTTATTCCAATTTAGTTATTGTTTTCTTATGTTTCCCATATTGTTCATCCTTTCCCTTATAATAGAGTATATATTTTAGATTAAGATATGTTGTTGAGAGGCACCTTATTTCTGTCTACCTTCTATTGTTGATATGTTTTCCTCTGCTTGGTCTGATTGGAGAATTCTTGATTGCTCTCTAGTTCCACTTAGCTTGTTGTCTTAAGAATAGTTTAATGGAGTCAAGCCAAAGAAGTTTATGGTATTCCCTATCCTTTGGTGTAGCTTAAAACATTGTTTTTGAGGCCTTTTCTTTGAAGTTTACTAATTAGGGTTTGGTTGAAGAATTTTTTGTTTTGCCTTGTCCTTTAGTCCATCTTAAATAGTCACTTTGAAGGTATTTTATAGTCTGATTAAAGAGTTTAGGAGTTCCCTTCTCTTCGATCATCACTTCTATTTTATCTTTAATGTTTTCTTTCTCTGAAGGTAAATAACTAGAGATTTTAGGAGTTCCCTAATCTCTAGGGTTTGTTGGATTTTTGTTTTAGAGTTTTCTTGCTGAAGCTAGGTCAAAGAAGTTTATGGTGTACCCTGTCCTTTGATTCTTTCTTAAATATAGTAATCTCAAAGACCCCTCTTGTTCTATTTTATGCTAAATGATTCTTAATTTCCCTTTAGACCTACTATGCTCACAATTTAATGTTCATTTCACACTCACATCAGCTACTAAGATCCATTTGGCTTTGTTAACTTGCCCTATGAAACACCCTTGATTCATTGTTGTATTTTTAAAGCCTTTCACAGACCCCATAGCCTAATGGTTTGAATTTCTCTTACTTTATCTGTTCTTCTTGACAACCTATCCAACCAAAAAAAACAAAACAAACAAACACTATCACTTTAACTAGCCTAAAATCAGCATCCTAACACAAACAAGTCTTATATTTTATACAAATATAGAGAGAGCCCTCTTTGAGTCCAGGAAGGCTAGGTCCTAGGACTCCAAAGTTGGTTTGATGTTACCCTTGTCTATTTGGTCATTTCCAATCTGCCAAATTACAGGGACCTAACACAACCCAATAATCCTACAACTGATAGTCAACTTCCCTTTCACCTAGATCTCAATTGGGTCTCCACTGGATCTGACATGCATGCAACTAATAATAGTAAATCCTCGGTTGCATGTGAGATCACTGATTGTGAATTAATTAATATTTAATTCACCTTATCTCTCACTAGTGTATCTAATAGTTACAACTAGCACAACTGAGTTTAACTCACTTAACTAAGTTAAATTGATTGCAACCTGCATTAACTAATGCACCACTACACTTCAAACTCTGTTACAACTAGAAATACTCTGCATGCCTCACCAATAACCTCTAATTAGAAATTCATGAGCTAACTAAGTTTATCACTCTCAGTTAACTATTACAAGTTATTTTGAGACTATATTACATTTGATTGTCCATCTTAATTAAGGGATAACTAAAATAAACATGCACCAAATTTAGCACGTGTGGGCCCCACCCTAGCGTAGGTGCTAAATGCACTAGGCGTGGGTGCTGAAATTTTCTTGTTGAATTTCAACACTCCCTATCAACAAGAAAGAGATTATCCTTCACCTCGATCCTATCTCTATGGTATTCAAATTCTCTCCTGGTGAGCGCCTTCATCAGAATATCTGCATCCTAATCTTCCGTGGGAATGTATTGAAGCAACATTATCCTTATCTGCACACAATCTCTGAGATGATGGTACCAGATATCTATGTGCTTGGACATATCATGAAACACATGATTAATCGAGAATTTAATGCAACTTTGATTATCACAATGTATCACTATCGAATCCATATGAGAACCAAACAAACCAACCAAGATCTTTCTCATCCAGATAGCCTCCCATGCAGCTTGACTTGCTGCCATGTATTCTTCTTCCATTGAACTTAGTGCCACAGATTGTTGTTTCCTGTTGTACCAGGAAACTATTGTCCATCCTATGCTAAAGATCCCTCATGATGTTCTCTTTCTGTCTGATGGAATGCCTGCCCAATCTGCATCCATGAAGCCTTGAATATTCACTCCCTTTTTCCATCTGTACCATAGACCATACTCTAATGTGCCCCTCAGGTATCTCAAGACATGCTTCCCCACCTTCCAAAAGATTTTGGTGTTGGACATTGGGTTCAATGCTCCCCATGTGTTTTGAGACATGGACTAACTACAATTGGTGGATCCTAACTTTGGCGATCGTAGCAGAGACTAACGCCTGCGGGTTTTGGTCTAAAGGAAATCATGATTCCAACAAGTGGTATCAGAGCAATATGTCTTGAGTTCAAAACTCACCTGGCTCGTGTTGGGGGGGAGATTGTTGGACATTGGGTTTGATGCTCCCCGTGTGTTTTGCAACATGGACTAACCGCCTCTTGTGGATCCTAACTTTGGAAATTGTATCAGAGACTAATGCCTACGGATTTTGGTCTAATGGAAATCATGATTCCAACACTTGGTAGGATTAACCATAGCTTGAATCAGCTGGTTAACTGTGTAGAAAATGTCTCATCTGGTGTTCACTAGATATATCAGTGAACCAACTAGCTGACTATAGACAGTAGCATCCACTACCTCTCCAGAAGTAGCATCCTCTTTCCTCCAATTTTTTGGAAGAGGAGTATCCATGGGTTTGCAACTCTCCATGTTAAACTTACCCAGTATCTCATTTGCATACTTCCCTTGAGACAAAAAAATTTCACCATCCCGCTGCCATATTTCCAATCCAAGGAAATAATGAAGGAGTCCCATGTCCTTCATTTTGAACTCCCTTGCAAGATCCTCCTTGCATGAGTGTATCAGCTGCTCATCACTAGTCAAAATTAGATCATCAACATAAAGAACAATGATCAATAGCTTACCCTCAAATCACAATCTGGTACAAGTTTGCATCTTCTTCACTTTTGGTGAAGCTTAGTCTGGTGAAATAGCTGTCTATCCGAGTGTACCAAGCACGAGGTGCTTGCTTCAGCCCATACAATGCTCTTTTGAGTCGGCACACATGTGATTCACTGTTGAATATCTTGAAACCTTCAGGATGATCTATGTACACTTCTTCCTCAATGATCCCATTGAGAAACACACTTTTAACATCCATATGGTGAATGCGTTAAGAGTGCAAGGATGGCTCTAATAGAATAGTACCTTGCAACAGGTGAAAAATTCTCATCATAATCGACCCCCTCGATCTGTAAGGATCCTCGGGCCACAAATTTGGCCTTGTATTTCTCCACACACCATTCAGCAACTTGTTGTACCTTGTAGATCCATCTCGATCCAACCACTGATTTTTTGACTAGTCTTGGGACAATATCCCATGCACTGTTCTTGAAAATGGAGTCATACTCCTCCACCATTGCATCAACCCAAGTTGGTTGCTGCCCTTATTCCTAAAAGGAAGATGGTTTAGTCACAATACATTTGCTCATAAGAGACATGTATCCAGTAAACCTGTCAGGAGACTGTCTCTGTCTGCGTTGTGAATTAGGGGTTCCTACATTATCTGCAGCATCAAGTCTCAATCTATCAACTTCTGTGGTGTGCCTTATGCTATTTCTGATGGATGGCTTTACATGAGTGTTTTCCTCCACTCCATGAACCTTTTCATGTGGCTGCTCCATATCTTGAGGCTCATCCTTGGGAACCAACAATTCCTCCTCTACATGCAAGTCTAACTCCCTCTCAAGGGACAACTGCATGGATTTCTCCTCATCAAATTTTATATCCCATCGCACAACAGTCATTCTGTTGTTTGGAAAATACACTTGATAATTATGGGGTTTTTCAGTGTACCCCACAAAAATCCTGATCTCAGCTGTCAGTTCCAGCTTCTTCCTGGCATCCTTGGTCACATGCACATAAACATATGAGCCAAAAATCTTAAAGTGTGAAACATCAGGTTTCTTACAAGTGAAAGGCTCTTCAATTATACTCATGCCAAGTATCCTATGAGGACAACGGTTCTGCACAAATACAGAAGTGTTGCATGCTTCCACCCACAGATGCATCAATAGGTCTTGATCATGCAACATCATTTTTGTTGTACCCACGATCATTATGTTATTTCTTTCTGCGACCCCATTCTGCTGTGGGTTATGAGGCGCTATCAGATCTCTTCGAATTCCTTATTTGCTACAGAAGTTCTTGAATTCGTTAGAGATGTACTCTCCACCATTATCGCTCCTAAGAGGCTTCACTTGCTTCCTTGACTCTTTTACCACCAGTTCCTTAAACTCAAGAAACTTAGAGAATGTATGGTATTTATTTTGCATGAAGAAGATCCAGCACTTACGAGAAAATTCATCAACAAATATTACATAGTACTTATGTTTTGTTGTCGAAGCAATAGAGAATGGTCCACACACGTCTGTGTGAACTCTCTCAAGGATCCCCGAAGCTCGGTTCTCCTTCTCATGAAAGGTGGCCTTTACATATTTTCCCATAGTACATCCCTTGCATGCGTCTGACTGCGTAAGTGTACCATTTGGAAGACAAGTATAAATCTGTTGCATGACTTTCGAGGCTCCATGGTGAAGATGGCCCAATATCCTGTTCCATAATTCGCCCCCATACCGTCTCACAACTTTGTCCGCCTTACCCATCATTGCTGCATAGCCATCTACCTCCAGCTTGTAGATATTCTTAACTTGGATCCCTATCCTCTTGGCTTTTCCTATTGTTTTGTGTCGCAGGAAAGCTTTTCCTTCACTAAAAACAACATAATAGCCTCTATCCTCCAATATTGTGACTGAGACTAAATTTTTCTTCAAACCTGGTACATGCATTACATATTTTAATTGAAAGGGTTTCCCTAACTGCCTCTGGAAGGTAATGGTACCAATCCCGGTAGCACTATACTGCCCATCATCACCCATTTCAATATGCATATGGAGATCCTTCTCCTCCAAGTCACTGAAAAGTTCCTTGTCTCCCATAATGTGAAATGAAGCACCACTATCCAAATATCACACAGATCCTAATGCACTTGACACCATGCATGCGATCAATGAGAATTCAAGCTAAAATTGTGAGGCCAAAGCCTCACCATCTGCAGATCCTCCAACCTTCTTTTTCTTCTTCTTTTTTGGACAATTAGTAGCATAATTCCCATGCTCGTGATAGTGAAAACAATTCACCTTGGACATGTCCTGCTTCTTGCCATTTTTAGACTCAGATTTGGAATGGAATTTCTTCCCCTTCCCCTTATTCTCCTTGGAATCCAAAGCATAATCTTCTTCATCTTCATTCTTAGATGAAGATCCATCTGTGATGTTCCGTCTGAACTCCTCCTGCACGAAATCCGACCACAGTTGTTCCCAATCTGTCAAATTTTCCCTTCCATTGACAGAGTCTTAATAACTGTGCCAACTCTTCGGAAGTCCTAGGAGATCCAAGCTCACCAAATCATAATTAGTGATAGTTATAAAAACCGTCCCCAGTTCATCCCGACATTGGACAAACTTGGTTAGATATTTTGGTATGGAGTCGCCCTTTTCCATCTTGATATTACTGAGTTTATCTTTTAGTGCCAATTTCCTATGATCGTTGCTACTCTGGAATAGATCCATCAAAGCCTTCCACATTGCATATGACATGGCTTTCCCATTTCATGTGGTCTTGTACTCCCTCCAATAGGATTCTCCTCGCCTTTTCCACTTTCTTTTTCCATGCATCAAGATTTGTAGCATCTGTCACATCGGGTTTAGGAAAATCATTGTCAATGAATTCCTTTAATCCATTTTCTTCGAGTACTTCCTCCATCCTGTCCTTCCAAGAAATATAGTTTGAGCTTCCCTTGAGTGCATACTCCAACCTCAAGCCATTGAAATCCATTTCAATCCTGAATCAGCTATAGCAACAAGAAATTATTTCTGCAAATTTGAATTCTATCTAGTCACAAACTCAGCTCCTCCTTCACAATTGTGATTTCCTGTGCTCTGATACCATGTATAAATTATACAACAATCATGTATATCATGGATTCAATCCAATCTAAAAATGTGCTAAAGTTAAATATTGAATCACTTGTACAAATCAATTGTAGAATTAAAAACACAATCACTAATCACATGAAGAAAAGAAGAATCAATCAAGCCAAAACACAGATAATTTCCCGAGGAAATATTTCTTCTCATAACCCCACTATCTTATATTTTATATTCAGCATGGATCATGAAACAATTACATACAACTCTTCTCACAAGAGCCCTCCTATACTCAACTAATTGTCTCACACCGTCACACATAAAACTGACCAATGCTTATCCAATTTACTGCCTCCAGACAGCTTGCCTTGATTTTGCAATCCATGATGAATGCAATCCCTAAAGAATACGAATTTTGCCCTTCCTTGATTGCGCAAGTATCATGGGCACTCCAATGGGTGTTTGGTTGCATGGGTGCAACCCAATAATCCTACAACTGATAGTCAATTTCCCTTTCACCTAGATCTCAACTGGGTCTCCAATGGATATGACATGCATGCAACTCATTATAGTAAATCCTCAGTTGCATGTGAGATCATTGATTGTGAATTAATTAATATTTAATTCACTTTATCTCTCACTAGTGTATATAACAGTTACAACTAGCACAACTGAGTTTAACTCACTTAATTGAGTTAAAATGATTACAACCTGCATTAACTAATGAACCACTGCACTTTGAACTCTGTTACAACTATAATTACTCTGCATGCCTCATCAACTACCTTTAACTCGAAATTCATGAGCTAAATGAGTTTATCACTCTCAATTAACTATTACAAGTTATTTTGAGAGTAGATTACATTTTATTGTCCATCTTAATTAAGGGATAACTAAAATAGACATGCACCAAATTTAGCACCTGTGGGCCCCACCCTAGTGTAGGTGCTTAATTCACTAGGTGTGGGTGCTGAAATTTTCTTGTTGAATTTCAACATCACCCTCCTCCATCTTGATATTTCTGAGCTTTTCCTTCATCGCCAACTTCCTGTGGTCACTGCTATTATGAAACAGATATGTCAAGTGCTTCCACATAGCATATGGAGTCGCCTTCCCATGGATACTCGAGACAACATGATCTCAAAATCCCTCTAACACGATCCTTCTCGCCTTTTCTACCTTCTTTTTCCATGCATCAAGAAGTTGGGAATATTTTTTTTTGGGCTTGAAAATATTAGTATCTATAAATTCCTTCAACCCATTGTCCTCCAACACTGCCTCCATCCTGTCCTTCAATGTTATGTAATTCGAATTTTCCTCAAGAGAATATTTGAGTCTCAAGCCATTGAAATACATCTTGATCTACTGCTAGATCCTGAATAATAAATATGAAAATTTGAACCTATTCAAGACAAACTCAATTTATTCTCTTCTATTGTTATTCCTAGCACTCTGATTCCATGTAGAAATATCACTTTGATACCATGTATAAAATATACGAATGGGTTCAATACAATCTTGTGATGTACTAAAAAAAGATACTAAATCCTTCTACAATATTTTTAGAATACAAAGCATGATCGCTCAATCACATGAAAGTAAGAGAAAGAAGTATATCAATCACACAACACAAGATGTTATTAAGGAAGGAAAATGCTAAAAACCCCTCTATCTATATTGTGTATTAAGTCAAGGAATCATGAAACAATACAATGCTTAATCTCTCATGAGATTTTCCAAGACTCTACCAACTGTCTCACACTGATCTAGGAAAAATCAGTCTAGTACTTAGCCAATTCTCAGCCTTCCTTCACCCTACCTTTCTCACACAATTCCTAGGGAATTATCTCCCTATTAAATATGAAAAATATCCTTCCTTGATTGCGCAATGAATCATGGCATCCCAATGACTATAATTGCGCATGTGAAATTTTCTATAAATAAAACTGATAGTTATGTTCCCTTTAACCTCTATCTCAACTATCTTCCTCAGAACTGACATGCATGCAACTATTTATAGTGAATTATGAGTGAACTGATTGATCACTCATTGTGAATTAAATCTAATTTAATTCACTAGACTTCTCACTAGCTCATCTCTCAGTTAGAATTAGTTAAATTGATTAAAACTCACTAAGTTGAGTTAAATCACTCATACCACACACCCACTGATGCATCAACTGCAATTGGATCCCCAAAATATTAGAATCCCTATACATGCGTCATATTAGACCCTCAACTCGAATTTATTTAGCTAACTCAGTCATCATGACTTAGTTAACTGATACAAGTTGTTATGAGATGAAATTACAATTTATTTAAGGGAAAAATAAATTAGATGCTTCAAATTCCATGGAAAAAATTCTGGTGCATCAAAACTTCCACATTCCTGGTGCATCAAGATTCCACGGTCTTTGTGGGTGCATTTTTTGTCCTTTCTGGTTGCCAATTTCAATGTTTCTTGTTGCAAATTTCAACACATTCCTCATTTCATGTGCCAAGCCTCTAGGAAACATTATTTTGAGAAAAAAAGGGTGGAAATAACTATAAATGGTATCTCCTATGTTGCAAGGAATTAATTATAATTCTACATCCATAGCCAACTAGGGGTTTGGGTATTTTTTTAATTCAATGATCGCTAGGGTTGCATATTATGTAGAACAACTTTTGGTACAAGTGGTGATATGTCCCATCCTTTATATCTTAATTCTTTTCTTTATGTTTATATGCTTTGGACTCATGGCATATGCAATATGATGATTATGTGAATAATTGGTATCAGTGTTGGGGCCTTTTTTTTGGAAAAGAACAATTTTGAGTTGTGGAGGGTTGGAGGATAGGTAGCGGAGCACAATCAAGGTAGACAGGGAGCTGTCATGGTTACAGAAAGCCGAAAGATAGATGGCGCGGAATTAGAAGAGAACAGTGCAGATGGCATATATGGGAGACAAGAACAATCAGTAGAACTCCCAGTAATAAAGAAGAAGCAGAAAGCAGCGGAGTAGGAAAAAATGGACTGACAGTCACACTAGCGGAGGAACAAATAGGCAGTCAGCCAGTGGAGGAGTTAGTTAGCCAGTGTGGCGAGAGGCCGATAGGGAAGAGCAGAGCCTTAGGAGAGTTATGTGAGAACTCTGTTGTACTGAATTAGACTGTAATATACTCTGTGGAGTAGATGTATGTTGTTTTGTTATTGATAATGAAATCTATTTGTTGCTGCGTGTAACATTGTGAGTTGATTGCTAGTTATTGTCTTATGATGAATGTATGCTTAATTTAAATTTTAATTCAACCTTATGAAGATACTTTGATGAGTGATAGTTTCTCCATAGAGTTGAGATATGCTTGTTTCTTCCAAGTTTCCATAGTTGTTCTTTATGGTTGCATTTGTCTTCTACCTGTTCTAGCTTCTAATATTACTAAGGTCACGACACGCCTCGGGTGAGACACCCTACTCTTTGGAGAAGGGTGAAAATGTTAGTGTTGTGCTACACTACTGCAGAAACCTTGTTGGTCTCAACCTTGAACCTCGGTCTTTCCTAGAGACCTCCTTTTTTTCCAACAAATGATTCCGTTATCGGGACCTGAAAATTCATTTAGAAGTTAGATCATGGTATCGTGGATCTTTGAGAGGGAATTACGAAGCTAATGGTATAATCATTTAGACAAGTTCATATCGCAAAACGTGGAGATTCAACAATAGAGGGAAAAGACTGTTAAAGATCGGGTCTTGTTTTCCGAATCTGCGAGTGACCTCTATGAAATTTTCTAGGGAAAGTTTCCTGAAGAGCTTTATAATTGGTTGTGGAGACTATAAATCAAGTCACTCCTAGGAGGATCGCGTAGATTATGTCACAAGTGGATGCACACTGATCTAGTAGCACTCCATCGGTTAGATACCGATCTGACCCGAGTAATAGATTTTTGGGTATAATCTACCTTGGAAGAATACATTGTGGAATTTGAAGCCGAGTGTTACCAGTATTTTACAAAAGCAAAAGACATATTTAGATCCGGATTGTGGGTAGAACTGTTGAAGGAAATCTTGTTGTGGATCAAAGCTTTAATGGTGGACGAGGGTTTGATGTCATTTCAAAGTTCTAAGATGGAGACTTAAACCTCTAGTAGTGGGGGAAGGAACTGAGGGAAATATGCTACAAGTAAGTAAAAAGGGGGAATAGGGATATGGATGTTAGAACCTCCAGGAGATTGAGAGAGCAACGAGCACAGATTGCTGAGAAGTGGCGGGAAAGGGTGTTGAAAGAGTTCGAAAAGCAGGAGAGTAATCAACAAGACAAGGAAAAGGTGCCACAGATGACAAAGGAAAGGGAAGGTAAGATAGGAACCCAAGGAATGGGAGGGACCATTAAGGAATTTATGCAAGTGTATAAGAGCCAAAGGGAGAAAAGTCCAATGAGGAGGACGTGCGCCCCGAGGAGACGTCTATTGTGGAGCTCCATTTTGCGATGGAGAAACTATTCCAAGAGAGGCTGACACCCATAAAACAAGGTAATCCTATTCCCCAAAGTTCAAGTAGCTCTAGTCTTGACCTTCCCCTGGTACTCTATCATCCACCTGATAATTTTTTTTTAAAGTTACGGGAGTTTGGCAAGTTGAGTAGTGTTAAGTCTACAATACATATATCTACTGGCCATAGTGATGGTAGTACAATATCTCAGTTGGGAAGTAGAGGTTTTATTTTATTACCACCCATACAAGGAAATATGGCAAGATTGTTCACCCAATACCTAGGATTCTCCGGGAAAGGTAACGATGATGTGGAGCAACACTGGTATCTCTGTGGAGAAATTTGGAGAGCTCGAAAGACACCAGAGGCAGTCAAGTTGATTGAGTTCTAGACCACTCTAAGAGAAAGAGCTATTCATTGGTTCATTAAATGGTTAGAAGCCCATCCAAACCCAACAATAGATGATGTGAAGAAAGAATTTGTCCGAGAATTTAAATTGCCTCAGAAATATCAGTAGGGATTGTATGAGTTGTGGGAAATCAAACAGCGGGAAGGAGAAACGGCTTGGGACCTAATGAGAAGATTCAAGGATGCGATTGGGAAGATAAGTTACCCAATCGTTCCAAATCACCAACGATATTGGTTTATTAAATTACTCCTCCCATTGACAAGAACCCCACTGACACAACAGAAAATTGATACCCTACAAGATGCCCTTGAGCAAGCCATGAAAACAGAAGCTATGGCGGAGTACCCGCAAGATTTCAGAGGAGGAGCAATAGTAAAAGACCCTTCCATGCTAGGGCTACAACACCAGATATCCATTTTAACGGAGAATTTGAAAGACATTCAACCAGTACGACCTGCAAGGCCCAATGTGTGGTGTACCCATTTCCTGATTGAAGGACACGTGGCCACAGAGTGTCCCAGGTTGCGAGGAAAAAATGCAGGAACTTCAACAATAGGGACACAAGGGGCTCCACCAGTTGCGGGAGTTGCATAGATAAATACCCAATGATTATACCAACCGCAACCCCACTTTCCAGGGTTCCCCACTCAGCAAAATCAATCAACAACCGACTAATGTGAAATATGCAAAGGTATTGGTCATCCTCCATGACTATGTCCAATTTTGAAAAAATATTCTACTATTCCAAACAATATATATTGTGAATTTTGTGCTTCTACAACGCATAATAAAGAGCAATTTAGAGCCCTTGATGCACTGGTAGAACGACTGGACAGACCATCTTATAGAGTGAATGAAACTCCAAGGAGCCAAGGAGGAGGAATGAGAGGTGCCAGAATCGGAGGAAGAAGACCAGTAAGGTACTATAATTGTGATCAAGAAGGGCACGTAACAAGGGAATGTCTGCTACCCAGGAGACCATGGTGCTCTCAATTCAGAGTTAACACACATGCAACTGAAGACTACCCAGAGTTGATTAAGGGGTGGGAGGAAAGAGCCAAACAAAGAGGAGCTAATCTAGTTAATGCAAAACGGAGAATAGTAGAAGCTTAGCCCATGCAAAGCATAGCTATAGTAACCTGGGGAGGGAAGAAAACAGGGGAGGATGCATAGATTATGGACCCTGTAAAGCTGATCAAGCCCGCATCTCCAAAGAACACTTTCAAACCGGATAGACAAAAGAAATATTTTAAGGAGGTGGTGGAAAAATTTTCCCAGATAGGGGGGAGTATAAGTATTGAACTTCCACAACTGACCTTTCAAAAAGAGAAGGATAATCATACAAGTACATTGATTGAGGAATGGTTCCAATTGCTCCTGAAAATTATAATCAATGCACCGATTCTCGAACAACTAAAGAAAAAACTAGAGCTGGTGGTACAGGAAAATGTAGAACCTGGAGACTCAAGAAATTCAACAGAAAAGTATATAATAAGGATAAAAATAAACAAGAGAAGAACTAGAAAGGAATTTCGTGTGAATACTCAAGTTGCGGGATTTCAAATCAAAGATACAATGCTCGATCTAGGATCAGATTTCAACATCCCACCTCCAAAGACGTGGGAAGCACTGGGGAGGCCAAATTTGACATACTCACCAATACAGCTCCGAATGGAAAATCAATATTTTATTGTACCCATAGGAAGGCTAGAAGAAGTTGAAGTTGATGTTGAGGGAGTAAAAACATATACAAATATTGAGGTGATCGACATCATGGGGGATAAGGATCCCTATCCTGCTTTATTTGGGATAGATTGGACCTTCGAGAATTATGCAGTGATTGATTTGAAAAAGGAACTAATGATATTCTAAGATGGGGAAGGCAGGGTAATTCATCCACTTGACCCATATCAAGGACCCTGATACACAGAGATCATTGAAAATAGAGAAGATGCCCAACTTCTAGATCAACTATACCAAATGACGACAGGAAAGAGAGAATATTATATCAATCCGACAGCGGGAGGGACCGTAAGCTGGAGAAGTGTTTAGAGTTCCGATTTGGGCTCAGAAATAGCTTGGGATGATTGGCAATGAGGAGGATATGAAACCAACACTAGAAGATGTGCTAACATTCGAGGAGTCAACTGGATTGGTACTGAGGTAAGAGGAAATCCAACTCTATCAAATATGCTTGCTGTAAACACATTTATTACAAAAGTAGAAGAAAAGGTACCAATAGAACATAGAGTCCCTCTTATGGATGTAGCACTACAATCCACGTCAGCAATATGGTGGGTTAACCATCGCAACTCTCTTTTGCAATGGGAACATGTTGCAATAGCACTAAGAACTATATTCCATGAAGCTTCAGGACCACAATTCATCGAGAAGTACCAAGGGGATTCTGACCCCATAGAGCATCTAAATAATTGTGAGTCACAATTGGAAGAAAGCAAGATATCCAGAATCTATGTGGATGCACAATTTCATAAATTCACTAGAAACCATTCCAAAAGCTTGGTATTTGACAGAGGAGAATAAGAGAGGAACTGGTACCTAGGAAGTAGTTGCGGAAAGGTTCACGCAATGTTTTTCTTTCAAGGGAGATACAGAACCATTTATAGATACCCTCCAAACCATTAGAAGAGTAAGATTCTTTCCAGAGCTTCAGGAAGATGAAGAACTACCATTATCAGAATAGAAAATAAAATAATAAGTAGCATGTAAATGGATAGATCATGATATGGATGATGACGACCTAGAGATCTATGGCATCTATATTTTGAAGAGAAAGAAGGGGAGAAGGAAATACAAGAGGAAAAAAATACATAAGGAATACACCTGTTACCCTTGAAGACAAAGAAACTGAATATTGGAAGCACAGAGAAACCCAAAATTGCGTCTATCGAAGATTATTGGATACAAAAACAACAAAGGAAATCTTTGACCTATTACAGGAATATGAAGATTTATTCCCATCTTCAGTAGCAGAGCTCAAGATGATTAAAGGAGACATGGGATAAATGTGCATAGTCTTAAAACCAGATGCAAGATCGGTAAAACATAGGCCTTACCACCTAAATCCAAGAGTAAAGGAAAAAATTAAAGCAGAGATAGACAAAATGCTAAAGGTAGGCTTGATTTTTCTAGGTGATGAAGCAGAATGGGTCAGTGTTGGAACAGGGTCTCCTAAAGTTGTGAATTTTTTCCATTTTTGTATATTTTTTGTAATAATTATTCTAACCCAGGGGTTTTGGGGTGGGTCAAAGCCACTAATGCATTGTAATGGGTCAAGGGTAGACCAAGAGTCCATAAACCATGGTTTGCAAAATATCGGTATGCGTAGGCTAAATCGGTATAAATAGATGAACCTTTTTTGAGTCATAGGTAGGAAATAATCAAGATTGATGCAAAGCACAAATTGTTAGATCTGTTGTTGGGTTTTTGGGAAGGACTCCTACTGGCTGTGTGCATGGAGCTCCTCAGTCCTGATGTGTGCAAACCCTGCTGGTTGTGTGCGTAGGCAGTATTTTGGATTGTAAGAATTTTTTGGTATTAATGTATATGCGAAGTATTGTTGACATCTGATGTGATATGGATCTGTTCTGTTATGATTTATGAAAACTTGGGATGTATGATTAAGCTACGAAAGTATCTATTTGATAGCTGTGAAAGTATCTTTGTTTATGTTATATAAATCTATGATCTGTTAATTGCTGCGATTATAGTTGTTGTGCTGATATATTGGTAGTAGGCACGTGGATGTGACGGTAATTATTAGATCTGAGCTCTGTGATATAAGCCTGTAACCAGATTTGTTAAATGCGAAGCTGATAAGCTAAGAACACAGCTCTACTTGACTTACCTACTCTCCTTCAGGGTGCGGAAACCTGGTTCCAGCACCCTCCCATACTGCTTTGGGTGAGACTTTGACCTGCGCAAGCAGGTCACTGCCGAAAGGGCCAGTAGTATAGGGGTTTGTTGGCAAAACTTAAACTTCCGAACCTGGATTAGGACCCCTCAAGCCAACAAATGGTTCCGTTGCTGGGACCAGGAGCATTTTGAGAGAGAGATCGGGTAATGCCAAGAAAGCATTGGAGACCTGAGAAGAAAGAGATTGACGAGTGGTTCGAAAATCAAATTCAAGAATTCACAGTAAGAGAGAATCACAGTGCAAAGATAACCACAGAGAAGTGGAAAAATAAGTACATTTTCACAGAAATCTATGAAATTTTCTTTGTGACATTTATGATTGAGCTATAGGAGTGGCTCACGAAGCTCGTAGATTTCCAGAAGTGTTGGAAGGATGAACGGGTCACGTAGTGGACCCTAGAGCTGATTCAGCAGTTAGAGAATACTGATAACACCATCACTTGCATGGTAGATCATTGGGTGGTTAGTGTGATAGGAAGTTTTGTGACAGAATTTACAATTGATCAATTTGTGTCCTACTCTAAGGCGGAACGAATATTCTTCATGGGTTTTGGGGTCCATTAGGGAATTTTGTTGCACATAGCTCTTCGTCTACACCACCATCAAACCCTCATAGGGGTAAGAACTCACCTCCACCACCACCGGAAGATGATATGGCCTCGCACATGAAGCTACCCACCTTCAAGGGCATAGGGGATGAAGATATGGATCAGTTCTGGTTCATCGTAGGATCTGTATGGACTGCGCAAAACGTAGCTAGTGATGCTGTAAAAAGGGCGTAGTTATCCCTGGCCTTTGAAGGAAGGGCCTCAGATTGGTATATGGGATACATTGACTAGCATGCGAACACGACCATCAAAGAGATTAAGAATGCCTTGAAGCAGCAGTTAAAGAAACCTAAGTCCTACTCTCAGATAATGAACGATCTAAAATATTTCAAGCAAGGACTGACCGAGTCTGTATGGGAGGCTGACCAATGGTTAAAGAAGGTAATTAAAGAAGGAGGATTTTTGTATGATGACATACAACATAAAGAATGGTTCATTGCTATGTTACTGCCCCACCTGCGCATACCAATGGGTCATCAAGCCATTGAGGCACAGGAGAAGGCCTTGGAAATTTCCATGAAGCTGGAGGCTGCACCAAGGGATGATACCCAATTAGGAGTACAACAAATACAAGGCCAGCTAGAGGCAATGCACATGGAGATCTAGAATCTGCGAAAGGAGTGAGGAACAAAGGCCAACCCTAAAAGATGGTGCATACGATGCAGGGTGAATGGCCACACCAAAGATAACTGTCCTCTATTAGAAAAATACGTGCAGGCAGGGGGACCCAGCCCGTTGTGTCCTAAGGAAGCTGCAGGGCGAAGTGGGTTGGTGCTTTGGTGCGATGATTGTCGCGTTTCTGGGTTGCACGATACCAACCACTGCCTTCGCCTTGCTGCACATGTCACTTAAATAAAGAAAAAATGGTGTAGGTTCTGCAGATCTGTTGGCCATGATGAACATAACTACTAGACGTACGATATGATGATAGATCGAGTAAATCTATATAGGGTACAATCGGACCCGTCCTTGCCAAGATCCCCCTCGAGCATAGGTGGCTTCCCAGCTAGGGGCAAAGGAGGAGGTCGAGGTGGAAGCGCAAGTAGGGGGAGAGGACAACTGATTTGCTATAACTGTTGAGAAATAGGGCACTTTGCAAGGGATTGCATGAACCTTGCGAGACAATCCTATAGATACTATAGACAGTTGGATCATGTGATCGAAGATTGCCCAATTCTGATAGCCAAGATGTAGGAGAAGCAAAAAACACCTACGTAGAATATACAAAGGGTCAAGGCAGAGCCTCAGGATGAAGGACCAAGTGTCAATGTGATAACACGCAGTGACATGGCCACCGGAGGAGCTACAGATAAAGCTGAGGCGGAGCCTCTTATCTAAAAAGCAAGCATTAAACAAGAAGTTTTGGACTTACAGAATGGAAAAGAAACCTTTGTCGCTGCTCGACAAGACTTTGCTAAGGCTGCGGCATCTATTCCTCAAGCCCCCACAAACCTCAAAGCAGATGATGAGGTCAAACCATTCCTGTAGGCATGTATGAAGTTGTTGCACAACCAAAAGGCCTTGGAAAACCTCCAAGATTTAATAGACAGCTGCGCAGAAAGAACAACCCTAGCTATGGAAATTAAGGACATACAAAAATTTTATAAGCATAAGAGACACACTGGTAGGGAGATGCGGTTAACCACACAGATTGGTGACTATGAGATGGATCAGGTTATTATGGACCTAGGCTCAGATGCAAACGTACTACCTAATCAAACTTGGCAACGAATGGGAGAATCTAAGTTAGAATGGTCCACTATCCAGCTGCGCATGGCTAATCAGCAGAAGATCATACCATTAGGAAGATTATTAAAGATCGTGGTAGACATCGCAGGGGTCAAGGTTCGGGTTGACTTTGAGGTCATTCATATTGTATAAGATGCGGACCCCTATCTTGCGCTCCTAGGATTGGACTGGGCCATAGATATGGGCCGTATTATCAATTTAAAAAAAAAGGAGCATGGTGTTCGAAAGTGAAGGAACACGGGTGATAGTACTGCTAGATCCCGCAGACGGAGAAAGGTATACATATCCAGTGCATGAGGAAGAAGTGGTGGATCACATCTATATTTTAACTATGAGGGACGAAGACTGGATCAATCCTACAGCCGATGGTATGCTTTTCTGGGAAAGAGATAGCAAATGCTTCTCCGACTCCGACGAGGAAATGTAAAATTGGCAAAACTGGATGCATGTTATCTCTGCGCTGCGCTGCCTACGACTCACCAGGGAATTTCGTTGCATATCCTCTGAGGTAAGAGAAATACCCTACTTTGATGGCTCCGGTAGTATAAAATAATTTTTACGGACATTTTAAGCTGAGGTTCCAAGAGACCGAAGGCTATGGGCCCTTAACTTAGCTCTGTGTGCAACACCTACAAGATGGTGGGACACACATAAGGGGGAATTCCAAGAGTGTGAGGAATGTCCAGATATGATGGTCCTACGATTTGAACCTCTGGCCAACGTGCGCATCAAGATATTTCTTGGCCCAGGGATTTGTGCGAACATTTGTTCGCCAGGATGGAGAAATGGTGTGATCATACTACATAAGAATGGGTTCACTTGTTTATTCATGCCTTGGGACCAATTCTCACCACATGGTACCTAGATGTAGAGCTACATCAACGCAACTGCCAGTGGGAAACCTTAAAGGATGAATTTTTGGGGACATTCGGGTTAACAGGAGGATTGGAGGCATTTGATGAAGCTCTGCAGGACATCGATACCTTTGTATTTGGTGAATCCAATCCCTATGCAACATGCGAAATAACCACATGGGAAACGCAGATGCAGGATATGTCAACTGCTGCAATATCACCATATAAGAGTGTGATGAAGATCCGCGCAATGTATTTACCCCAGAATCATAGGGGGAACGCGCAGTTGTAGGACCTTCGTTACACACTGTGGATGTTATGAAACCTCTGAAGCTGCGAGAAGTTAACATTGGTATGGAAGAGAAACCCAAGTTGGCTAAAATTGGGGACTACTAGGATGATGAGATAGTAGGCAAGATTGCGGAACTTCTCATAGAGTATCAAGACTTATTTCTGAAAAAAAAAATCGGAGCTTAAGGGGATCACAAGGGACTTAGGGGTTATGCGCATCACTCTGAAACCAGATGTGCACTAGGTAAATCAACGCCCTTATCGACTGAACCCTAAGTATAAGCAGAAGGTTAGGAAGGAAATCGATAAAATTCTCGTTGCAGGTATCATTGAACCGGTCGAACAGTCAGACTTGGTGAGTCCTATGGTGGTTCAGGAAAAGAAGACGAAGGGGTAAATGCGCATCTACGTAGATTTGCGCAAGTTGAATGATGCATGCGTACATGATCCATTTCCTACACCGTTCTCTAATGAGATCCTGGATACCATAGGATGCCAGGAGGCATATTCCTTCACCAATGGGTTCTCCGGGTACCATCAGATCATAATCGCACCTGAAGATGCAGAAAAACCACATTTTCCACTGAATGGGGATCCTTTCAGTATACGGTCATGCCATTTGGGCTTAAAAATGCTCCTGCCATCTTCTCACGGGTAGTAGTCACTGTATTCAAAGAGTTCATTCATAAATTTATAGAGGTATACTTTGATGATTGGACTGTCTTTGGCTTAGTAAAGATGCATGTTTCGAACGTGCGCATGATGTTGGATGCCTGTCGGAAGCACCATATCTCTCTGAATATCAAGAAATGTATCTTTTGTGTGCCTTTCGGAATCTTGCTCAGGCATATAGTTTTCCGACAAGGGCTAATGGTGGACCCTGTGAAAGTTGTCATGACAATCAATCTGGTAGTCCCCACGACTGAGAAGCAGCTACGTTCTATCCTTGGACATATGGGCTACTACAGAAAGTTCATTCAGGGATAAGCGTTGATCACAGACCCTCTGGAAAAATTTCTTAAGAAGGATGTTTCATTCTTTTGGGATGACGAGTGTCAAAAGAGGTTTGAGCTCCTCAAGGAAAAGATGATCTCCGCACCTATTCTTATTTTCCCTGATTGGGCAAAGGTATTTCATGTCCACGTTGATGCTTCTAGAATTTCCCTAGGAGCGGTCCTTACACAGTCTGGTGAGGGAGGCATTGATCACCCAATTGCATTCGCTAGTCGAAAACTCTCGGGTGTGGAGCGTAACTATGCCACCATGGATCGAGAGGGATTGGCCATGGTTTATGCATTACAGAAGTATCAGAATTATCTATTAGGGGGACACTTCAAAATGTTTACAGATCATTTGGCTTTGAAGTACCTGGTGAAAATGCCTGTGTTGGGGGGAGGGGGGGGAATCTGTCGATGGCTTCTATTATTCTAGGAGTATGACTTTAAAATCATTTTCGAAGTAGGTAGGTTGAATGCTGGGCCCGATCACTTGTCCTGAATTGAGACTGGCGAGGAACCAACTAACCTGGAGGAAGGATTTCCTGATGCATAGCTGTTTGCTATTAAGGTAGTCGACGTGCACTTCGCCGACATTATTCAGTTCCTGATGACCAGCATGGAACCTGCGGGGTATTTGGTGAAGAAAAATAAAGAACTGGTAACCCGCGCTGCATATTTTACCATCATCGTAGGTCACCTCTATAAGATGGGAGCAGATGAAGTGTTGTGACGGTACGTTTTGGAACATGAATGACATGCTATCTTAGCAGAAGCCCACGATGGGGTGGCAGGAGGCCACTACGCAAGAAACGCCACAACGCGGAAGGTCTTAAGAGCTGGATTATGGTGGCCTACCCTACATAGTGACTCTGCGATACATGCCAATGCACTCGAAGGCTGTCTCATAGAGATGAAATTCCCCTCCAACCGCAAATGGCCCTACAAGCATTTGACAAGTGGGCCATCGATTTTGTAGGATCTGTCAACCCCCCCAGAAAGAAGACATGTGTGTGTTACATTATAAATGATATTGATTATGTGACTCGCTGGGTCGAGGCACAGGCAGTGAAGGATTGCACTACAAATACCGTTGTGCACTTCATCTTTGAGCAGATTCTGACCAGATATGGATGTCCAAAAATCCTGATGAGCGATAGAGGCACTTGGTCAATGAAACCATACAGGCCTTGACGGAATAATTTTGGATCCATCATGCGAAAACCACTCCATATCATCCTTAGGAAAATAGTGTATTTGAGGCTTTTAATAAGGTCTTGGAGCATGCACTAATTAAGGTTTGTAACGTCGATCGCAGTGACTAGGATGTGAACATTCTGTCTGTTCTATGGGCTTACCAAACCACCTGTAAAAAGTTGACAGGGAAGATACCATTTAGGATGGTTTATGGTAAGGAGGCCATTATGCCCATGGAATAATTGTTCCTATTTTGTGCATCGCAGCCCTCACAAACATGGCAGAGTCTGATATTATGGAGGAATGGTTAGCACAACTTGTGGGTTTAGAGGAAGACTGTTTCATCACCAATTACCATCAGCAGGTACAGAAGGCATGCAATAAGGCCTGGCATGATCGAAATATTTGTCAAAAAAAAATTGTGGAGGATGACTTAATCCTGCTCTATGATATTCAATTTGCGAAACACCTAGGGAAGTTTCGATGACATTGGCTTGGGCCCTATATAGTTAAGAAAATCACGGATGGCGAAGCTGTACGATTAGCCACCCTGCACGGCGATATGCTACCCTGCTACATCAATGGTAGTCGGCCCAAACCATATCGGATCAAATGACTATATGGTCGGAGTAGCTGTATGAAGTGGGCTAGCCCCACCAAGGAAGGTAAGTGCAGCAAGTACCATGCTCCATGCAGGAGGAAGCCACGCGATTGGAAGCCCAGGGAAGTGCACTGGAGACGTGGAAATAAATTTAGAATGAATAGACTCAGCCCATAGCAGGTGCACTAGGAGCACATGAGGTATGCTCAAAGCGCAGGGGTGCGCTGGGAACGCAATGGTATGATGAGCGCACCCAGGGTGCAAAAACTAGCCATTGGAATAGTCAAGTCGGGTAAAAAGGAAAAATTACCGTTGGATGGAGCGAGCGGTCAGAATTTGATGATGTGATCTCTAGAGAGTTTTTACCGTTTTCTTGATGGTAAATTCCAAGTAGCATTTACTCTATCGTTGGGTCCTCGCCAAAGCTATAAAATGGGTAGAAAGGTCAGACAAGGGTTCTGTATCGCTTGAATAGCTCGTACTTGGCATATTTGTCTTAGACGAACTTGTGCTGTAATAATTTCTGTGCCTATAACGTCTCTTTCATGTCTGAGAAACCTGCTCCCTCTGACAGTAGCAATCCCGAGTGGCAGAAAAAGAAGGTCCTTGGTGACCGCCTGAAGCCTTGGGCTACTGAGGCCCTCAGCTTTCACAAGATGCTGATGTCGTAGTTAAGCAGCTAAACCAGACTTTGGAGAGTGTCACCAACACGATGGAAGGTCCGATTTCAAAAAATTTGGTTGACATTGCACAGAATGCTGCTGCTCATAGTGAAGGTGTGCTCCCTCCATTAGCCAAGGCGATCAGATTGTTGCAGGCGCAAGTGGAGACCCCACCATCACAGTGACTCGGGATGAGTCACGAAATTGTGTTGGGGGAATGTTAGAACAGGGTCTCCTAAAGCTGTGAATTTTGTCCATTTTTGTATATTTTTTGTAATAATTAGTCTAACGCGGGGGTTTTGGGGTGGGTCAAAGCCCCTAATGCATTGTAACGGGTCAAGGGTAGACCAAGATTCGGTATAAATATATGAACTATTTTTTAGTCATAGGTAGGAAATAATTAAGATTGATGCGAAGCACAAATTGTTAGATCTGTTGTTGGGTTTTTGGGAAGGACTCCTACTGGTTGTGTGCACGGAGCTCCTCAGTCCTGCTGTGTGCAGACCCTGCTAGCTGTGTGTGCAGGCGGTATTTGGGATTATAAGAAGTTTCTGGTATTAATATATATGGGAAGTAATATTGACATTTGATGTGATCTGGATCTATTCTATTATGATTTATGCTAACTTGGTATGTATGATTAAGCTACGAAAGTATCTATTTGATAGCTGTGAAAGTATCTTTGTCTATGTTATATGAATCTATGATCTATTAATTGCTGTGATTATAGTTGCTATGCTGATATATTGGTAGTACACACGTGGATGCGACGGTAATTATTAGATCTGAGCTCTGTGATATAAGACTGTAACCAGATCTGTTAAATGTGAATCTGATAAGCTAAGAACGCAGCTCTACTTGACTTACCTACTTTCTTTCAGGGTGCAAAAACCTGGTTCCAGCTTCCTCCCATACTGCTTCAAGTGAGACTTTGACCTGCGCAAGCAGGTCACTGCCGAAAGGGCTAGTGGTATAGGGGTTTGTTGGAAAACCTTAAACTTCCGATCCTGGGTCACGACCCCTCGAGCCAACAATCAGTCCCATTTTAATACAAAGAAAAAAGGAGAAATCAGAGATTAGAGTGTGTGTAGATTACAGAAGTCTCAATAATGCATGCATTCATGATCCATTCCTACCCCATTTAGCGATGAGGTTCTTAACAATGTAGCAGGAAACGAAGCCTATTCATTCAAATATGGATTCGCAAGATATCATTAGGTAAGAACAGTAGAAGAAGAAAAAAATAAGACCACTTTCACAACTGAATGGGGATCATTTTCATGCCATGTTATGCCTTTTGGACTAAAGAATGCACCAGTAGTATTTTCACGAATAGTGATCACAACATTTAGGGACTATATCCATAAGTTTCGAGAGGTCTACATGGATTATTGGACAATTTACAGTTTATTGAAGAACCATGCAACTCTACTTAGAATAATGTTTGATAGATGCAAACAACTCCAATTCTCACTCAACCTTAAGAAATGCATCTTTACAGTATCTTTTGGGACACTTCTGGGACATACCTTTTGTAAGCAGGTTGTTTGTGTGGACCCAAAAAAAGTAGCGGTCATTGTTAATATAAACACACCAAAAACTGTAAAACATTTGAGGTCACTACTCGGGCATACAGGGTACTATAGAATATTCATCCAAAACTATGAAACGATTACATTACCATTAGAAAAATTGTTGCGGAAGTCGGAGCAATTTATGTGGAGCAACAAATGCACTTACACCTTAAACACATTGAAAGAAAAACTAGAAAGTGAACCCATCTTAGTTCATCCTAACTGGGACAAACAGTTCCATGTCCATATTGATGCCTCCAGTATTGCATTAGGAGAGGTATTAGCTCATCCAGGAGAGAATTCTATTGATTATCCAGTGTAATTTGCAAGAAGGAAGTTGTCTACAGCTAAAGGGAATTACACAACAACAGAACGAGAAGTTCTTGCGATGGTATACTCTCTTCAAAAATTTTTCCATTAATTATTGGGAGATACATTCAAGTTATTCATGGATCACTCAGCATTGAAATACTTGGTAAAAAAACCTGTGCTTGAAGGAATAATCTGTAGATGGCTCCTACTATTCCAGGAGTTCACTTTTGAAGTAATAGTAAAACCAGGGGGGTTAAACGTGGGTCCTAACCACTTATCAAGGTTGGAAAATGGGGAGAACGGGGGATCCCTTGATGAAAAGTTGCCGAATACTGATCTCTTCAGAGTAGAATCCATCCCAGATTATCTAGAGCAGATAGCAGTGTATTTGGCCATGGGGCAATGCCCAACAGAATACATGACAACTCAAAGAAGACATCTGGTATTGAAAGCAGATGAATATCAACTGATAGCAAGACAATTATTTAAAATTGTATTGGATCACGTCTTGCGAAGATGTGTCCTGGACCATGAAAGAGAAGATATCTTGTGGGAGTGTCATAGTAGAGTTGTGGGAGGCCACATCGGTGCAAAACCCACCGTAAGGAAAATACTACATGCAGGGTTATGGTGGCCCACAGTTCACAAAGATAGTAAGGCATATGTAAAAAAATGTGATGTCTGCCAAAGAACATGACGTCTTTTGCATCGTGATGAGTTACCACTGCAACCTGTAAGAGCACTGCAGTTGTTTGAAAAATGGGTCGTTGAATTCGTAGGGCCAATTGCACCAACGACACGACATTCACAGGAAAGGTATACAATAACTGTGACGGATTATCTCACAAGATGGGCAGAGGTAGCGCTAGTAAGAGATTTCACAACAAACACACCATCTAGGTTTATTTTTGAGAATATCATTAGCATATTTGGCTGTCCCAAAATATTAACAAGTGATCAAGGTACACACTTCATTAATACAACAATTAAATCTCTGCTAGATAAATTTATGGTACAAAATCACAAAAGCAGCCCGTACCACCCTCAAGCGAATGGAACCATTGAGGCATTCAACAAGATCTTAGAAAAAGGACTAACCAATATATGCAACGCTAATCAGGATGACTAGGATGAAAGGATACCAGCCAAATTATGGGCATACAGGACAACCATAAAGAGGTTTCACAATCAAACTCCATTCCAGCTAGTGTACGGAAGAGAGGTAGTAGTACCAGCCGAATTTATCATACCAAGTCTCTTAATTGCCTCATTAGTGCATATGATAGATGAAGACTCAATCACTGAACACCTCCATGAGCTACAAGAGCTTCAAGAAGATATATTTTTGGTGGAATTCCATCAAACAGTACAAAAAGAAAGACAAAAATTCTGGCATGACTGTCACATCAAGCACAAGACGTTCACTATCGGAGGAAAAGTCCTATTTTATGATAGTAAGTTTCAAAAGTTCCCAGGAAAACTCAGAATGCACTATATGGGATCATATCATGTCATAGAAATTAAATACTTAGGCGTGGTTCTACTGGTGCAACTAGATGTACAAATAATACAAGGATGGGTGAATGGCGCATGCCTGAAGCCTTAACATGAGTAAGTTCCACCGTTTTTTTTCAAATAAATCTCACAACCGAGAGCAGTTATAGGGTAGAATAGAAATAGATAGAGTCAATAACTCTCTCGCACCTGAGGTGAGGCATAGAATTACTAAAATTTAACCTTTATCGACACATTATAATAGGAATCCCAATAAAAAGACCAGACAATGGCGCAAAAAAGCAATTTCACCTGTTGCGATGCAGAGACCACATTGCAACCAGTTGTGGTTGGGGGGGGGGGGGGGGGTCAAGTCTACTATGTAAGAAAGCCATGCGTGTCAAATATCATTCATTCATAATGAACCATCATACCGTTGTCAGTCCGTAGGATCACCCGAATTTGAAAAATAATTTCCGTAGGTTGACTATACTAAACCTCAGGAACC
This sequence comes from Pinus albicaulis, assembly GCA_034641835.2. Classification (NCBI taxonomy): domain Eukaryota; kingdom Viridiplantae; phylum Streptophyta; class Pinopsida; order Pinales; family Pinaceae; genus Pinus; species Pinus albicaulis. Next base: position 390,917,645 of record CM076574.1, read on the forward strand.
TCCCGGTATTTGGAACGACGGGAGCGGAAATGTAATGTACAAAATTCTTGATGAGAAAAGTTTAGAACAGATCATTATGACTAGGGAGAGAGATACCTATCCATGCAAAGGATATCAATAGACTTACAGGATTATCAGCATAGGGGAACGACTTCTCCACGACATTCCAGAATGTGTCCAAAAGAGCCAAAAAGTTAGGGGACTATGACTATTACAAGAAGTATGAGACTAGAAGAGGAGGGAAGGGAGTGAAGATCGACCTCATCAAAAATCCAGCGGTGAAATTTTCCTGCTACCTGATAGCTGGTAAAACAATGATTAATTACACCAAAGGTGAATGCACCCTCGACACCATCTCAGTTGCGGAACACTGCATCCAGGGAGCACAGCTAAACTGGTGCACCTTCTTGTTGAAAGCACTATTTGAGGCCTATGAGGATAATTATAGGTGAGCCATGAGATTCATCTATGGATATCTCATCATGGCCTTTTCAATGTGGAAATGGACTCACCCAGGGATTAGGTAGCTCACAAAAATCACTCACGACCATCCAATGGCGTTAAGATTTACGCCCTGGAGAGTATCGGGAGATCCCAGCACCGAGGTCAATGAGGAGGCTTTCTCATTCTGGTATAGGCAGATGGTCGATGTGGTGGGGAGCCAACAAAGGGTTTCGAGGAACCTGTTGGAAATATACTCTTCCCAGATATGGTTTGGGGTAACCCAAAAATATACTTATATCCGACCTAGTTGCGTCGACTAAACCATGTTCCGAATGCGGCCACTAAAGTTTCAAGTAGAATAAGAAGCCTTCCACACTGAAATCTGAACGTGGCCAGGAGTTGCGATGGAAGTCAGAAGCATAATACCCCATTATTCATTCGAGGCGATGCTACCAAAAGCACTCCTAGGGGAGTCACCAGAAGAAGCAATGAGGATTATTTCCCAACTGCAGCTACGACCTTTACTGGACCAACTCGACACGAGGGTGAAGGACTTCAATCTGGTAATAAAAACTCTCACAAGTGCCTATACTATATTTCCTACTTTTTCTCACTTCTATTCTTTGAATTCTGCATCCCCATCCACAACAACCCCCGTCATTACTGCCTTACCATCCACCATGTTCAATTCCCCTCTAGCAACCATAATCACTCCAATATGCAAGATCAAGGCACCCAAGCCTTCGGTAGCTGTGCCCAAACCAAAGAAAGCATGAATTATGGTACCCAAGCAATTATTTAATCTCACAAGGGAAGATCAAACCCAACCAATGGATACAGGTGTACCAATTCAAGAAGAGCCAGAGGTTACCACCCAAGTAACCTCTGTGCTACATGTGTTTGATCCATCCTTATTTCTAAACATTCAGACATCATCTCCACCTCATACTCACAACTCGTCACCATGCACTTCATTCACTTCCAAATGCCACTCCATCCACACCCCGTCCACCTTAGTGACTATCTTAGATCCAATAAAACTAGGGAACAAGACAAATGGTGACACTGAGGTAGAAGTTAACTCGGGTACGACTGGAGTACCTGAGGTTGACCAAACCTCAGTGGGATATGGCACCTTCCTAGATCTATTAGTTCAAGGAGGGTCTTTCACTTCTAACACAATGCCCTCGTCACTAGAGCTGAACCCCTTCCAGCAATCCAACCTAATATTGCACAGATTCTATCATCCACTGGTATGAACATCCCTTATCCTCAACTACCACAATAGAACTAACCATAATCCCCACAAGAGCACTCAAAGAGATCAATCACTAGTGGGAAACCACTTAGAGAAAGACAACCGACCCAGGAGATGTCAGGCATTGAGAACATGCAGATTTGGGGGGCTAGACAATTATACAATTTCATCTAGCTGACAGCACAGCAAGCAGAAGGACTGCACAACGACCTCCAATAGAGGTTCGAGCAGCAAAAATAGTAGGTCATCGCACTTACTGAGGAGCGCAATCAACTTAAAAGTGAAAAGGATACTCTACAACAGAGGCTAGAAAAGGTGACATAAATCTTCAAAGACCTATGGCCGAAAATCGTTGCCCAGGATAACAAAACGCCAGAGGACATATCAGCCTGCTCAATGGTCAAAAGGTCCATTCGAGTGAAAATTGCATGCACATATCAAAGCAGAGAAAACTAGGAGCTCAAGGAGGCGTTAGCAACCAAACCAACATTACCAGACCCTGCCATGGTATATGCTGAGAAGGTCACAGAGAGATAGAGGTAGGTAAACGACATGAGGGAAACCCTTGGGAAAACAGTCAAAGAGGCTTATAGCCTACTAAAGCATTTACATGTATGCTCCAACTCGCTAACAATGGAAGCCCACCCAATCTCAGCACAACTTTAGAAAATTTCACGAGAAATCAAAGAAGCCACTGATCCATTCGGTATAACCCAGTTGTACAACTAGGTAGAGGTTTTGGAAACCAAAATCCAGAAAATCAAAGAACACTCAGCGGCCAAAAAATAGATCCTCAAAAAGCTAAATAAATCGGTAAAACAAAAAGCAGAGGCAATTCAACGGATGGTGGCCAAAGCCAAGCTGAAGATATAGGAGGTATTCAACAAGCTACCATCTGTGGCGAGTGAAACCGAGGCCGAAAGAGTCGCCACCCAAACAAAGCAGTTAATTAAAGAGTGGAAATAGGAAATCACTGAGTTCATAGAAATCAAGTCCTTAGCATTGAGCAAGGTTCCAGAGTTGGGGCATTTGTTTGGACAGGGTGAAGAAACAGAAAAAAAAATGTCAGCCTCAGAAGCTGACAAACCATCGGAAGTCGCAACAATAGGAAATTATTGACTCGGGACGAGTCAATAGCATGTGGTTGGGGCCTGTTGGGGCCTTTTTTCGGAAAATAACAATTTTGACTTGCGAAGGGTTGGAGGACAAGTGGTGGAAAACAATCAAGGTAGACAGGGAGCTATCATGGTTACGGAAAGCCAGAAGATAGGTGGCGCGGCATTAGTAGAGAACAATGCAGATGGAAGATATGGGAGACAAAAACAATTAGTAGAACTCCCAGTAATAAATAAGAAGTGGAAAGCGGTGAAGCAGGAAAAAAGGAAGGACTAACAGTCACACTGGTAGAGGAACAAATAGGTAGTCAGCCAGCAGAAGAGTTAGTTAGTCAGTGCGGTGAGAGGCCGATATGTAAGAGCAAAGCCTTAGGAGAGCTATGTGAGAACTCTGTTGTACTGAATCAGACTGTAATATACTTTACAGAGTAGATGTATGTTGTTCTGTTATTGGTAATGAAATCTAGTTGTTGTTGTGTGTAACATTGTGAGTTGATTGATATTTATTTGCTTATGATGAATGTATGCTTAATTTAAATTTTAATTCAGCCTTCTGAACATGCTTTGATGAGTGATAGTTTCTCCATAGAGTTGAGATATGCTTGTTGCTTCCAAGTTTCCATAGATGTTCTCTATGTTTTCATTTGTCTTCTACCTGATCTACCTTCTAATCTTACAAAGGTCGTGGCATGCCTTGGGTGAGACGCCCTACGCTCTGGAGTAGGGTGAAAATGTCGGTGTTGTGCTAGACTACTGCGGAAACCTTGTTGGCTTCAACCCTGAACCTGGGTCTTGCCCAGAGACCTCCTTTTTTTCCAACAATCAGGCTTCAATCATTCATAGTTTGAAATCAAGGTTTGAAATTGTGCATTCTGATCAATGCATTATTTCTTCTTAGTTTTTTATTTGAAGTGTGTTTGGTATTCTGATCTTGCATCCCTATAATTTTAAGGGGTTTCTGGCTATCAATCGCAACATAAGCATTGTAATTTTTGAATATAAGGAAGTTGAGTAGGATTCCTTTGGTCACATGCACTCAAACATGAAGTTATAAGGTGTTTCAAGAGCACGGTGTGACCCTATGCAACAATAGCTACAAAAAATGCAAGAAGAGATTATTTTCCTTCAAATGAATCATGATCAATTGGTCTCTAGTATTACATATTTTATGTAAATCCTCATAGATCATTGTACTTTGATACAAAAGTGAGAATATTGTTTTTTTCCATTTTTTAGCAATGGGAAGAAATCAATATTTCTATGGGTTAACATCACACAAAACCTTCCTCCAAAAGAATTTTTGTCAGCTCTCCTCAACTATGTGTCCCAAATCCAAATGAACCCATTATGGATGTACAAATGGATTCAACCACAAATTTCATTCCTTTATCAAGATGTTTAAGCAGTACAGAATATAAATTTTTGATGGCAGGCCCCTTCAACGACCTACCATGGTTTCCCATGATCTGTGATCTTTAAACTTCACTTGAATATCCTCCTTTTGTCAGTCCTCCTTAAGTCCACACGTCCTTTTTATTTCCTTTGATCATTTAAAAATATCGAAACCTACTTTTAATATTTTGGAGTGAATCCCCTCCGGCTCCCTCTGATATCGATGGCTTAAGGATATTCAGAGCAATACACACTTGAACTATATACTTGTATATATTTATTTATGAACCTCACTTGAACCAAACGAATATTATATAAATAATTGTGACTCGTTGTGGCAATTTGGAGGTTGGGGGTAAGGCCTTAGTTTATTTCTTGATATGGTTTGCTAAGGAAACAAATACGCGCAGAGCCAGCTTCCAACCTGAATCATTTCGATGATCCTCAAACGATAAACCTCCAATCTATGCTTCTTGAACCATAGTCACCTTGAGACTGATTTCTCCTGCTAATTCTCACCTTTGTGCAACAAAATCTCTAATATTTGTGTGATTTCTATCATTGTTTCTCTCATAGTCGACTAAACTGAGTCCACAAACACATACATAGCATATTACAGTTTAAGAAACTTGGGAATAATCCCCTTATATAGTTAACCCATCTTTTTTACAGTACAATCGTTGAGAATTTTGCATGAGGCAAAAGATAGTGTACATAAAAAATTATTTCCTATTTAAATGGGGATTAAAATAAAGCGCTAATCCATATGCACACATAACTTTTTTCTTCCATTTTGGTTTATCCTATCATATGCAGGGGTCAAAACCAATCACCGGATTTCCCTTACCAATTACTAAAAAATGAACAATAATTTGTAACTTACAGAGACACTACACAGAGGAATCATTCATCAACACAAAAAGGAATTTTGGAAACCATATTCATTATTTAATTGGGAATTATATACACATTAATACTTAAAAAAATCCTTCCAGGTTTTCCCTCAAAAATTTACTTGGGAGCTTCCTCTCCAAATTCATCGAACCTTTAATTTTTGGGAGACCTCTATTTCCTACTCTACACACAAAATAACATATACAAATCATTGGCTGGAAAAATTTATCAATAGAAACATTAGAATTTGGACATATTTCTAGAGCCTAAAACTACCGGATTCACATCCCTAAACCTATTTCATTTACAAATTCCCATTTTTCATGTACTAAAACAAACGAAAATGAAACACATCAAAAATTACAGGCTACATTCCTAATTTGTACAAAATAAAATATCACTTCTAGAATTTTCATGGGCCCCTCTTTGTATGGATAACATGGAGTTGATGCTCCTGCATCAAACTCTTTAGGTAGAATTTTTTTTACCTCCAAGCCAATTTCCTTTGGTATGTGAACCCTCTAGGGTCCCAAACAAAATGTTGTAGTTTCCCATTTAATTTGCTTTGCTATCTTGATGTTGCATTCAATTTTCTTGGATCCTATAAATATAAATTACTATGCAGTTTTCCATATGATTTATCATGTTATTGCTCTAGTTATGACTTCATATTTCCAGGATCCTAAGTTTATATTTGTTGTGCTCCACTAAGATTTTTGAAACAATATTGTACCATCAGCGTGTGTTTGGTTGTCCCTCTCCTTCCACAATCCCAAATTTTGTTTTTCAGTTGCCTCACCTTCACTATGTTTTTGTAGTTATTTCGTCTCATTCAGGTGCTAAATATAATCATCATTTCCTCATAATTGTACCATTTTATAGGCACCTCTTCCATCAACATCATGATTTCCTCAACCTCCATGTCCAATCCATACTCTTGTTGGTACATGCTGCTCACACTAGTCAATCTTATCAATGTCTACAGGATATCAATATCCACCTCATCATATGACCTCCATTCTTCTACATCCTCATAGATGTAAATAAAATACATAATTCCAGATAGCTATTAACTCCTTATTACTATATGTTTCCTTGTACTCATGGATTTTAATTGAAACAAATACCCTTGAGACACACAATAATCTCATCATTCTTTTATTATCCTTCTTCACTTGGATAGTTTTTTTTTTCTTCCTCTATTCCTGTAACCATTCCTTCAACAATATTCTTATCATCATCATATGAATTTTATTCCTTGATCATTTAAGCTTCACTTAGTTATTTCACTACACTCTATTTACATTTTTCTTTATCTTTGGGATATTTCAACCAATCCTCTAGAGACTTTAACTCTTGTTCATACCATGGAAGCGTAGTAGTTTTAAATTGCTTCCCATATTCCTTACAAGTAACATACATCTAATGTTGTTTTTCATCAGCATATTTCAGCTCCTCTTGAGGTTCTTCATTCTCCATAATATTTGGAACCTATTCATGTAATATTCCCAATTTTCCCAAGCTAATGGGAATGTACAATTTTGTTTCATTTTTCTTGTTGCATGAATAAAATTGTAATGGAGGATCAATAAACTCCTAAAACATCAAAATAAATCAATGCGCCATGTGAATAAGGCTAAATCTGGGTTGCCTTAATAAAACTCCCTTATGTGTGAAAGGGATTATGACAATTGACTTGGTCAACAGGACCAAATACACAGCACTGTCCAGATGCAATGTACCTCCTAGATGCACAACGTAGATCTAGTTGGAGGCTACACATGTGAAAGGAGCTAAACCTTTGAGATGGTTTAGGGTTTTGCAAGACTTTCATCCTATAAAATAAAGAGGAGAATAGCAGAAGAGGGTTTTTGAACATATGGTCTTGGAAGGATTTTTCTGTTTAGACACTTCTCATTCTCTAGCTATTTAGCTGAGAATAGTGATGTTTAGAACTTGGGTGTTCCTAATCAGAATTCCCACCTCTTTCCTTGAGACGCCTCTTGGAAGAGTCTTTCATTTATTGTCCACTATCAGAAATTTGGCCAAGCCTCTACTTCCAACTACAATGCAGATCCTATTGAGGGTTTGGTTGTCTTTGTAAGTTGCAGCAAGTGGAGGCTAGATCTGTTCAGATCTAAGCCATTCTAGTGCCTCTTTTCAATGGGAAAGCCTTCTATCGTCCTGGCAAGAGTGTATTGGATCCTCAGAGCTTCATGTACTTACCTTGGCATTAGGCCAAATTGTTCATCAAGTCTGCAACGCATTTTGTCTTCCAGGATTACGTTATCTGTAAGAGGAGAGTTGCAGGGAGTTTTGGAAACATTCGAGGAGTGATCTCTAGTGATGAGAATTTGTCTCTCACTGTGGTGATCCATCGATTTCTGTTCTTATCCATGTCATATTCAGATATGATCTAAATACTCCTGTATAAGCTTCAGGAATTCTGCAAAAATATGTAGATCTGCTGCATGAGATCTCAGATCTACTCCATATGCTTCATGTTTTGCTGAAAAACCCAAGGGGTATGTAAAATAGAGACAGTCTAGTGTACAGATCTGATATAGATCTAATATTTTGTACAAAGATCTGTTCTAGATCTGAGTTGTAATCTACAGCAATTGTATTCTCAATAAAATAATGTTGTCAAGGCTTTTGCAGTGAAATACATTGTTGCAACACCTCTTTTAGAGGGATTTATTCATAAAATTCTTCTACTTTTCTCTTGTACATTGTATGGGCCACATTATAGATCTAATTTGCTAATGTACATGTCATTTAAGAGCCTCCATATTGGCCTCCTGCATATATTTGGCTGAACTGCGTTATTTTCTGAGCAGTTTTGTCACATAGTGTTGCAGTCCCATTCTTGGGTATTTTCCAGCTGTACTAGGTGTGGGAGATCTATTTAACCCACCTAGAAATATTTTGTTTCTGATCTCCTCTTGGATTTGGGTCTTATATTATCATATCTAAGGGATCCAAGGGCTGATTTCTAGTGTTGTAGCATACATTCCTAAAAAATGCTTTTTTCAGGCATGCCTTGCTAGCAGTCCCAATTTGGGGATATTACACTGGTATCAGAGCAACTATCTTGGCACAACCTGTGCTTACTGAAGAGCCAATATGTCTTTTCATGGAAATAAAATACTGATGAAGAAGTGTGGTTACATTGAAGACACATAAGAAAAGGGTAAGATCCTTTTAACTAGAAGTTTGCAGAGAGAAGGGTTGTCTAAAACTCTTTCTCAAGCTATGCATGAACTGAAAGAAGAAATATGGGGAATGAAGATGAAAATACATGCAGATCCCTCAGGAGGATTTTTACATCAAGAAAGCCCCGGTACTTCTTACTATGTGTGTGATAATTTAGCAACACAACCTGATTTGCAACGTTGGAGCATGCCTACTTTCTTGTCAAAGAAAGAAGGAAAGGGAGGAACACCAAAGGAGGAATCTATTGGTTATTATCTCCAAGAATATGAATCTCAATAAAATAGATTCAAAATGCATCTCAGTTTCCCAGAGTTATATCAACTCAAAGAAGAAATATCCAGTAGCTACAGTAAAAGGAAAGGGTGCATGCAACACACTTTGGGTAGATTCTCTCTACCTACTTTTGATTGATCACCTAAAGACTAACTAAGTATTGGGTAAGGAAACTTAACACCTAATTTCAGTTGCATCAAGTGTCAAAAGAAGAAGCCTTGAGAGTAGCAGCGCTGCATCTTCAAGGGAAGGCTTATGCTAGTGGCTATTTGAGTCCTCTTCCTTGAAAGGGATAAATATCTCTTCTTATGCAAGGTTCACTAGGAGAAGTCTAGTGAAAAGATTTGATGAAAGACATTATGAGACTTATTGGGGAGAAAAACTCAAGCCCAAGGAATCTGAAACTTTGCATGAGTTGGAAGGATCCATAAAGCCAACTCCATTTCTGAACATTGTTGAAGGGGTTGATGATCTATTGCATGATTTTCCAAAGGAAAAAGGCCCACTTCACCAAGAAATCTCTTCTCAAAAAGAAGACATGAGGGTTCCTTCCTCACTAAGAGATCAAGAAAAAAGATCTCTTAATGATGAAGCATTCTCCAATGATGAGGAGAAGGGGGATAAAGAGCATAGAAGATCCTCTAGCGCTGTGACAGTAGGAGGAGATCTATTTTCATTTGGATATGGAGATGAAGCAATGGCTTCCACTAGAGGGGTTCTTGCATCTTTGCAAGGAGTTCCTAAGGATCTTCCATGTGGAGGACATGAGCAGCATGTGTCTATGAAAAAAGACAATGAGACAGAACAAAGGAGGGATCACAAAGTTGATCCACTATCAGAATATGGGGCAAATGCTCCAATCAGAGGCACTCTTACACCACTAAGAGGGGTCTCCATATTTCATGAGACTTCCACACATAAAACAGAGTTGAAATTTCACAGTGGAAGCAGGGATTTGAGAATCTCATCTATCGTGCATATGAGAATGGTCCCTGAAATCTCTTTATCTAGTGGAAAACCACTTGGGAGGCCACCTAATATATATTTTGTTGGGAAGACCTCCCAATTTTCTACTCCAAAATTATATCTAGGAGGGTTTGGAGCAGTTGAAAACAAAGCTACATCGTTGGGAGACTTGGGTAAGCTCAAGAAGGAGGGAAATTTTCTTCCCTTAACATCATCACCCACTCTCCTCTTTGATCCTGTGTTGTGGGAGGAGAATAATGGAAGGAACAGCCTTCCAACACACACCTTTGGAATAGAAGATGTCAAGGGGAGGATCAAAAACATGACAAACACTTTTGTTGATGCATCATCAACGTTGTCATTGTTGAGCAGTGTAGATCTGTATTGGAAATCCCAGCTGCTAGTGGATTATTCCAAAGATCTGCACACATGTATGATACTTGATGACTAGCTGCATGAAGAGGGCTACTTAGTCCAAGGAGAAGTCATATATCATCATGGTATAATATTTTTTTCTAGAGCTTCTAAGCTCAAGCATAAGATCCTACAAGGAGTCTACAAAGAGTTATGTTTTAGCCATCTGTATTCCATGAGGATCTACAACATCATCATGAGGAGCTTTGATTGGGAAGGCTTGAAAGAGGAACTATATTAGAATTTTCAATAATGCATGAGCTATGTGGAGTTGGGGCAGCCATGGGACTCTATGCAAGAGTCATTTCAGCCATCTCTTCCTTCTTTGGAAAGGGGAGAAAAATCCATGCACAACTCCATGTGTATGAGAGACTTTGTTGGTAAAGGATATGTTCATGTAAAGCAAGTTTATTTTTATGATTGTACATGTTATTTTACCATTTTTATGCAGGCCATGACTCCTAAAAGGAGCAATGTATCATGTAAATCTCATGGCACTTGTTGGGACACTAAAAATTCTGAATTTGGCCACTCCCTTGATGTGCAAAGGGAGATTTACTTTCATGATGGGTGCTTCCCAAAGGCACCAAAAATATCTCTCACCTTCAACAATAGTGAGATGACTTGGGCAGAAAGTAAGTGGTGGGAAAACCACTTCCATGTATTGATTTTGAGGCAGGCAGGAGATGCACTGCGTTGGTATCATATGTGGGATTATGACCCACCTCCTCATGCTCAATCTTCTGTTTTTATGCACATAGTTTTGCTTCCATACATTGATGATATACTTGTACTATTTGTGGGCTTGTATGGAGGGAGGATGGGGAGCATGTATGTGCCACATGGGATGCAGACTCTCCATGTACCTTATGCGACATGTTTTAGGGAGAGTTTTGGTTCAACCATGATTGTTTCACTTGAATTCTTAACTCCTTATGGGATGGGTCATTTACCTCTCATAAAAAAATTGAAGAAACAACTCATGGAAGGATGGTTTGGTGAACACTCAGCTCATGGAGGAGGCTTATCACTTGATGGTGTCACCAATGGAAGAGGAGATGAGTTACAACACTCACCTTATCAGTTGCTTGAGGACAAGCAACATTTTGGAGGGGAGGACTGTAATATTCCCAATTAGCCCAAGATAATGCAAATGTACAATTTTGTTTCATTTTTCTTGTTGCATGAATAAAATTGTAAAGGAGGATCAATAAACTCCTAAAACATCAAAATAAATCAATGCCCCATGTGAACAAGGCTTAATATGGGTTTCCTTAATAAAACTCCCTTATGTGTGAAATGGATTATGACAATTGACTGGATCAACAGGACCAAATCCACAACGCTGTCCAAATGCAATGTACCTCCTAGATGCACAGCGCGGATCTAGTTGGAGGCTACACATGTGAAAGGAGCTAAACCTTTGAGATGGTTTATGGTTTTGCAATACTTTCATCCTATAAAAGAAAGAGGAGAATAGCAGAAGAGGGTTGTTGAACATATGGTCTTGGAAGGATTTGTATGTTTAGACACTTCTCATTCTCTAGCTGTTTAGCTGAGAATAGTGTTGTTTAGCACTTGGGTGTTCCTGATTGGGAATCCCACCTCTTTCCTTGAGAGACCTCTTGGAAGAGTCTTGCATTTCCTATCCACTATCAGGCATTTGGCCAAGCTTCTACTTCCAACTACAATGCAGATCCTGTTGAGGGTTTGGTTGTCTTTGTAAGCTGTAGCAAGTGGAGGCTAGATCTGTTCAGATCTAAGCCATTCTAGTGCCTCTTTTCAGTGGGAAAGCCTTCTATCCCCCTGGTAAAAGTGTATTGTATCCTTAGAGCTTCAGATCCATACCTTGGCATCAGGCCAAACTGTTCATCAAGTCTACAACACATTTTTTCTTCCAGGACTGCGTTATCTGCAAGAGGAGAGTTGCAGGGAGTTTTGGCAACATTTGAGGAGTGATCTCTAGTGATGAGAATTTGTCTCTCATTGTGATGATCCATGGATTTCTGTTCTTATCCATGTCATATTCAGATCTGATCGAAATAATCCTATATAAGCTTCAGGAATTCTGCAAAAATTTGTAGATTTTCTGCATGATATCTCAGATCTACTCCATATGCTTCATGTTTTGCTAAAAACCCCAAGGGGTATGTAAAATAGAGACAATATAGTGTACAGATCTGATATAGATCTAATATTTTGTACACATATATGTTCTATATCTGAGTTGTAACCTAAAACTATTGTATGCTCAATAAAATAACGTTTTCAAGGCTTTTTCAGTAAAATACACTGTTGCAGCACCTCTTTTTGAGGGATTTCTTCATAAAAGTCTTCTACTTTTCTCTTGTACATTGTATGGGCCACATTATAGATCTGATTTTCTTATGTACATGTCATTTAAGAGCCTCCATATTGGCCTCCTTCATATATTTGGCTGAATTGCGTTATTTTCTCAGCAGTTTTGTCACATAGTGTTGCAATCCCATTCTTGTGTATTTTCCAGCTGTACTAGGTGTGGGAGATCTGTTTAACCCACCTAGAAAGATTTGTTTCTGATCTCCTTTTGGATTTGGGTCTTAGATTATCATATCTAAGGGATCCAAGGGCTGATTTATAGTGCTATCACATACATTCTAGAAAATTGCGTTTTTCAGGCATGCCTTGTTGGCAGTCCCAATTTGGGGATATTACAGTTTAGCTCCACGGTGCTTAGTACCTGCAAATTCAAAATCATGAAAACAATTAGATAAAAATATATTTGTTATTTCCCCTCTTCTGATGTTATCATCATCCCTTCCTTGTGTTGAGTTAAGCACATCCTCATTTCATCATAAGCATCATCCTCTCCTAGGATTAGTTTGTGCTCTCATTTACAGAAACAAAATTCCACCTCTCCATATTAAATAAATATAGCTTATTCTTTCATTAAGGAATCGTTGTTTCCATGCTATTTTTTCTCATGTTTTCTAAGTACCATGCCCACTATTGAAAATTTCTTGTAGGTAATTTCTCCTTGTGTGTCTTCAAAGAACAAGTTTATTTCCTCTTGCTCATTCCTCTAAGAAGCTACCTTGTCATGCCTTGAAAACTATTCACCATTTGCTATATTAATTTTATCTCCATGGAAAAACTTAGTATTCTCATTCTCCCTTTGGACCACTTTTCGATTCTACTATCTTGAAATACTTGTATTCACAAAAAATTCACCAATATTGAACAGAAAAGGAATTGGAGCTTCACCTGGTGCTTTGGCCATCCATTCCTCTGTCATATTTTCATGCTAATCACCATCAACATTTTTCATTTCCTTTTTTTGATCTTGAATTTCCATATAGTCCATGAAACTTTCAAGTAGCATCTCTTCATCCTCTTCACTTTCCATGAAAACTTCTGATGGCTTATCTTCTTCATCGTACTTATGGTTTGCACATGAAAAAATAGGTTAGTTCTAAAACTATCAGGTCCCTGAGCCTCCACTAGGGCTCCTTGTATCACTTTTTGGGTTGGACTTCTCCCACAATCCATGACGCTTTCCGCCCATATATTCTCCTTATCTCCAATGAGTGATATCCCTTCTGCTTCTTCTATGGGCTCAACTATGATCTTCTCTTCTTCCATCCAGGATTTTATCAAAGGTATCATCCTCTCTTCCTTATATCTCTATCTCTTGGGGGTTTCCTCTTAAAACTCGCATATATTACACATAAATTGAACCTCCTCATCATGTTCCATATCCACCTTTATTCCCTAACTTGTGTAGGTTTTAAACTTGTACAAAATTACCTACAAACAAATTCTTAAAGCGGAAAAATAAACAATGAAAAGAACATAAAAAAATATACACAAATATTTCCCCGTGGATCCCAAAACGGGGACTTCCAGATTGATTTTTCATTATATACATTTCAATTTTACAATATATATATATATATATATATATATATATATATATATATATATATATATATATATATGTCTAAGCATTCATAAACCCCAATCCATTAACCATATATTAGAACATAACCATAGTTCCCTTGACCAGATCTACAAAATACCATGGAAATAAAGCCATCCTGCCCCAAACCATGTGCAAAACTCATGCAAAAAACCATAGGTAGGTCCTCCCACCCATTATAGGGTCCAAATTTTTTTCCCCATGGTGTTGACTCAGACCCCACGGGGTAGGGGGCTACAAACTCCCCAATAGGGGTGGTTGTGCCCCCCTATGAGCCCCCTATTGCGCCTGACACAACAAACACAAAGGATTATCACCCCACCGCACATGCGACTAGTCATGGGAAGAATATAACACACATTCTCCAACTTTTTGTTTTATTTTCGACACAAGGGGTCACATGAGAGCTTAGTCATTGGTATAGCCTTGCAACACCCTTTTTTTCTCTACACTCAAAAAAAAATTCAGTGTTCACAGACTTTGGCAATGCATCTGCAACATTCTTCAAAGTTTCTACCTTTACCAACAACACCTTTTTGTCCTCAACCATATCCCTCACAAAGCGATACTGAACATCAATGTGCTTTGTCTTTGAATTATAAGCAGTGTTCTTTGCTAACAAATTTTCACTTTGGTTATCATAGTATATCATTATAGCTTATTGTACCAACCCCATACTTGAACAAAATATCTGCAACCAAACTACATTCTTGCATGAGCGACTGCAATGTATTCAACTTTTATAGTTGAAAGAGCTAGTACAAACAGTAATTTTCTCATCGAATTGACTGCTCCTCCAAATAGGTTGAACACATACCCACTTGTAGATCTTCTCTGATCTAGATCTCCATCCCAGTCTTCATAAAAAAAGCCACAGATGTCCAAAACGCATCCAATCCTGGTATTCCTTGGTAATATAGACCATAATCACTAGTGCCACACAAATACCTGAAAAACTGCTTCACTGTTGTCCAATGCTCCTTCCATGGTTTTGACATAAACTTGCTCAATACTCCCACTGCATGTGAAATTCTTGGTCTATTACAAACCATTGCATACATCAGCGTACTGACTGCACTTGCATACGGACCATGGGTGATGTCTTCTTCCTCTTCTTGTGTCTTGGGACACTGTTCAACAGATAACTTTACACCTACAGGAATAGGAACCTTCACTAGATTACTATCCTGCATATTAAACCTCTACAATATTGTCTCGACATACTTCCTCTGGTTTAACCAGAGCCTCCTATTTTCTGGATCTCGTTTAATTTCCATGCCTAAAACATATTTTGCAGCACCAAGATCCTTCACGTCGAATTTGGAGGACAATTGGGTCTTCAAATCCTGGGTAATTTCTTTGTCATTTCCAATCAATAACATATCATCCACATACAAGACCAAATAAATAACACGATTACCAATTAATTTAAAATACACAGAGTGATTTTATTTGCTTATGGTAAAGCCAAGTCCCTATATATATGTATCGAATTTCTTATGCCACATTCTTAGTGATTTTCTTAACAAATACAAAGACTTTTTTTAACCTGCATACCAGTTCTTTCTTAGCCTTCAGCGCAAAGCCTTCAGGTTTCTTCATGTAGATCTCTTCTTGCAGACCCCCGTGAAGAAATGTTGTCTTCACATCCATTTGTTCTACCTCAAAATAAAAAGCAGCAACAACAGATAAAAGTAATCTAATAGAAGCTACCTTGACAAGAGGAGAACAAATACCACTTGAATCAATTCCTGACACTTACGAATAACCTTTTGCTACCAATCAAGATTTATACGTCTCCACATTTCCTTCTGCATTCATCTTCTTATTAAACACCCATTTTATTCCAATGGGTTTCCTTCCAACTGGAAACTCCACGAGATCGCAAGCATCTTTTTGTCCAAAGATGCCATTTCGTCAACCATGGCCTCTTTCCAGACTTTTCCATCATTTGAATCTACTGCCTCCTTGACAGTTATGGGATCATCATTAGTAATAGATAAAGAAAAATTTGAATAGAAAGCAGATGGAATATACTTTTCTGGCTGCCATATTTATCGAACTGATCTTCTCGCAACTAGAGTTTGTGGCTCTTCATGTTCTGATTCTTTTTCTACTGTAGGGTCCGATTTTTCCTCCTTTAGCTCAAACTATATCTTCTCACATTCCATTGGTATGACTTAAGGTTTGATAACATATTTCACCTCTCTAAACACCACATCTCGGCTATATGCAACCTTCCTTGTTTCTAGGTTCCAAAGGTTATAACCTTTTAAACCATCCTTATACCCAATAAATATGCACCTTTCAGATTTACTATCCAACTTGGTTATTTTCTCCTTTGGAACATGTAAATATGCATCACAACCAAATACCCTCAGATGTGAAAGAGGGGTTTCTTACCAGTCCATACCTCATGTGGAGTATTATCCTCCAACGTTGATGAAGGTGGTCTATTAACTAGGCAACATGCAGTCTCCACCGCCTCTGCCCATAATTCTTGTCCTAGCCCGACACCACTGAGCATGCTTCTTTCCTTTTCCATCAACGAAATGTTCATTATTTCTAAAAATATGTTTTTCTAAGGTGTGTATGGAGTATTATTATGCGTGTTATAGCACACTTCTTATATAAATCTTCAAATTCCTTCTTGTAGAACTATCCCCCATTATGTTTCCTCAACACCTTTATCTTCTTCTCTGTATGGTTTTCCACTAGAGCCTCAAATTATTTAAACCTATCAAAGACTTCAAATTTATTCCTAAGGAAATTTATCCATGTAAGTCATTTATAAATGATACATAGTAGACAAACTTATCTAATTATGGAACCGACATAGGTCCAAACACATCACCATGCACAGTCTCTAATATCTGGTTCACCCTCTTAGCACTAGAGGGGAAACTCACCTGATTATGCTTCTCATATACACAATGTTCACAGAAGTAAAAATTTAAAGATAAATTAAACTTACCATCTACCATACCATTACCATGCTATATTCGAAAGTGTTTCTCTCTAATATGTCCAAGCCTTCGATGCCATAACATGGTGTTTTCTCCAGAGACCACAAAGTTTTCAACTCCACTTTCAAGAACCATATAAATGTTGCACCCATCAATAAAGCGCCACCCGTAAGCTTGTACAGAGTTCCAATATGAACTCCCCATATCAATACCAGTTATCCCTAAACCATATTACATGTATCCTTCTCAAGCACTGTTTTTACACCTACATCATCCATCTTGCTTACTGAAAACAGATTTATAGCCAATGCATAGCACCAGGAAGTGTTCTAATCCTTCCAACTTGCAACTTCATCTTGAATTTTCCATGTCTGACTATTATTTCCTTCCTATCATCCCCTAAGAAAATGTCATCGCCATCATATTTATCATACTCACAGAACCAATCCCTATGGGGAGAGAAGTGAAAGGATGCACCTGAGTTAATCAAACATTCCTCATGATCTACATGTGTACTTGAAGAAGAAGCCAAGTACACATCCCCACCTTCATCTGAGGTTGTTTTATTATCTACAGAAGGAGCATGATAAAATCCCTTTCCCTTCTCAGGATATTTAGATCTGCTTTTCTTTCTGTAGTGCCCTTCCTTTCTACATTTCCAACACACCTTTACATGTTTTCTTGGATATTTAGATCTCCCTCTAGATTTATATCTCCCACTCAAGGACTTATTTTTATTTATGTTTTGGGGCTGTCCTCGTACAAAAAATGCATCTCCATTATATCTCTTTATATTTTTTCGTCTCGTATCCGCCGACAGCAATGATGAGACTATTTCATCAAACTTCAAAGTAGTTGTATTGCTACTTATTGCAACAACTAGAATATCCCATAAATATGGTAGAACACAAAAAAATGATGCACTTATCTTCATCTCAAATTTTAATATCAAAAGATAACAGTTGTCTTACCACAATATTAAAGGTGTTCAGATGCTATGTGAGCGAGTCTTCATCCTTCATCCTCAGGTTATAAACTTTTTTTGTAGCAACAATTTGTTCTCCAGAGACATAGATTGGTACAAAGTCCTTAACTTGTCCCACAAAGCCTTCAACGTATCTTCCCATGATACATTCAACAATACTAAATCTGAGATACATAATCATATTGTGCTGATTTTCTTTCCGATCCAATTTTGGCCAGTCTTCATCTGACATTGGCGTTGGTTTAGTGCTTGGATTTACCATGATACACTGATCTTTATCCACCAGCAGATCCTCCATCTTGAGCTTCCACAACTCAAAACTCTGACCATTAAATTTCTCGATATCTATTTTTCCATTACTCACCATCTTCAATCACCGCAAGAATTGATCCCGTAGATCTCCCACTAAACATGGTATAACACAGGCCCGAACAAAACCCTTTTGCAAAATGGCATCCCCTTGAATCCAAAAAAAATCTGACACCAAATGTAGCTTTTAATATTGTACATAAATTAACTACAAACGAATTCTTAAAACAGAAAAATAAACAATGGCGAGAACATAAAACAAATATACAAAGACATTTTCCCCTGGATCCCAAAACCGAGACTACTAGATTGATTTTTAATTATATAACTTTCAATGTTATAATACCTATATATACATGCCAAATAATTCATAAACCCCAATCCATTAACTTTGGATTAGAACATAATCGTATTTCCCTTGACCATATCTACAAAATACCATGAGAAGAAAACCATCATGCCCAAAATCATGTGAAAAACGCATGCACAAAACCATAGGTAGGTCTGCCCACCTATTATAGGGTCAAAACAAATTTTCTCGGGGCTCTACCCAGGACCCTGTGAAGGGGGGATACCAGCCCCTGACAAGGGGGGTTGCTTCCCCCCTGTTGTGCCCGGTGAAATGAACAGGGTGATATCTTCTTCCTCTTCTTGTGTCTTGGGGCATTGTTCAACAAATAACTTTACACCCACAGGAATAGGAACCTTCATCGGTTTACTATCCTACATATTAAACCTCTACAATATTGTCTCGACATTATTCCTCTAGTTTAACCAGAGCCTCCTCTTTTATTGATTTCATTTAATTTCCATGCCTAAAACATAGTTTGCAGCACCAAGATCCTTCATGTAGAATTTGGAGGACAATTGGGTCTTCAAATCCTGGATAATTTGTTTGTCATTTCCAATCAATAACATATCATCCACATACAAGACCAAATAAATAACACGATTACCAATTAATTTAAAATACACAGAGTGATTTTCTTTGCTTATGGTAAAGCCAAGTCCCTATATACATGTATCGAAATTCTTATACCACATTCTTAGTGATTTTCTTAACAAATACAAAGACTTTTTTTAACCTGCATACCAGTTCTTTCTTAGCCTTCAGCGCAAAGCCTTCAGGTTTCTTCATGTAGATCTCTTCTTGCAGACCCCCGTGAAGAAATGTTGTCTTCACATCCATTTGTTCTACCTCAAAATAAAAAGTAGCAACAATAGATAAAAGTAATCTAATAGAAGCTACCTTTACAAGAGGAGAACAAATACCACTTGAATCAATTCCTAACACCTATGAATAACCTTTTGCTACCAATCAAGCTTTATACGTCTCCACATTTCCTTCTGCATTCATCTTCTTATTAAACACCCATTTTCTTCCAATGGGTTTCCTTCCAATTGGAAACTCCATGAGATCCCAAGCCTCTTTTTCTCCAAATATGCCATTTCGCCAACCATGGCCTCTTTCCAGAGTTTTCCATCATTTGAATCTACTGCCTCCTTAACAGTTATGGGATCATCATTAGTAATAGATAAAGAAAAATTTGAACAGAAAGCAGATGGAATATAATTTTCTAGCTGCCATATTTATCGGACTGATCTTCTCGCAACTAGAGTTTGTGGCTCTTCATGTTCTGATTATTTTTCTACTGTAGGGTCTGATTTTTCCTCCTTTAGCTCAAACTATATCTTCTCAGGTTCCATTGGTAGGACTTAATGTTTAATAACATATTTCACCTCTATAAACACCACATCTCGGCTATACACAAACTTCCTTGTTTCTGGGTTCCAAAGCTTATAAACTTTTAAACCATCCTTATACCCAATAAATATGCACCTTTCAGATTTACTATCCAACTTGGTTATTTTCTCCTTTGGAACATGTACATATGCATCATAACCAAATACCTTCAGATGTGAAAGAGGGGTTTCTTACCAGTCCATACCTCATGCGGAGTCTTATCCTCCAATGTTGATGAAGGTGATCTATTAACCAGGAAACATGCAGTCTCCACCACCTCTGCCCATAATTCTTGTCCTAGCCCGATACCACTGAGCATGCTTCTTTACTTTTCCATCAACGACATGTTCATTCTTTCTGCAACTCTATTTTTCTAAGGTGTGTATGGAGTATTATTATGCCATGCTATACCACGCTTCTTATAATACTCTTCAAATTCCTTCTTGTAGAACTATCCACCATTATCTTTCCTCAACACCTTTATCTTATTCTCTGTATGGTTTTCCACTAGAGCCTTAAATTATTTAAACCTGTCAAAGACTTCAGATTTCTTCCTGAGAAAATATATCCATGTAAGTCATCTATAAATGATACATAGTAGACAAACTTACCCAGTGATGGAACCGACACAGGTCCAAACACATCACTATGCACAGTCTCTAATATCTGGTTCACCCTCTTAGCATTAGATGGGAAACTCACCTGATTCTGCTTCCCATATACACAATTTTCACAGAAGTAAAAATCCAGAGAGAAATCAAACATACCTTCTACCATACCATTACCATGATATATTCGAAGGTGTTTCTCTCTAATGTGTCCAAGCCTTCGATGCCATAACATGGTCTTTTCTCCAGAGACTACATAGTTTTCAACTTCACTTTCAGGAACCACAGAAATGTTGCACCCATCAATAAAAGTGCTACCCATAAGCTTGTACAGAGTTCCAATATGAACTCCCCACATCAATACTAATTTTCCCTAAACCATATTACATGTATCCTTCTCAAACACTATTTTTATACCTGCATCATCCATCTTGCTTATTGAAATCAGATTTCTAGCCAATGCAGAACACCAGTAAGTGTTCTAACCCTTCCAACTTGCAAATTCATCTTGAATTTTCCATGTCCGACGATTCTTTCCTTCCTATTATCCCCTAAGAAACGTCACTGCCATCATATTTATCACACTCACGGAACCACTCCCTATGGGGAGTGAAGTGAAAGGATGCACCTAAGTCAATCAACCATGCCTCATGGTATACATGTGTACTTGAAGAAGAAGCCAAGTGCACATCCCCACCTTCATTTGAGATGGTTTTATCCTCTGCAGAAGGAGCATGATAAAATCCCTTTCCTTTCTCAGGATATTTAGATCTACTTTCCTTTCTGTAGTGCCCTTCCTTTCCACATTTCCAACACACCTTTACAGGTTTTCTTAGAGATTCAGATCTCCCTCTAGATTTAGATCCCCACTCGAGGAATTATTTTTATCTCTGTTTTGGGGTTGTCCTCATACAGAAAATGCATCTCCATTCTCTCTCTCCATATTTTTTCTTCTCATATCCTCTAACAACAAGGATGAGACTATTTCATCAAAATTCAAAGTAGTTGTATTGCAAAAACCAGAATATCGCACAAATATGGTAGAGAACACAACAAAATGCTGCATTTATCTTCATCTCAAATTTTAATATCAACAAATAACAATTGACTTGCCACAATATTAAAGGTGTTCAGATGCTATGTCACTGAGTCTTCATCCTTCATCCTTAGGTTATAAAAATTTTTTTGTAGCAACAATTTGTTCTCCAGAGACTTAGATTGGTACAAAGTCCTTAACTTGTCCCACAAATCCTTTGCCATGTCTTCCCATGATGCATTCAACAATACTAAATCTGAGATACATAATCGTATTGTTTTGATTTTCTTTCTAATCCAACTTCTCCCAATCTTCATCTGACATTGCCATTGGTTTAGTACTTGGATTTACCATGATACAATGATCTTTATCCACCAACAGATCCTCCATCTTGAGCTTCCACAACTCAAAAATCTAACCATTAAATTTCTTGATATCTTTCTTTCCACTGCTCACCATCTTCGTTCACCGCAAGAATTGATCCCGCAGATCTCCCACCGAATATGGTCTAACACAGGTTCGCGCAAAACCCTTCTGCAAAAAAGGCATCCCCTTGAAGCCAAAACAACTCTCATACCAAATGTAGCTTTTAATATTGTACATAAATTAACTTCATACTAATTCTTAAAACAGAAAAATAAACAATGGCAAGAACATAAAATAAATATACAAAGACATTTTCCCCCTGATCTCAAAACTGAGACTATCAGATTGATTTTTAATTATATAAATTTCAATGTTATAATACCTATATGTACATGCCAAAGAATTCATAAACCCAAATCCATTAACTCTGGTTTAGAACATAATCATAGTTCCCTTAACTGTATCTACAAAATACCATGGGAAGAAAACCATGATGCCCAAAAGCATGTACAAAACCCATGCAAAAATCCATAGGTAGGTTTGCCCACCTATTATAGGGTCCAAAATAAAATTCTCGGGGCTCTGCCCAGGACCCCGTGTAGGGGGGCTACCAGCCCCCGACAGGGGGGGTTGCTTCCCCCCTGTTGTGAATAGCGCAATGAACAGGGGGATTTATCGCCACCCCGCCCCCACACCCCCCCCCTCCCCCGCGTGCGAATAATTTTGTAAAGAATATAACACACACAAAAAAACTTGTCGGTGCGACATTAATGCTCAACTTCTGCTTTTAACTTAGCCATCTCCTTTCACATTATTCGTGGCTAAGTTTTCTCATGCCATTTTTCTTAGCATCCTTCTACCCTTTTTTGTGGATTTTATTTGAACCCTCATTATGGCCATCAATAGCCTTTTATTCCCTCCATTTTTTTGATCCTTCACCTTCCCACTATGAGTTGCAGATAAGCTCTTGTAACAAGTATTCTCCATTTCTTGTTACTTGAACACATTTCCTCCCCTTGGATATTGGTGTTTCTTTGGTTCTCTCCACCAGAACCTCTTGAGTGATCCTTGCTCCTCTCTGGTTGTTGCACCTCCTACTCACCTCTTGAGAACTTCAGTTTCTCTCTCCTCTTAAGGATCTCTTGTGCTCTTCACTCTTCAACTGAAACTGGGTTCTAATTTTCTGCTACAATATTCTAGTTGCAGGTTCCTTTTGCCATAGTATTGAGAACACCATTTTTTCTCTCCTAAAATATTTATTATAGTAATGTTGCTACCAAATTCCTTATTAAACAAAATTTCAATGACTAGATTTATCTCCTTACCATAGGAGTCTTCTCCTCTTTCCTAGATGTACTTTGCTCCCAACTTTGCTTTAACAACTCCTCTTTAGCTCTTTTCATTATTTATCTCCTTTTGATGCAAATTCCTTAACCTTCTCTGCCATGGGTATCTTCACTCTCTCATCCCATTCATTTCATTTCTTTAATAAAACAAAAAATCATTAGTCACAACCATTTTTTTTTACCTCTCGGGATCTGCTCCAGATATAGATGATATTTCTTCCTTCATCTATCTCTGTAAATATCCATAAACTAGCTACAATATCCCTTTTAATCCTTGAATGATCTGATACCACTATTATGTCAAAGCCCTTTAGCGACCTGCCATAATTTCCCAGGATATGGGATCTTCAAACTTCACTTGCAAATACTCCTTTTTTTGGTCCTCCTTAAGTCCACGCGTCCTTTCTATTTTCCCTACTCCTTTAAATAAATCAAAAAGTTATTTTAATAATTTGGAGTGAACCCCCTCCAGCTCCCTCTCATATTGATGGCTTGAGGATCTTCATAAAAATACACACTAGAGCCATATACTCACATATTTTTATTTGTGAACCCTACTCTAACCAAACAAAGATTGTATAAATCATTTTGGCTCCTTATGAAAATTTGGAGTTTGGGCCTGACTATGAGGTTGGGGGTCGAGACTATTTGAAAACACCAACTAAAATTTCCAATCATGTCGACTTACCTCAACCCTGACTGCTTCTAATTCCTAAATATTCAACTGGGTCCCATTTGAGGTCGGGTCAGACTTGGTCCTCCTTTCTGCTATCATCTTGCACCTGACTCCTCCAATCCCAAACTACGTCAGCTCCTCCTCATGCTCTAAACTAACTAGTGCTAAACCTGACCAATTTTATGGAGGCCGAGTCTGACTGTTCAGGGTCAATTCCCTGTGTTTCCCTTACTTATTTTACTTCATGATATAATTTTCTAAGGATACAAATACCCATAGATCCAACTTCCAACATGAATTGTTTCGATGGTCCTTGAACAATAAACCTTCAATTTGTGCTTCTTCAACCATAGTCACCTTGAGACTGATCACTCCTGTTAATTCTCATCTATGTACAAAAAAATTTCGTATGAATATCTCCAATTTCTATGTGATTGTTATCAACGTTGCTCCATTAGTCAACCAAACTAATTCCTAGTTACATAAATTGTTTTTCCTATTTAAACAAGAATTAAAAGCAAGTGCTAAATCGTATGCACACATATTTTCTTTCTTCCATTTTAGTTAATCCTATCATATGTAGAGATTGAAAACAATCACAAGATTCCCCTTACCAATTATTAAACAAATGAACAATAATTTGTAACTTACAAAGACACTACACATAGGGATCATTCATCAATACACAAGAAATTTCAGAAACAATATTCGTGTAAAAAATCCTTGAAACCTTGCAACTACTAATTAGAGCAAACTGATCTGCAAAAGACACAAGATTTCTCTACCAAAATTTTGCGGAAAGAAAACAATGAATAGAAACACAATCACACATAAAACACAATAAATTTTCTAGGGAACCCAACTGAGAAAAAACCAAATTTATTGTCTTAAACAGGGAAAATTTTAGGGGCTAATATTCGCAGGTGGGCAAATTTTCCATGTTTATTCCAAAAATAGGATTTGCCAATTTCCATTTTTTTCTAAAATGATTCACCCAAATTTTATATTAGACCATTATTATACCTTAAAAATCGCCAAAATATTATATCCACTGATAATAAATCATTGGAAATCTAAATATTTCTACAAATATATCAACAAATTTTTAACAAATTGCATATTAGGGACTAGTGAGATTCACCAAGGTTTCTAAACTTTAATATAAACTTCCATTCTTAAAATTTTCCTTGGTCTTAAATCAATTCAGAAATTCGATCTATTACAAAGAAAGTGCTTCAAGCCTGAAGCTCCCTTCAATATTGATCAACTCTCTACAAGACTTTCCCAACACTTGGGAAAATAAGGCATGCTAGGAGGTCATATTTCCTAGTGCAATTATGCCCATCAAAAATAGTATTTCTCCTATTTCCTTGCAAAATTCCCAATAGAATTTCTCTGCATGCTTCTCAAGCTCTGCACACCAAAACATGTGTACCATAATAAATGCAATTTGTGCTTCATTCAATAACAAGGGGAAATTCAAATTGCATGACCTACTAGGGCTAATTTCAACAATTGCAATTAGTTAACTAAGAGTAAGTTGAGTTAACGAAAATCCAAATACTCAACTAAAGTCAAACTATCTCTATTCTAGAACTAGAGATATGTTTACTGACAAACACTAGATTTAACTCCACTAGATATCTAATTTTAGCCATAAACTAGTCCACAACTCATTGAAAGTCATCTAAATTGAGTAAAATGACAATAACTTAGTGATAGGCCACATCACACATGTTAACTAACAACTAACACAAGCATCTATGATATTGAATTCGAATTTGCATCTTTGACTAAGGCACAAGTCAAAGAATTCATTCCTTGCTACATTTTCAACACTCCCTCTTAGCAAGGAAGGGCTTCTTGGAATAACCTCATCCACCTGGATCTGTCTTCAACTTTACCAAGTTATTTGTTGCTGTAGCTAATCCCTATGAACTAGAAAGAGCCATGTACCCTGTGTATCATGGTGTTTGATTTTTAGTGTTGGGAGACTCAACTCTCTTTTGAGCTCCCTTAACCTAATGATCCACCCACTTGGCTCAAAATTTCCCTAAGTGGATGCCTCCACTCGCCCTGGGCTATGGTCCTCATCATCATCCTAATAGTCAACCAAACTACCAACTAGGTTAGACTGAAACTGAGATATTGGTTGAGGCTCCATCTTGAGAGCTCTATGATGCTCTCTCTCAACCACGACATCTATACTCTAGGAACTCCTTGCCCTGTTGTTCAAGCCTTCAGATCCATCAACCTCAAATTTTTATAGACTCTCGATCCTGATCCCAATCAGCTTGACTTATCTTGAAGCATAATGCTTGAGGGAGGCCTTCCCTTTGCTGAATACAACATCATACCATTTTTATTCAATTTTTTCTATTGAGACTAGGTTTTTCTTCAATCTTGTAACTTACATCACATTATTGAGATGGAGAAGGGAACCAAACTCCATCTTAAAGCTTATTGTACCAACTCCATTAGTCAAGTATCTACCACCATCTCCAAGCTCGATATGGAATTGCATACCTTTCTCCTAGAAATTTCTGAATATATATTTGTTCCTTGTCATGTGGAAGAATCCATGTCATAAATGTACCACACATTACCTTGTTAAGCTTGCCATGGAAGCTATTCAGGAGAAATACATTTCGACCAAAGAAGAGAGTGTTTGTCCTCCTGTTGCTGCTACAACATGCTTGCTGAATTTGGTTTTTGGACATTTTGTAACATAATGTCCAAACTCATGATAATGAAAAACCTTGATCTTTCTAAGATCCTTCTTCTCCTTGCCTCCATTTTGACCAGACTCAGTTTTTCCTTGGGCCTTCTCACCCTTGTATTTCTTCCCTTTGCCATCTAAAGCAATATTCTCCTCATCTTCTATCCCAAATGAGACTCCATTTCTTATGTTCTTTCTTATCTCTTCCTGCACAAGATATAACCATAGTCACTCCCAATCAATGAGCTTATCACTTCCATTCACTACATCCTAGAAATTATGCCAATATTTGTGAAGCCCAAGAAGAGCAAGGCTCACAAGCTGTGCTGGTGGAAATATCTCTCCCACACCTCCAAGTTCATATCTCACTTGAGAAAACATAGATAGATATGTAACAATGGGCTCATTCTTTCCCATTCGAATGTTCCTCAATTTTTCCTTCAAAGCAAGTTTTCCAACATCACTACTACTTTAAAATATATTACTAAGGGAATTCCACATCTGAAATATTGCCTCCTTCCCATGCAAATTTGGAACAATATGGTCTCTAACTCCTTCTAGGATCATCCTCCTAGCTCTGGAAGTGAGCTTCCTCCATTGAGCTAGTTGTTGTGCATATGATGCAAGAGGTTTAGGGATATCAATCTCGATATATTACAAAACCCCATTATCATCTAACACAACCTACATTTTTTCCTTCCATGCACAAAAGTTTGAAGTCCCTTTTAGGGCATACTTTATCCTCAAGCCATATGATGACATTATTTCTACACTATTTGATATTCTCTCCAATGCACTTTGAATCTAATCAAGGAAATCAATTTCTATCTTATTTTTAACTTTGATACCATGTAAAAAATCCTTGAAACCTTGCAAATACTAATCAGAGAAAACTTACCTACAAAATACATAAGACTTCTCTACCAAAATTCTATGGAAAGAAAACAATGAATAGAAACACAATGACACATAGAACATGATATTTTTTTGTGGGAACCAAACTGGGAAAAACCCCTATTTCTTGTATTAAATCAAGTGATAAATATGATCTATTACAAATAAATTGATTCAATCTTGAAGCTCCCTCCAATAATGATTAAATCTCTACAAGACTTTCCCGACACTTTGGAAAATAAGGCCTGATATAAGCTCCTATTTCCTATCACATTTATGACCCTAAAAAATGGAAATTTCCACTATTTCCTTGCACAATTCCCAAGATAATTTCCCAGCTTGCTTCTCAAGCTATGCACACCAAAACCTGTGTAACATAATAAATACAATTTGTGCCTTTATTCAATCTCAATAGTAAATTCGAATTGCATGATCTACTCAGGATAATTTTAGTAGGTGCAACTAGTTAATTGAGAGTAAGTCGAGTTAACAAAAAGTTAACTACTCAACTAAACTCAAATATATCTCTATTCTAGAGCTAGAGATCATTTAATTGATAGAAACTAGAGTTAGCTCCACTAGATAGTTAATTTTAGCCATTGACTAGTTCACAACTCACTAAAATCCATCTAACTCGAAGTAACTGACAATAAATCATTGATAAGCCACATCACACATGTTAACTGAGAACTAACCCAAGCATCTATGAGATTGAATTCGAATTGGAATATTTGACTAAGGAAAAATTCAAAGAATCAATTCCTTGCTACATTTTAAACACTCCCTCTTAGCGAGGAAGGACTTCTTGGAAGAAATTCATCCACCCATATTTGTACTCAACTCTACCAAGTTTTCTGCTGCTGTAGGTGCTCCATCTAAACTAGAAATAACCATGTACCTTGTGTATCTGGGTGTCCGCTTTTTGGTGTTGGGGGACTAAAATCTCTTCATAGCTCCCTTAACCAAATCCTCTACCCATTTAGCTCCAACATTCCATATACTAGAAGTCTCTGACTAAGTGGCTTCCACCACTCGCCCTGGGCTATGGTCCTAATCATCATCTTTTTGGTCAACCCAACTACCAGCTAGCTTAGACTGAAATTGAGATACTGGCTGAGTATCCATCTTGAGAGCTTTATCTCACTCTCGCTAAACCACCACATCCCTACTCTAGGAATTATCTGCCTTAATTCTCAAGGTTTCACATCCACCAACAACCAACTTTGTAGAGGCTCTCGATCAGGGAAAATTTTAACAATGGAAATTTATATTAAAGTTAAAAAACCTTGGTGAATCTTACGAGCCCCTAATATGAAGGTCGTAAAATTTTTTGTGAATTTTTTTTTTTAAGATATCCAAATTTCTAATGACTTCATATAGTCTCTTTAAAATTTTGGCGATTTTTAGCATAACATATTTTAATACTATAAAATTTGGGTGAATCACTTTTAGAAAAAATGCAAATTGGCGAATCAATTTTTGGGAAAATCCATGGAAAATTAGCCCACCTATGAATATTAGCCCCTAAAATTTTCCATGCTCTCGATCCTGACCCCAAACTGCCTGAATTATCCTGAAGCAGAATGCTTGAGGTAGGCCTTCCCTTTGTTGAATACAACATCATACTCTTTGTCTTCAATGGTTGTTGCTGAGACAAGGTTTTTCTTCAATCCTAGAACATTCATCACATTATTGAGATGGAGAAGGGAATCAAATTCCCTCTTAAAGCTTACTGTACTAACTCATTTGGTTAAGTATCTACCATCATCTCCAAGCTCGATACAGAATTGCATTTATTTCTCCTCCAAACTACCGAAGATATATTTGTTCCCTATCATGTGGAATGAATTCCCCGAGTCAATGTACCACACATTACCTCGTACTAAGCTTTCCGTGAAAGCTATCAAGGATAAATATAATTGGAACCGAGAAGAGAGTGCTTCTCCTCCTACTATTGTTGCAACATGCTTGCTGGATTTCTTGTTCGGACATTTTGTAGCATAATTTCCAAACTCATGATAGTTAAAATACTTGATATTGTAGCTAAGATCCTTATTTTCCTTGCCTCCATTTTGATTAAACTCAGTTTTTCCTTGGGCCTTCTCTCCCTTGGATTTCTTCTCTTTTCCAGATAAAACAAAGTTCTCCTCATCTTATGATCTGTATATGAAGTTGCTTGAGGTTTGTGAAATTTTGCAAGTGTTTCAATTAGGGTTTTAAGCCTCTTTTGTCAAATTATCAAACACATAAACATGAAATTTAAACTTATTTTTTTGCAGAAAAACATAATAAAATATCACTATAACAATAAATGCACATCAACAATTGATGAAGGAGTTCACCCATCCTGGGCTACATCTCCTGGTCCAGCTTCCAATGGTTGGGCCTCTTTTATTATGCTAAAAAAATGGTGTTTTCATACAATTTTAGTGCTCAAATGGCTTCAATATCTACTCTAAAAGCTTCATATCTTTCAAAAACCCCTTGTCTAGCCTCTTTCTACTCCCAAAAAGGATAAAAATTGAAGACATTATGAACTTTCCAAGTTTTGCTGCTAGTTGACCCATAAATTCGCCAAGTTCGGCCAACTGTCCTACAATTTCACCCATATTTCACCAACGGAGCAAAAAATTGGCGCAATTCCGGTGCAAATTGTGGGATGGTTTAAATTCCCAATAATGCCTTAAAAACTAATTTTAAATCATATATAACATGGTCGAATTAATTAATATTAATATTTCAAGAGCGTCGTATTAAAACTTTATAATAAAGTTTGAAACATATATGGTTAAGAAACTTTGTATGGCACATTGGTAGGCAGCTAGAAATGCAACTCAAAGGTCGCATGTTCAAACCCGTTGGAGTTATATCCACCTAACAAAATTTTAGTGGCCACCGAGGTTACATGTGGCAGCCTCTCGTTGGGCCACATGGCGACCTCTGGTTGGTCCACATCATTACCCCACAAACCAATAGAAATTCACCCATTCAGCGCCAATTAATTTCTGCCAAGAGTCAAGTTGTGGTAGGCCAAAAATTTGAAATTTTTATCCAATCAGGAGATCCATGTGGCAGCCAGCCACTAGCCTAAAATACACAATCAACAATCCTTTTTTTTTTTTCCAAAATTTGCCTGCTTGGCAAAAAAAAACATAACTCATTTACAAGAGCATACTGTGTCAGTTTTATGCGAAAAAAATTGTGTCAGATTTAGAATGACGAGATATACGCAAGCACATAGGTTTCGATCCATTCTGGCAACTTTCATTTTCGAGCATATTTTTTAGCACCAGATCACTCCTCCCCAATGGAAGCTTTTGGACCCTAAAAGCTATTTTATTACTGAAAATTTGGATGAGGGTACAACCCCCCTCACCTTTCCAGTCTCAATCCACTAGAATTTTCCAGAATTCAACAATTTGAGCTTTTCATGAAAACTAATATTTTCCCTTGATTCTAGAGACCTTGTCTTGCTATTGTAGATACCTTCTTGCTGCAATTTCCCAAAATTTGCAGAAGAAAAAACTATCCTAAAAGGAACAAACACATTCCCTCCTTGGTCTTCAATCAAAGAAAAATTGAACAACTTCAAATTCTTCTCACCTTGAAGACCGTCGACATGACAGTGTTTAGCATGTCTCACCTTGTGCTTGGCTCGACTCTTGATCAAATGTGATCGCCATCGCCATGCAACATCCAATTTCAAAGACATTACATTATGAAACCAAAAATAATAAACTTTGAACCCAATTCCCTCTTTTTCAAATTACTTTGATGCTTGGTCTTTGACCTTTTCACTCTCTTGCACTGGCATCTTGTTCACATCACTGCTCAACAATGATGCATGTTGCTACAATTTTAGCTCATATTGTTGACCTCTTTCAAGAGGAAACATGTTAAACTCTTTAAACATCTTATCACAACCATTAGAAACCTAAATTAAATCAGAATGTTCATTCGATGCATCTCCTTGAAAAGCCTCATTCACAACATCTTCATGCTTGAACATTAACAAAGAAATTTTTTGACTAGAATTCACAATTCTTTTCATTTTTCCAACATGCATAAGAGACAAATTCCTCTTCTTACTATGTGCTCTAGAAATGTACTGAATCCCATTATTGAACAAGTGATACTTATTCTCATTGCGATGAAAGATTGGTCTCCTATCATAAAGATATGGGCTATCCAAAATAATACAAGAAATATCAAGCGGACCAACATCAAGTTCAACTTCTTCAAGAAAGTTTGCAGTGAAAAACAAATCTAAGTATGCACTTACTCGTCACCTAAAAAATTGTATTCTTACATATCTAACCTAAAGGATAAGTTCTTGGAGGAGGAATTGTCTCTAAATTCAACTTCTTGACTAAGTCTTCAGAAATAAATTTTGCTTCTAAACCACTATCAAATAGGGTTGTCAATCTTGGTATGCTTTGAAATAACTCTAACATGGAAAATCTCAATTATTGTTTCATCCTCTTGAGTACTATTGAGACAAATTGAAGAACTAGTACTTGCAATGTCCTTACCTTTCAAACCCATTGTAGTGATCTTTGTTCATATCCAGAATCATAACCTAAATTGTGTGTTATTGTTGCAACTATCTTCTCCTTCTCCTTGTTTTTAAGATTTTTGCATCTTATCTCTGGATGAAGTTTCCATAAGTGATTTTCAACATGCCCATATTTGGAACATTGTTTCCATGTGAGTTTTTTTTTCTCCATCTTTATGGAAGCATTATTCTTGCCTTTACCCATTGAACTTACCCTTTCCTTTCTCTCCAGACTCAAAGGTATCCTCACTTATCTCCTATGAAACATGTTTCCCTCTTTCCTCTAGATGTGTGGTCTGGACACATATTTTATCTAAATTTGAAGGATTAAATATGAGAATAGTATGTCTTAGGTAACTATGCAAACCTCCAATTTAGTTTAACAAAGTTTCTTGAGATGTCAAATCTACACCCAAAACTAGTGCTCTTCTGCTAAACTCTTGAGTATAGCTTTGAACACTTTGTCCTTTACGTGTCCCAAAGTTTTGCTAGTCCATTATAGCCTTTTGCTTTTATTCTAATCGATAAAATTATCTCCTTAAGGCAACAACAAAATCATTCCAAGGGGTTAAGATCTTACCATGTTTCTTCATGTCCTCTTGAGTTTTGACTTCCCACCAAATAAGAGCTGCACTTTCCAATATTAGTGAAGCAAGTTGAATCTTGGTGTAATCATCCTTGATACTTTGTATCCAGAAATACACTTCAAGTTGACGTACCTAATTTTCTAATATTTTAGCATCTACCTCTCCACCATACATAGGAAAATCAAACTTAATGTCAAGCTTCAAAAATGGACTTTTACCATGACCTTTTCGAGATTGTGGAGGCGATTGTGAAGGGCTTGTTGTGCAAGAAGATGATGGTGAAGATGGTGGTGAAGAGAATGGTGGTGTCAAAGGTGGTTTTTCACCATTCCCATTACCTTTTTTAGGCTTGTCTCCATATCCTCCTTCTCCTTTTCCAGACTCATCTCCCTTTGGAATATTGGATCTCTTACCTTGAAATCTTGTGTTTCTCTCCTCATAGAGAAATTTAACCATTATTTTCATATCAAAGAATGATTTCCTGAAGGATTTTTCATCCTCTGACATATTTTCAAGCTCTCCTTCATGTGACATCCTTGCTGAAGCTTCAACTGTAATTTGAGGTTGAATTTGCAGTGGAGATTGTGGCAAACTTTCTCTCCTTGTCCTTGATCTAACTTTAGGACTTACAACCACAAGATTTCCTTCTCCTCTCTTGAGCTTCAACCTTGTAATAATAACATACACTTTCAAACAATTAAAACCTCACAACAATAAAGAAAACCTAAGCTCTGTTACCAACCTGATTTTTATATGAATTTTCGTGAGGTTTGTGAAATTTTGCAAGTGTTTCAATTAGGGTTTTAAGCATATTTTGTAAAATTTATATACACATAAACATGAAATTTAAACTTAGTTTTTGTAGAAAAACATAAGACAATATCACCATAACAGTAAACACACAACAAAAATTGATGAAGGAGTTCACCCCTTCTAGGCTACATCTCATGGTCCAACTTCCAATGCTTGGGCCTCTTTAATTATGCTAAAAAAATGGTGTTTTCATACAATTATAGTACTCAAATGGATTTAATACTTTCTCCAACAACTTCAGAGCTATCAAAAACCCCTGTCTAGCCCCTTTTTGCTCCCAAAAAGGATAAAAGCCGAGCTCTCTACCTTGTTTTCAACTCTAATACCATGTAGAAAATCCTTGAAACCTTGCAACTATTAATGAGATCAAACTGATCTACAATAGAAATAATATTTCTCTACCAAAATTCTCTGGAAAGAAAATAATGAATAGAAACAAAATCACATATAGAACACAATAATTTTTTTGGGGAACCCAACTGGAAAAATTCCCTATTTCTTATATTATATCAACTGAAAAATCTGATCTATTACAAAGAAATTGCTTCAAGCCTGAAACTCCCTCTAATACTGATCATCTATCTATAAGACTCACCCAACACTTAGGAAAATAAGGCCTGCTAGAAGCTCCTACTTCCTAGCGCAATTCTTCCCCTAAAAAATAGGAATTTATGTTATTCAATTGTGCAATTACCGGGAGAATTGATCTATTTGCTTCTCAAGCTCTGCACACCAAAACCTATGTACCATAATAAATACAATTTGTGTCTTCATTCAATATCAATAGAAAATTCAAATTGCATGAACTACTAGGGATAATTTCAACAGGTTCAACTAGTTATCTGAGATTAATTTGAGTTAACAAAAAGTCAACTACTCAATTAAACTCAAATATTTCTCTATTCTAGAACTAGATATTAGATAACTGACATACACTAGAGTTAACTCCACTATGATAGCTAATTTTAGCCATCAACTTGTCCATAACTCACTAAAAGTCACCTAACTTGAATTAACTGACAATAACTCAGTGATATGCTACATCACACATGTTAGCTGACAACTAACTCAAGCATCTATGAGATTGAATTCAAATTGGTATCTTTGACTAAGACACAAATCAAAGAAGCCATTCCTTGCTACATTTTCAACAATTCATTTTTTAATTGGGAAATATATATACATTAAGACTTACAAATCTCCTTCCAGGTTTTCCCTCAAAAATGTACTTGGGAGCTTCCTCTCCAAGTTCAGTGAACCTTTAATTTCTGGGAGACCTCTATTGCCTACTCAACAGACACAATTACATGATACAAATCATTAGTTGGATTTAAAATATATCAATAGAAACATTAAGATTTGGACATCTCTCAGGTGCATAAAACTACTAGATTCATATCCCTACACCTATTGCATTTACAAAATCCCACTTCGCATGTACTAAAAACCGAGAACTCAACATAATGAAAATGAAATACATGGAAAATTACAACCTACATTCCTAATTTGTACAAAATAAAGTCTCACTTCTATAATTTTCATGGGCCCCTCTTTGTTTGGAAAACATGGTGTTGATGCTTCTGCATCAAGTTTGTAAGATTTTAGGAATTTTTTTGGAAAGTTTTCACTTTCCTATTGTCTAGTTCAATTGTAGTTTCAAGATGGTATTTTGAAGTTTTAGTTTCACAAAAATATTCCTTTTTTCTAAGCTAATCGTAAAACACTCTCTCTATTATGGCGTTATTTGATGTAACTATTGCACTTCAAACATATATTATTATTTAATAAAAAAATCCTTTCTTATTATTATTTTTTATGAATTGATAATTAAAAGCAATGAAAATATATACCTTATAATAGGGTATGTGGAAGATGTTTTCATAACAAAAAAATAAACAACTATGTAACTAGGTAAACCATATGAATTATGTCAAAAAACTGTAACTCAGTTCATATGAACCTTGTTTATATGATATATATTTTTAAATTAAGAAATTTAATTAAAAGAGAAAAAAGAGAATAACTAAGATAAATCCCAAACTTTGATTTATGTATACAGGTGAAATCATGAAGACGGGTTACACTTTGGGGCCAAATGTGGCGATGAAATTTCAAGATTTTCCTCTTTTATCAAATTGCAGCCCTCAAAATTCATATAAGGATTGTGAATTTTGATTCGGAGTAAAAACATAATATGTGGAGAATTATGTTGTTTTCCTAATGATATTTTTTTGCAAAAAAAAATTAGTCTTGTATAATCTCTCAAATTTACATTAAATGCAATATATGCTCTTGCAAATTTTTGCAAAACTTAAGAGGTATGTGTGTGTTCACGTAGCATAACTTAATATAAAATTTGTGCGTGCGTGCGTGTGTATATGAGCATGATATACAAAGAGAGAAATCAGTTTTCTATATTAAAATTTTCTTTTTTTATGCAAGATTATATTTTTTATTATTTTTCGAATTTGGCGAAGTAATATTTAAATTGAATTTTGGAGACACATGTGTTCACGTAAGATTTTTTTCAACTCTTTAAATATTTGAAAAAACCAAGAGTTCCATTTTGAAGAGGACTTGTAAATGAAGATAGTGACATTTTTTGAATTTTTGCATTGTGTATATTTTATGTTATTGATTTTTTATTGAGCCCCTTTGAAATTGTCCAAAGAAATTTCAAGCGTTATGTTTAAAAGAAATTAGATAAAAAATATCATATGAATTATAAAGCATCAAATCCATATGCCATTGGATAGAGGATTATTTCACAAATCCATCATGATTAACTCTCCCACTCAAGGAAAATTTTTTCCCTAAATCCGATAGGGTACAAAATGGGGTTGTAGAGAAATCTATAGAAGAGGTGTTGAAACTTTGATTTCTAGGATCTTTGGAGCTCGACTGAGCACTTCAAACACTCGATTGAGTGCTTAAATTAAAAATTCAAATTTCTCGATTGAGGCATATACGTGGCTAACCATCGGCTCGATCGAGCCATTAAAAGCCTAACCTTCCAACCTCCTACCAGCTTTTATTAATGATATTAATGATAAATGTTATGGCTCAAGGTCTTGATCGAGCCTCTGCTGTCAAAAAAATAAATTATACTCTAAATTCAATTGTAGAAAAAAATAGCAACAAACATTCATTCATAGAGAAATATCAGAGCGTGAAAATTACACAAGATTTCACAACAAACATGGGAAATTGGAGATTTGGATCTCGAAAATGAAAGAAAATACCATCCACACAGGAAATATGAGAGAAATCTAGATAAAGGATGAGAAAAATACGTCATACATTGAGAGAATAAGAATATCACACAATTCAAGAAATTCATGTAAATACAGGTAATTCAAATAGTCTCACTTCTCATATTACTTGCTCCATATTGTATGCATTAGGAAATATGATTGAAAACCATAAACAAATGGAGAATGAAACAATAAAACTAGGATTAAATAAGAATTGAAAGAAATACCATGTAGTTATAAAAATGAGATGTAATAACAACTAAATAAAACCACTTGAAACCATGCAAATGATTGCAAACCACTTGAAACCATGAAAATGATTGAAAACTACTTGAAACCATGTTTTATTGGAATTTTTGAAACCACTTGAATTCATTAAAATTATGAACCACCTTTGAATTTTAATGGTTTAAGATAACCCAAAAAAACTAAGGATGTGATTTAACCAAAGAAAACCACTGGAACATAATTTCCATATATTATTTACATGAATTACAATTCATGACAATTCATTTACAAGAGAGATTAGAAAAAATGGTTGTCACATAGGTGCTCCAAAACATATAAACATTATTTTTATTAATGTTTTATATCCAAAGTAGGAGTTAAAAGAGAGAAAATGTGTTAAGATCTAGAAGGAGCAAGAATATCCCTACTTCCAATGTGCATGAACTGAGAAGAATTCTTTGTTAAACATATATAAAAAGATTATTTTTTGCAACATTCATCATCATATATAACATTTAATGGTTCTTTGAATCATAAATTATGATCCCTACCTTTGAAAACCTCACAAGTTTCTTCTTTCAATTCTCACATGAAGGTTATGGGATTCGTTTAAAAAAGAACGAGCTTTTTTAAAGACATAGAAAGTGTAGTGTAGATTTGTGCTTGAACAAAAAGGAGTATATGATTGCATAAAACTATAATTCTCCATGGAAGACTCATGTGATTAATCAATAGTAAATTCATAAATAATGAATGCAAAAGAAATAAATTAGCATGCATGTATTGATGATATGCTAGAAATGTTTACAATGTTAATCTTCTTAGACTATGGAAATATAATGTCGATTAAATTCATCTAGTTGTTTCTCAACATGTAATCGTGGAATATATTGCAAAATATGATTCAAAAGTAAGAAATATGAGTTCTTTATTTTAAAAAAATTCAAGATTTGATGGAAATAATTGAAAACATAAAATGTATTGGATATCCATGTTTCCACGTGCATAAAAAATGCTCCTTGTAGAAAATATAGTTTTTAAAATCCTCTTACCCCTCCTTGTGCCCTTCTTTATTGTTGTGCTAAATTTTCCATGTACATTCTCCAAAAAAAACACTCAAATAATTTGTGCCCCTCTTCACCACAAATGATAACAATGTCTATTCATTGTTGATAAGACCTTGAAGCATCTTCCTTTTCTCTAAATCCACTAAAACCTCTATCTCTTGATTTCTTTTTGTTTCCTTATAACAATTTCATTGTCCTTCTCATACCACATTTCTTCCATTTTATTTGGAATTGTGAAATTATCTACAGTTATGATAAGTTCATCCTTTAAGAAAGTTCTTCTTATTATTGTTTTATGGTAATTTTAGTTACACATTTAAAACGTTAAATGATATGGTGCTTCTAATGAAGAAAAAAAATTCCAACTAATTTGATTGTGTATAGTAGGCTCTCAAATATTAACATACTTAAAAATTAGTTGAATAGGCTCCTTATTTTATCGTGGAGTGTGTATTTATGTATTATATGGTTTTTTAGTCACAATTATCTTATAGGCGATTAAATTTGTATAAATTTATAGATATAGATTGTGTTTTCTCACATGAAATAAATTTGGCCCTTCAATTTGGTAATCACTAGCTTGATTTTTCAAGAATATCTCATTCTCTCAAATTCAAAAGATTCATCGCATCATTAAGTTCTTTAAGTAATAATTCCCTCTAAAATATTTATTAGAAGTTTCCTATATAAAAATTTGAACTTAATTTCTATTAGTCTTTAGTTCAACAACCTTGCAAATTATTATACAAATGAGTAGATTTAAATGATTGAAATGTTTGGTATATGATTGATCCGAATTTATGCAGGAACGAAACAGAATACACATATAACCATAAATACAAATATGCAGTGGAAATAACACTTCATTTCATTAATATCAAATAACTGAAATTTGCTTACAGACAGAATGGAAATAAACTAGCTAGGGTGCTGGTAACTTATCTCTGAGAAGTGATGTGGCAGCTACAGGCCTCTGAAATTTGTTACAATGAGGCTTGAGGGCCTATTTATTATAGAGAAAAAATGGAAAACCATAAACATCCAAAAACCTAACCTTAAGAGTTGAAGCATCAAAACTATGGGCCTCGTTTGGGTAAATTGGTGTTTCAACTTCCCGGGGTCGTGACTTTGGCATACTATCTTCGTTTGACACACATGATACATCATTAGAAAGATCTATCCGAGGACTACAATTTTTATATGCAAATTATCTATTCTAGAATGAAATCATATTTTTCAGAGGCGCGATGCCCAAAAAGCATCGTTTAGGGCCTCAAAACAGCTCCAGAAGTTAAGGACCCAAAAAGATGCTAAAAATAGTAAGTTGTCCTGAAACTGAAAAATTGGAAGAGAAAATGGTGGGGCCCCAAGTGGAATAGGTGGGTGGCAACCAAAATCCACATGGATTGGTCCTCCCACCTTAGGAAGCAATGGTCCCCATTGCGTTGAGTTACTCCATGAGATGAGGAAACTTATGCTGAACTTGGTCCCTGGTGAACCACTTGCCTTGGTGCAGGAGTTAGCCAACTTTGACAATCCGATACAGTTTGATCTTCTGTTGGTGAGTGGTCTTGATTTTCATGTCCATGATACACTCTGTGGTGGCATGTTCCATGCAGTCTGGGTTCAAATCTGTTGGTGTGAGTTGTTCTGCAATTTTAGAGGTGTCCAGTAGAAGTGGGAAGTAGGGACGAAGGCGGTCCACATTGAATACTGGGTGCAGACCAAGGAATGGAGTAATACTGAGCTCAAAGGCATTTTTCCCTACAGCCTTGGTGATGGTGTATGGCCCATATCAAAGCGTGTGAAGCTTGCGGTGGGGTCTAGTGAGGCGCTCCTTCTAAAAATGTAGCCACACTTTGTCACCCACCTGGAAGTTGTGTGCCACTCGATGTTGATCATGTCGTTTCTTGTACTCACCATTGGCTCTGTCCAATATGTCATGAACTTGTTGGCGGATGTGGTTAATTCGTTTGATAAAGATGTTCTCTTTGTCAGCTTCAGACTAGACATGAGTCGAATTGGCCTGAGTAACTGTAAATGGCATGGCTACGTCAATGGGACAGAGCGGCTAGAATCCCAAGCCCACCTGAAAGGGGCTATGGCCGGTTGAGCCGTGGAGAGCTCGGTTATAACTGTGTTGTGCATAGGGGAGGCTCTCATCCCATGTGCATGGATTCTTTGAATTGTACATGTGTAGAATGTGTACAATCATCCTGTTGACGACCTCTGTTTGGCCATCAGTTTGGGGATGGAAAGCTATGGACTTGGTGAGCTTGGTGTTTAGCATTAACTAGAGGCTAGACCAAAATGTGCTGAGGAACCTGCTATCCCAATCTAATATGATAGACTGTAGGATCTCAAAGTGCACCCACACTCATTCAAAGAAGTGTTTAGCAGTGGCTTCTGCTTTGATATTCTTCTTGCAGGCTGCCATAATGGACATCTTCGAGAATTTTTCGACGTCCATGAAAACACAGTCATTTCCATGCTTAGTAGAAGGAAGGCCCGACATGTAATCCATGGAGATGGATTCCCAAGGTCGACTAGGGGTAGGTAATGGAGTATAGAGGACTTGCTTCTTGATGTTCAGTTTGGAAATGACACAAGCATTGCAGGATTTGATGTACTTCCCGACATCCTGTCGAAGGTTCAGCCAATAGAAATACTTCTGCAGTACTGCCACTATTTTCTCGACCCCGAAATGTCCAAAGACTCGACTATAGTGTGCTTCCCATATCATCTTGGCATGCTCGCTTGAAGGAACAAAAAAGTGTCCCAGGTGACATAACAATGCATATTGGAGGTGAAAATTTGGAACTTGCATACCCCCCAAGAGTGCCTTGTATGTGTGGTCGAATTCTAGATCGCTCTTGTAGAGAAGCATCCAATCAGAAGTCTCGTGTCCACAAGAGTTTAGAACGGTGGTTAGGGCCACGATTGGTGGTCGGTTGAGGCAGTCTGCAACATTATTGGTGCTACCCTTCATGTACTTGATGTTCAAATGAAACTGTTGCAGATATGTGGACCAATTATGATGGTGATCATTCTGCAACTTCCCTTGTGTCTATATGAACTGCAGGGGTCGGTGGTCTGTGCGGATGATTGTTTCCTTCCCCAAAATGTAATGCTTCCATTGTCGAAAAGCCTCCATAATGGAATACATTTCTTTGTCACAAGTGGGATACTTTCGAACTGTGTCAGACAATGTCTCACTATGATATGCCACTAGATGCCCCTGTTGATTAAGAACTGCCCCAATAGCATAGTTAGAGGCATTTGTCTCAATATCAAATGGTTGTTGAAAGTCTGGTAATGTGAGCACTGGGGTAGAACAAAGGCGATGTTTCAATTCTACGAATGCTTTCTGTTGAGATTCTGACCAAAATAATTTTTCTTTTTCTCCTCCCTTGGTGACTTGACTCAAGGGCCAATTTATATGAGAGAATACCAACATGAAACTATGGTAGAAATTAGCAAGACCGAGAAAGCTACAAAGCTCTGTTAGAGTGGTTGGGGCTAGCCAATCCTAAATGAATTGGATCTTGGTTGGATCCACATGCACCCCCCTTTCATCAATAATGTATACCAGATATTGCACCTAGGTCATGCCAAAAGTGCACTTCTCCAAATTGGCACACAACTTGTGTTTTCATAGTGTTTGGAGGACTTTTCGGATGTGATGGAGGTGCTCTTCCTAAATCTAGCTGAAGATTAGAATGTCATCCAAGTACACCACTGCAAATGAGTTGGTGAATGTCCACAAGATGTTGTCCATCAACCTCATGAAGGTTGCGGGAGCATTCGTTAACCCAAAAAGGCATGACCAACCATTCAAAAAGGCCCTCCTTGGCTTTGAAGGCATTTTTCCACACATCGGAGGGTTTGATTGGTACATGGTGATACCTAGACTTCAAGTTGATCTTGTTGAAATATTTCGCCCCTTTGAGTTGGTCCAAAATGTCATCAATCTGTGGGATCGGGTACCTATTTTGGATAGTGATCTTGTTCAACACCTGATAATCAATACAGAGTCTCCAAGTCCCATATTCCTTCTGTACCAAAATGATCGGGCTCCCACAAGGCGATGAACTTGGCCGAATGTGACCTT
Source organism: Pinus albicaulis (assembly GCA_034641835.2). NCBI lineage: Eukaryota > Viridiplantae > Streptophyta > Pinopsida > Pinales > Pinaceae > Pinus > Pinus albicaulis. The sequence goes on from CM076574.1 coordinate 390,959,839, forward strand.
TCTACATTAGCTCCTGAATTTGCCTCTTGATTTCATCATTCTCTAGAACAGAGCATCGATAGATAAGTCCATTAGGTAGCGGCACACCTGGGGTCAGATCAATGGGGTGTTTGACTTGACAGTGTAGAGGAACCCCTCTGGGTGAGGTGAAGATGTCCTCGTACTCCTCCACAACCTTGTCCATTTGTTGTTGTCGTGTCGAGGAGCCCTGTCTGGAGTTCGTGGCCACAGTATTCTTCTTACCCTAGGGGTGTATCATTAGAAAAACAAATTTCCTGGTTTGGGAAATGGGCTTACTGCATTTTTTTGCAGTAACAAAAGAGATAGTGGCAGGTGGTGGTACCTCTGGTATCCTGTACAACTTATTTCCCAAAGTAATAATAACAACGCAAGGTCGGGACTCATACAAAACATGTCACTTCCACAAGTATGGTTGGCCTAATAAAACATCAGAAACATCAAGAGGAGCAATTTCACATAATACCTCATCCATGAAGGGCTTAATGCTATAGGGAAGGCGACACTTCTGGCTGACGCGGAGATCACGTCCTTGATGAAGCCACCTGATGGTGTATGGATGTGGGTGTTATATGGTTAGCAAGCCCAACTACTTCACGACGTCTACTGAAATGAGGTCCTTTTGGCTCCCATTGTTGACAATGAACTATAGCGAGGAACCCTTTATCCACATAAGGGAGTGGAAGAGACGCTCATCCTCATCTGGATCTTCTAGTTCCTCCTTTTGGATCTTCGTAGTGGCAACAGTGGCATTGGGCTCTGCATCAATAATCTGTTTCCCTTTGTCATTCCCCTTGTCAGGTTCTGATTCAGAGTCGGAGCATGCATCTGACTTAGAAGCCCTCATCTTGGCCACCAACGACTGCTTGGCCCGACACTCACTTGTGTTGTGAGTGTAGATTTTATGGAACTCACACCACTTTCCTGTGTCCTTTGGATTCGTGGTGTTGCCCTTTTCTTGTGGCTTTGGTAGGTTGTCTTAGGCTACCATGCCTTGGCTTTGTCCTTTGTTTTGTGGTTTGGAGGCACCTTTCCCTTGCTTTTGATTCGCATATCCAAAGTCTCGCTTCTTCTGTTTAAAATTCTGCTCAATCTTGGTAGTATACCGGTATGCCGTACAAAGCGAGGAGATGTCGAGTAACTCAATTTCCTCCAGAATGTGTCTATGTAGACAACTATGATACTTTAAGACCAAACATTTCTCTGAATCTTTGATACCCAATTTTTTTCATAGGGTATGGAAGAGATTCATTAGCTCATGCACATCTTGATCCCTTTGTTGCTGCAGCGTGGTCCATTGTATGTACTTGTCCTCGTAGCTCCCCATGGGATAGTATTTTTCCTTGATGGCGTCTTAGAAAGAATTCAAAGTGGGTACGGCTGAGAAAAGAGAGGGTTATGTCTCTTCCTTTTTCTCATAGTAGGTTTCCCACCAGTCCTTGACATGTGGGGTAGCTTTGAGGAGTGCAAAAATAATCTTCTCTCGGTCGGAAAATTCATGAACCGAGAAATATCCTTCTAATAGATCCAACCATCTATCTATGACATTTGCATCTATTTGACCCTCAAATATGGGAATTTCAAAGTTTACTTGTACCTTAAAGGGAATCGAGCCTCCAGAGTGGTTTTTGGATGCAGATGCGCTGCCGGTGGGCAGTCGTTGAAGGATCTGAGAAAATTTATCCATCATCACGTTCCTTTGTTTTTCGAGGGCCTCAAGAAATATTTTGATAGGATCTCTTGCTCCCTCATTTTTCTTTTTTTCCCCCATGGGCAGCCATCAGGATTTGCGAGGCTGATATTGCAAAGGTTCAACTAGATCGAGCCCTAACTCCTTACACCTGACCTCCTTGGGGACATGCAAAGAAGGATCGAGAAAAATCAGACCGCTTTGATATCACTGATCCGTATTTATGCAAGAACGCAAAAGAATACACATATAACCATAAATACAAAGATGCAGCGGAAATAACACTTCATTTCTTTAATATCAAAGAACTGAAATTTTCTTATAGACAGAATGGAAATAAACTAGCTAGGGCACTGGTAGCCTATCTCTAAGAAGAGATGTGGCGGCTACATGCCTTTGAATTGTGTTACAATGAGGCTTGAGTGCCTATTTATTATAGATAAATAATGGAAAACCCTAAACGTCCAAAAACCTAACCCTAGGAGATGAAGCGCCAAAACTATGGGCCCCGTTTGGGTAAATTGGTGTTTCAACTTCCCAGGGTCGTAACTTTGGCATACTATCTCTGTTTGACGTACATGATACAATGTTAGAAATATCTAACTGAGGACTACAAATTCAGACTGTGAATATTGATTCTAGAACATAATCATATTCACTAGAGGCGCGATGCCAAAAAAACGTCGTTTAGGGCCTCAAAACGGCTCCAGAAGTTCAGGACCCGAAAAACTGCTAAAAATAGTAAGTTGTGCCAAAACTGAAAAAATAAAAGAGACAATGGTGGGGCCCCAAGTGGAATAGGTGGGTGGCCACCAACATCCACCTCGATCAATGATATATATGAAAAAAATATAATACTTTCCCTGTTACTGTAGGGATCACTTTTAGTTTGGGATTTATATAGTCTTCTGAAAGAAATGAAAAATTGTTTCTAAGAATAAGTAAATTTGAAAAAGGCCTTGAAATGTTTCACTTCGTTATAGAAATCACTTTTAGTTTAGTATTTATATAGTCTCTTGAAGAAATGAGAAATTGTTGCTAAGAAGAACTAATTTTGAAAAAGGTCAAATGCTTCACTTAGTAAATGAAGACAATATTCCTATGATCTATCAAATTATTTTATAAAAAACAATAATATTGTATTTTATTAATTGTTTATAGAAATATATTTAACCACACATTATAATTATATAATAAATATTTCACACATGCTTCCAATTCAAACACTTTGTATGTGCACTAGCTTCATCTTGCACACACCATTAGTACTAACCAATTTTCTTTACCAACCATTACAAGTAGATTAATTGAGGCTTATATTTTAATTATAAATTTTCCACACAAACATATCCTCACATAGTATAATTAGGAAAGAAGTAAGTGGTCCATCGTCCCTACATCATTTATTTCCTTGCAAGGAACAAACATCACATAGTGTAATTATGGGAATTGTATTTTATTAATTTTTTATAGAAATATATTTAACCACACATTATAATTATATAATACATATTTCACACATACTTCCAATTCAAACACTTTGTATGTGCACTAGATTCATCTAGCACACACCATCAGTACTAACCAATTTTCTTTACTAACCATTACAAGTAGAGTATGTTAATTCCCAAATCCACCTTAGGCTGAAGGAAGGCGAGATTCAGGGTAACACCAAACCACGCTCAGCCTCGTAGCTAGCCCTACGAGGACAGGAGAGGGCTCTCTCTGGGTCAATCTCAATGAAAATATTCAAAGGGGCTTGAGATGATGATAACAACAACTGATCTTAGGCTAGATAAACAAATAGGAGGGTTTGATTTTAATTTTTAGGGGTTTTTGTTGGAAAAAGGGAAAAACAATTTTTGGGCTTGGGGATGAGGCCAAATTCTTGTAGAGTTCAAGTTGGGGTAGGGTAGGAAATGACTTTGATGTCTTAGATTCAATGAATGGATATAAAATACTACTGAGAAGCTGAAGAGGGCAAGAAGGTGCAAGGATCCTCTTCAAACTGACGAAAAACATATAAAACTAAACAAAAGTTTAAGGCAGAGCACCAACAAATCAATGAATTCTACCTCAATTACTCATTTGTTTAATTCAGAGGCATAGAGAAGGGAAATGGAATACATATAAAATTAATGAAAATTAAAATAACATGAGAAGAACATCATCAAAACTCAGAAGCCACAAGGATCCCAACAAGTGCTGCAAAACTCTGGTGTTTCCTTTGCCAAAAATCAGAAATGAATGTACAATGAGGTGCCAAACTTTTCCCAAGTATCCAACCCTGAAAATGTCTCAGAAAATAAAATATATAGACCATCCTAACCCCATCCCATGCCTCTAGGGGTCGAGCTCATCCTTATAGGAGTTGTTTCAACCAATTCTAAACATGGAGCTAAAATCTAGGTAGCCAAACAACTTGCCTCTATATGCTAGGAAACTGATCCATTCACTTAATTTTCACTTTTTAGTGAATGAATCCTCTAGAAAAAGTAAAAACATGCCAAATTTACATCATATTCATCAAATTACATCATGTTAGGTCAATCATCACATGAAAAAGTAAAACTATTCAAAACTGGGCGAATTTCTGAGCTGAAGAGTGAAAATGAGGTAAAATTTCTCTATGCTCCGCGCTCAAAAACTCAATGCGTCGTGCCACTTTGAGCCTATTTTTGGGGCACTTCCCAAAGTCAAAATTGAGCTCATGATAGCTCGTTGGAAAGCCATGGATGTCTGCTATCCAAACCAAGTGGAATTTTTCAATTTGGATGTCATTTTCCCCTCCAAAACTGCAATCTCCCAAGACTGGTTCTTGATGGTGCAAAAAGTGGCAGAAAGGCCATCTTCAAGGTGTTTTTGGCCCTTTAGGCAGCCCAGAATTTGATGAAATGCTTCCGCCATTCCTGAACATACATAATATATCATAAAAAACCCAAAAATGAAAATTTTTCCTCCATAAGATGTCCCAATCATAAGCGTGCGTCGGGTGGCGCGACGCGTCTGGCGGAAAAACCTGTTTTGCAACCAAAATTTTCAAAAATGACAAAAACTTCTCCAAATTTGCTGAAATTTGGAGTGAAGGTCTCCCATCATGTCTCATGCTCAGCCAAGGAAGCTTCAGCCAAGATTCAGAGTGGATCCAGCCTTTTTCGACGTTTCAATGCTTTTCTCAGCCTCGCCTTCAGGATCTTCATTTTTGCTCTGCAAACGTGTGTGCGGGCCCAATAGTGATTCTTCATGTGTCCGAGCATGTCTTTGTCCCTATTGGCCTTCGCCAACAGCTTCTCCAGATGAATTTTGACTCTCTTAAGGCAAGTTTCTTGCTCAAAAGGTGTCATGTCACATGGTCTCTTTCGGGCCAATTCCCGGTCTTCAAAGATTTTCCGCAACTCTATGAGTGTCTGCTGATCCTCCAGTTGTTTATTCCACTGCTCCAAGTAATTTATAACCCACTGAGATGTCTACAACTTCACGGTCAAAGTGTCAATCTCAGCTTTTTTTTCCTGGATGGTCTCTCTCATCTTTGAGCTAGGAGAGCTCAAATCAACATCGATGGGTGTAAACTCAGCGTCTTGGCCTCCTGAAGGGCCCTCATCGTGCATAGGCTTCTTGCATCTGTCCTGTACCTGTGCTGATGTAGAAGGCGAGATCCCTTCCACGTCAAGTGGAGATAGTACTCGCGCTGCTGATGAAGATAACGAGACCCCTTCCACCCCTGGTGGAGATAGTACTCGTCGTGCTACTGCAAATAAGGCTCTGTGGCCTCTCTGATATGTCACACACACTGGAGCACTGATAAGCTCAGTCTCAGGAACCTCAAACTAATGTGAAGGCTCTGCCTCATCATGAACAATCTCGGGAGGAGGCTGGGGGGCTGCAAAGAAGTCACGGGAAATGAAATCATCCCATGTGATGCCCTGCAATCCAAGCTGATGTACTACAATGATTTTAATGAGCGCATAATGATAAATGTTGTTATGCTGCTGCTTCGGAGTCTTCTTCTGCACAAGGGTAGTCATCCGCTCTATGTTTCGGCACATGAAGTATGGAATATTCATCAGTCGCACCCTCGTGAAATGCATCAAGAGTCTGACATGGTATGCATAAAGGCGCGAGAATCTACCCTCACAGTTGAAGTATCTAATGATGAGTTTCATTAATGGCGCATAAGACTCCTTCAGAAACCGGAACGGGAATACTCTGCTCAACTACCTCAAATATCCAGGCCTAATGTAAGGTTCATAATATGCTCTATCCAGCTGTTGTCTCTTGTTCCACTCCTCACCAATGTTCAGTATCCCGGTCACCTCAGAAATAGTCTCTGGTATCAAGGTGAAGTTCACTCCAGCAATATTTACATGACCACCACACAAATGTAGGACAAATAAGCGAACCAACTCTGGATGGTGCTGAATCTGAGATATCATCTCGCAATACCGAAAACATGAATGTTACTGAAAGCATGTCATTACAAGCAGGCATGCCTGCAATTGAACCAAAGAAGTGGGCTTCTCTCTGACGTGCCTGCCACTTTTATGAGACCTCCTCGGTACATTTAGCTCTGTGGTTGAATCACTATCCTGCTCATATCCCTGCTCATATGATGAATTTTTCTCTAACATGATGCTGAAAGCAAGGTGTTTAACAAGTATGTGCTGATATATGTATGGTGAAAACAATAGTTTGGTGTATGCTTTGATGCCAAATGTGTCACATATATAATAAGGTGCTGTGGAGAAATGTCACAATGGGAAAAAGGACTGTCAAGTAAGATTTAAGTATGAGGACAGTCACTGTTTGGGGGACTTAGGGATTTTGGGATTCATAAGTGATATGGGAATAAGTGATAGTGATGGGGGTAGTTTTTAGGAACAAGAGTCAATGAGATGGCAAAATATACCTGGGTCAAGTGAAAACAAGGATAAAGAGACAATCCTTGAATGATTCGGAAATTACGATTTCACCAATGATAGGAAGGGAGGGAAATCATGGCAGATGATAGGGTTTGAGAATTCAAAAACATTGGAACAAAGGGTGAAAGGGATATGGGACAGTGGGAATAGAAGAGGGACTGTTGTATAATAATGTGACAGTAATGAGAGCACAAATGAAAGTGGGATGGTAGTTTAAGCACCAAACACCTCTTTGCAAACCCTAAAGAGCAGATTTAATATGGGTATAGGGTTTACTCTTTCATTAACCAAACTCCAATGTCTTCGCTTCTAAACACACCACACATGAATAAATCACTGAACAGGCCTTGCTAACTTAGTTGGAGAAGAATTGAACTGAAACAAATTGAGTTTTTGTGGAGCGGAGATGATTTTGGCCTTGGAGGCTCTGTGCGCCGCTCACAAGCCCAATGCGCCGCGCCTCGTGAGTGCGCCGCGCCCGTTGTAAAATGCAAAGAGTTTTTTGGCTCTATGCGCTGCGCTCTGTGGGTGCGCCGCGCCCTGTCCCAATGCGCCGCACTGTCTTCAAACACACAGTTGGCCCTTTAAACTCAGACTTCGTTCCTCCAAACTTCAAAATCGACTTTTCTCTTGGACTTGCTGAATATCTTTTGATGCAAATAGATTAATAACTTGGAGAAATATCTTATATAGACATGGTTTTAATTTTTGCTTCCCAATAACCCATTTTGTAATGTTTTTGACTTTGGCACTTTTTCATTTAATACAACTTTGTCCTTTGTTTCCTCACTGACTTTCTGAGCTTTGAATGATGAAATTGGTTGATTTTTTGCAAGGGTGTTGGCATTGAACCTTGGCAAAGGATAACCAGAGTCTGCATGTGAAGAACTTCATGGTGGAAAGATACACATTTATTACAAAAACAAATTTGACAATTTCTTCTTCAAAACAGATTTTTGAAGAAGAAACATCCTCGAGCATATTTGACGATGTAAATATTGAAATGACACTTGTTGAAAACATCCTCATGGCCTGCAAGCATTATTTAACATTTCTAAAGATTGAAACCCTAGACCTAGAAACTGAAAGACTCTTTTGACCAAAATAACCATTTATGACTTAAATGACATGAACTGAACTTTGATAAATTTTGAGAAAATTTGACCAACCCAGCAGGTACAAGCATCAGGGAAAATGAGAGAACAAAACCCTTCCGTCAGACAATGGCATGCCCCTAATGAAATGCAGATGAATGAGTGGAATGAGACACCTAAACAATGAAATGCAATAAGAGAAATGATCTCTGACGGAGGGCTATAAGGACCGACTCTAACATTGGCTCCAATGGGGATGGTAGCTCCTTGGAGGTGCCAAGAACGGCAGCTCTTTGGGAGAGCAGACCAGTGCCTTCGTCCATTGGGTTATGGAGTCCATTATTTTGAGAAAACAACTTCAGGACTGTTGACTGAATTTATTTGACATGAAACTTTGACTCAAACTGACTCAACTTTTTAAAATAGAAATGACTGAACCAAACTGACTAAACAGACTCAAACGAAAACTGAAATCCTTCTTCAGAATTATAGCCTTCACTTCGGGCCCCAGACTGAAGAAAAGACTACAGTGCACACTTACAATGAAATTGAAATACATGATATGTACAATGACAATGTGATCAGCAGAAAACATCTTAGAAATGGTACCGCTTGAGCAGCCGACCATTGATCGGCCCTCCTGGACAGTCTTCACCGTTCATATCCTTCAAAATAAAGGCGTTCTGACCTCGATATGCTGCAATCTTGAATGGAACTTTCCAAAGGTTTTCAAACTTACCGTGTTTTCCTTTGTCCTCATTCCTAGCATCCCACTTCAGTACCACTTCCTCCAACTGGAATTTATCCGCCTTCGCTTTCCTGTCATGGATCTTTTTTATTCTCTCCTACAACTTGAATGTGTTCTGGAAGACCTCTTCTCTCGTTTGCTGCAAATGAATCATATGATTTATCCTTCTCTGCATATGGCTTTCTTCACTACCAGCTTCCTGAAGAAGCTTGACCACCAGAACAGCAAGTGAAGTAGGAAAGACTGTATCTACTCCATAAACTAACTCGAAGGGGGACATACCAATGGACTTCTTTTGACTTACCCGATCAGCCCATAGCGCATTTACCAGCTTCTTATGCCAACTCTTCTTATTGATGTCCAGCAAATTTTTAATGATATTGACTAGAGACTTATTGGATGATTCCGCCAAACCGTTGCCTTGCGGATGATAGGCAGTTGAATGTCCCAAAATAATTTTAGACTTAGCACAAAACTCAATCATCTTTCTTGATTTAAAAGCCACTGCATTATCTGTGATCAATTTACTCGGGCAACCAAAACGAGACAAAATGTTGTTCTCAAGGAAAGAAATAATTACTGAATCGGTGGCTTGTCTTGTGGGAACTGATTCGATCCATTTCGTAAAGTAATCGGTGGCTGTTAGAATCCATCTATGTTGTCCTGAGGAAGGAGGATGGATCTCCCCAATGAAATCCGAACCCCATTGCTGGAAAGGGGCGCTCATCTCAATAGGCTTGAGTGGCAATGGCTGTAATTTTTGTCTTCCTTCGAAAATCTGGCACTCATGGTAGCCTTTGACTGTCTTATATACATCAGCAAAAAATGTTGGCCAATAGTACCCTGCTCTCAAAATATTATTGGCAGTTTTTTTCCAAAAATGATGACCCCCGCAGTCGCCTTTGTGAAAATCTTCCATTACCTTCTTCGCTTCTTCCTCCACCAAAAAATTCAATAACACACCACCTGGATCTTTCCAATAAAGTGCAGAATTCAAAATACAAAATTTTGCAAATGAATGTTTCAAAGTTCTACCTTTGTTTCTAGTCATGCCGGGCGGTGATGACAAATTTTGAAGAACATACACAATATCTGAATACCATGGGGAAGCAACAAACATTTCCGATACCTGAAGTGACGAATTCTCTTCATCCTCATCAGACATAGCATCAATCAGATTTATGTCTAGCGCGTGCAAATTTGATTCATCCATAAGCTTCGCCAGCCCCTGTCCCTTGATAAGTTTCGTGGGCTTTATTTCCACATCATATTCCAGCAAAGCTGCAATCCACTTGCCACGTCTTCTTTCTGGATCAGTCTGTACTAAAAAATCTTTCACGGCAGCGTTAGGAACATAAGCTAAAATATGGGAATGCAAAATGTATACCCGGAAATCCTTCAATGCCTTTACCAGTGCCAGAGCTTGTTTCTCAATGATGTTGTATTTCAAGGCTGCATCTCTAATAGTTCGACTGAAAAATGCTATGGGCTTCTCATGTCTATCTCTTTTCTACATTAACACAGTTGCCATGGTATGTTCTGAAGCAAAGGAAAACAAAATAAAGTCTTGGGTGTAATCCGGGCTGATTAACACCGGAGGTGAAGATAGTGCCAACTTCACCAAATTAAAGGACTTTACCGCATCTTCAGTCCACTTCACTTGGCTGTCCTTTTTCAGCATCTTTGTTATTTCTCTTAAATGTTCAGCAAGGTTAGGGACAAAACGATGTAAAAAGTTCATCTTACCATTAAAAGACTGAATCTCCTTCTTGTTCCTGGGAGGGTCAATTTTCTGAATTGCTTCAACACGTGCTGGATCAATATGAATGCCATCTTTGGAAATAATGTGACCAAGTAATTTACCTTCATCCATGGCGAACAAGCTCTTTTTAGGATTAAGCGAGACACCATATTTTCTACAATTTTGAAAAACAAATTTCAAGTGATACATATGCTCTTCATCTGAATTGGAAAAAATCGTCAAATCATCAAGGTATATAACAAGGAAAACATCTTTTTCATTCGCAAAAGCCATGCCCATCGCCCGCTGGAAATTTTCACCAACATTCTTCAAACCGAATGGCATCTTGGCATAGTGGAATGTCCCCCACGGAGTGGTGAACGTTGTTTTGTCGTGGTCGTCCTCATGAACCAAAATTTGGTTATATCCAGAATAACCATCGAGTAGTGACATCCGAGATGCACCCACTACTCGCTGCAATATATGATCCATCTTAGGCAATGGATAATTGTCCTTCAATGACACCTTGTTCAGATTTCGAAAATCAATACACAACTGAATCTCACCTGTCTTTTTCCGCACTGGCACTAAATTGGAAATCCAATCAGAAAATATGATGGGAACAATGATTCCTACTTTGTACAACATGTTTACCTCCTTCTCAATCGATGGCAGCAACTTCGGATTGATTCTTCTTAACTTTTGTCTAAAAGGCTTCTGATTAGGCTTAATTGGGATAGTATGCTGGATTATATTAGTGTCATATGTCTTTAAATCTGAGTAATCCCAAGCGAAAGCATCAGCAAATGAAGACAACAAACTCACATATTTAGCTTTTACCTCCGGTGGCAATGATTTGGATAACTTCACCATTTTGGGGTCTTCAGCTGTCCCAATATTTACATCCTCAACTCCTTTTTCAGTCGGCCGTAAAGTTGGTTTCTTGGCCACATCATCCTGATTGAAGAGCTCTTCTAAAGGTATCAAACCTTTAGGAATAATGTTATCTTTTAGCTGTAACACTTCCATTTGATTTACTTGAACATCATCACCGTTATCATATTCTACATCGATTGAGGTATCTTTGAACTTACCTTTACTTTGCAGAAAATCATTAATCTCATCATCATCTTGGAAAACTTGCCAACATCTTTGATTATCCGGGACGGTAGGACGATGCTTCACATGGATTTCGAACTTATTACTTGAATTCATTGGGATATTCAAGTTACTTTCTGCCTTAGCAAGTGCATCTGCAATTCCATTTTGAATGCGAGGAATACAAGTCAAGGTATAATCTGAAAACTGCTTCAAAATATCAAGGACAGCGTTCCAGTAAGCCCGCATCCGGGGATGTTTCGTTTGATATTCATCGTTTACTTGCTTAATCACCAGTTCAGAGTTGCCATAGACTGCAATTCTCTTAGCATTCAGCTTTCTAAGAATCTTTAGGCCAGCAATCAGAGCTTCATACTCAGCCTCATTGTTTGAACAATCAAATGCTAACTTGTAAGAACATACCCGTACATTGCTCGGTACCTTGTTTGGAGCGGAAAAAGGACTGCGTACCCAAATACCAATCCCAACACCATCATTTCCCACTGCACCATCGAAATCCATGGTCCATAGACCCTCTTCATCATCCTCTAAGTGCTGAAATTGTGCTAGCTCTGTTTTTTCTGCTTGCTGTCCACTATCTTTAGCTGATTGCTCAACTGTGCTTTCCGGTTTTTGCCTTTCCTTCTGCAAAACTTCTCTGAAATTCTTGGTAATCTCTGGAATATCTTCTGCTTGAACTAACTGACTATCTACATCATTGAAACTATTGGCAAACAAAACAAAAGACTCTAAATCTGTATGTACATAATTAATCGGATGATTAACCGGTTTCTCCTTGGTTGTAATCATATACTTCATTTTTTGTTCCCGGTACAACTTTATCATTTGACCAAACATGGGAATCGTCGCATAGGAGAAATCTAATTGTAATTTCCCTTTCAATTTTTCTCCCCAAGATCTGGAAAGCAACATACCAAATCTCGGAGGAATGTCTGCTACAACAACGTCCATCAAAACATTCTTTGTGGGAATCTGATCCAAACTAAAAACCAAGTCTTTAATGAGCCCAATACATCTCACTCTGCTAGAATCAAATGAATAAAGATCATGGTACTTCCTGGTAATGTCTAAACCCAACTTCTCCATGATTGCTTTCGGCATAAGATTATGGGAAGCACCGGAATCGAACATGGCATTATGCAATACAAACTCATGCAGTCGAAGACTAATATAAAAAGGAGGCACTTCGCTGTCCGGAGACTCACCATCTAAAGCTGGTCCAAATATCAGCTCCGGTTGATCATCTTCAGTATTCACCATATCAGACATGGGATCGAAATTCAAAATTCTAGAAACTTGACCTTTATTACTGTTGTTCCTCATTAGTTCAGTCAAGGGAATGGATACCTTTAATTTAGAAATTTCATTCTCCAAACTAAAGGATGAAGTCTTTTCGATCTCTTTGGCTGGAACATCTTTCTTTTCAGCCTTCTCCCTTGATGTGATTGGCTGATTTGATTTTTCTGCTGATGATGACTTGGTGGCAGCGGGATCAACTATCTCTTTTGCTTTCTTTTGTGCAACAGGTGAATTGTTTTTAGGTGTTGAAACTTCCTTTCTCTTCTGAATTGGATTGACATGCACATCTCTATTTCTAAGAGAATATTGCTTCTGCTGGGCTGACAATGCATTCATATATCCTCTCTGATACTCGTCTGACTCTTCCTCAAGAGCTGCATCATTAGCCAGGATAAAATCCTCATCTCTTTGTACCGCTGAACTTTCTGCATATTCCTCATCTTCAGTGATATAAATGGGCAAATCGTCAGGAGTAAAGAAATGATTTTCCTCCCCTACTACATCTTCTTCATCATCTGAATCCTGACCAACAAAATTCTGCTGAAGAGGTGTCTTTACTTGCTGTTGGACTGCTAGTTCTTGTGCTCGCTATTCTCGTTGCTTAATCCTGAATTGTGGTTGCTGCTGACCACGGAAGTTGGGATTTCGAACTTGAGGTTCGGGTTTATCAAGAGTGAATTTTTCGAACATTTTTTCCACTTTGCAAAGTATCTGGTCTGTAGATGTAGAAGCTTCTTCCTTTATCACAACTTTCTTCTCTGCTTTCAATCTAGCTCTCTTGTCATTCAAATTCACCTCAACACTCACGGCATTCTTCTGCATGTCCTCTAAAGTGGGTGGATCTCTGTCTTGTAATGAATAGGCCATCTCTGGATCAAAACCATCCGAGAATTTCAACAAAGTTCATTTCTTAGAAGGCCTCAAGTCATCAGGAATTGCAATATAAACCGCATTAAATCTGATAATATAATCTTGAACAGACTCACTAGGATTGCGCTTGATCTTAGTATACTCAGAAGTGATTTGAAGCGGGTCTTTCTTCATCTCCCACAGATCTAGAAACTATCTCTGAAGGTCTTCTAATGTATTAATACTTCTGGGATGCAAAGCTCTGAACCACTTGCGTACCTCACCTCCAAAATTTTGCACAAACAATCTCATGGAGACATTCTCTTCATCAATTTCATGGAGGTCCAAAAACTCTGTCATTCTATCAATATGCTGCTGAGTGGGAACACTTTGAGGAGTACCATCAAACAAAGGAATTTTACTCTGATAATCAGCGGGCATGGGATCCAAGTTTGTTGGAAAAACAAGAGGTGCGAATCTAGCAGCCATTGCTCTTGGTGGATTTATGATCTGTCTTGGAGAAACGGGTGGAGAAGGAGAAGTAGGCGTATGAGGTGTATGTGGTGGAGATAGAGGAGGAACTACTGTTGATTTCTGATCAGATATCGATGGTTGTACAGGAATGGTAGGAATGAAAGAAGGTTCAGCATGAACTTGTGAATCAGAAGTAACTGCTGATGGACCAAGAGTTTCAGAAGCAGATTCGATAAACTCAGGAATATTCGTTGCCACAATAGAGTTCTGAAGGTTCAGAATGTAATTATCAATGGATCTATTAGCTTGTTCAACCTCAAGATACTTGATAAACTCAGGATTTATGACGGTAGAACCAGTAGCACTTTCAGATTTAGTTTCAAATAACGACAACTCGAATTGATCATCAAACTCAATATCTTCAAGGAACTCAAATACAGTCGGGAATGAATGAGATTTAAACAAAGGAATCACGGGACTTTCTCGACAGAGGATTCTTGAAATCAGATTAGGATTCTCATACACTGGAGGCAGATCAGGATCGGGATTTTATCTAGTATGTCTTCTGGAAGCCAGTGTGTTGATCTATTCAAAAATCAAAGGACAAAACGATCTATTCAGCCTATCAGATTCTAGACTCAATCACCCAAAAGTCTAGAACGATGTAATATACTGGGGTAATTCACAAGTCAAATGTCACGTTCACAAGCTAAACCTGAGATTGACTGAAGCAGTGTTTATCTACTTCCGCTGATGCAAAGCAAAAGCGTTTCGAAAGCTACCTGGCGTGACTTCAGACTCCGTCTGTAACTTATAAAACAAATAACACCAACAAGAAAACCATTTTCTCCCCTAATATGGTCGCCACTATGTTATTTCCCAAATCCACCTTAGGCTGAAGGAAGGCGGGATTCAGGGTAACACCAAACCACGCTCAACCTCGTAAGTAGCCCTACGAGGACAGGAGAGGGCTCTCTCCGGGTCAATCTCAATGAAAATATTCAAAGGGGCTTGAGATGACGATAACAAAAACTGATCTTAGGGTAGATAAACAAATAGGAGGGTTTGTTTTTTATTTTTAGGGGTTTTTGTTCGAAAAAGGGAAAAACAATTTTTGGGCTTGGGGATGAGGCCAAATTCTTGCAGAGTTCAAGTTGGGGTAGGGTAGGCAATGAATTTGATGTCTTATATTCAATGAATGGATAGAAAATACTGCTGAGAAGCTGAAGAGGGCAAGAAGGTGCAAGGATCCTCTTCAAATTGACGAAAAAAATATAAAACTAAACAAAAGTTTAAGGCAGAGCACCACCAAATCAATGAATTCTACCTCAATTACTCATTTGTTTAATTCAGAGGCATAGAGAAGGGAAATGGCATACATATAACATTAATGAAACTTACAATAACATGAGAAGAAAATCATCAAAACTCAGAAGCCACAAGGATCCCAACAAGTGCTGCAAAACTCTGGTGTTTCCTTTGCCAAAAATCTGAAATGAATGTACAATGAGGTGCCAAACTTTTCCCAAGTATCCAACCTTGAAAATGTCTCAGAAAATACAATATATAGACCATCCTAACCCCATCCCATTCCTCTAGGGGTCTAGCTCATCCTTCTAGGAGCTATTTCAACCAATTCTAAACATGGAGCTCAAATCTAAGCAGCCAAACAACTTGCCTCTATATGCCAGGAAACTGATCCATTCACTTAATTTTCACTTTTTAGTGAATGAATCCTCTAGAAAAAGTAAAAACATGCCAAATTTACATCATAGTAATCAAATTACATCATGGTAGGTCAATCATCACATGAAAAAGTAAAACTAGTCAAAACTGGGCGAATTTCTGAGTTGAAGAGTGAAAATGAGGTAAAATTTCTCTATGCGCCGCGCTCAAAAACTCAATGTGTCGCGCCACTTTGAGCCTATTTTTGGGGCACTTTATGAAGTCAAAATTGAGCTCCTGATAGCTCGTTGGAAAGACCTGGATGTCTGCTATCCAACCCAAGTGGAATTTTTCAATTTGGATGTCATTTTCCCCTCAAAAACTGCAATCTCCCAAGACTAGTTCCTGCTGGTGCAAAAAGTGGCAGAAAGGCCATTTTCAAGGTGTTTTTGGCCCTTTAGGCAGCCCATAATTTGATGAAATGCTTCGGCCATTCCTGAACATACATAATATATCATAAAAAACCCAAAAATGCAAAGTTTTCCTCCAGAAGATGTCCCAATCATAAGCGCGCGTCGGGTGGCGCGACGCGTCGGGCGGAAAAACCTGTTTTGCAACCAAAATTTTCAAAAATGAAAAAAAATTCTCCAAATTTGCTAAAATTTGGAGTGAAGGTCTCCCATCATTTCTCATGCTCAGCCAAGGAAGCTTCGGCCAAGATTCAGAGTGGATCCGGCCTTTTCCGACGTTTCAGTGCTTTTCTCAGCCTCGCCTTCAGGATCTTCATTTTTGCTCTGCAAACGTGTGTGCGGGCCCAATAGTGATTCTTCATGTGTCTAAGCATGTCTTTGTCCCTATCGGCGTTCTCCAACAGCTTCTCCAGATGAATGTTGACTCTTGTAAGGCAAGTTTCTCGCTCAAAAGGTGTCATGTCACCTGGTCTCTTTCGGGCCAATTCCTGGTCTTCACGGATTTGCCGCAACTCTATGAGTGTCTGCTGATCCTCCAGTTGTTTATTCCGCTGCTCCAAGTAATTTATAACCCACTGAGCTCTCTGCAACTTCACGGTTAAAGTGTCAATCTTATCTTTTTTTTCCTGGATGGTCTTTCTCATCCTTGAGCTAGGAGAGCTCAAATCAACATCGATGGGTGTAAACTCAGTGTCTTGGCCTCCTGAAGGGCCCTCATCATGCATAGGCTTCTTGCCTCTGTCCTGTACCTGTGCTAATGTAGAAGGTGAGACCCCTTCCAGGTCAAGTGGAGATAGTACTCGCGCTGCTGATGAAGATAACGAGACCCCTTCCACCCCTGGTGGAGATAGTACTCGTCATGCTGCTGCAAATAAGGCTCTGTGGCCTCTCTGATATGTCACACACACTGAAGCACTGATAGGCTCAGTCTCAGGAACCTCAAACTGATGTGAAGGCTCTGCCTCATCATGAACAATCTCGAGAGGAGGCTGGGGGGCTGCAAAGAAGTCACGGGAAATGAAATCATCCCATGTGATGCCCTGCAATCCAAGCTGATGTACTACAATGATTTTAATGAGCGCATAATGATAAATGTTGTTATGCTGCTGCTCCGGAGTCTTCTTCTGCATAAGGGTAGTCATCCGCTCTATGTTTCGGCACATGAAGTATGGAATATTCATCAGTCGCACCCTTGTGAAATGCATCAAGAGTCTGACATGGTATGCATAAAGGCGCGAGAATCTACCCTCACAGCTGAAGTATCTAATGATGAGTTTTATTAATGGTGCATAGGACTCCTTCAGAAACCGGAACGGGAATACTTTGCTCAACTGCCTCAAATATCCAGGCCTAATGTAAGGTTCATAATATGCTCTATCCAGCCGTTGTCTCTTATTCCACTCCTCACTAATGTTCGGTATCCCGGTCACCTCAGAAATAGTCTCTGGTGTTAAGGTGAAGTTCACTCCAGCAAGATTTACATGACCACCACGCAAATGTAGGACAAATAACTGAACCAACTCTGGATGGTGTTGAATCTGAGATATCATCTCGTAATACTTAAAACATGAATGTTGCTGAAAGCATGTCATTGCAAGCGGGAAGGCCTGCAATTGAACCAAAGAAGTGGGCTCCTCTATGACGTGCCTGCCACTTTTATGAGACCTCCTCAGTACATTTAGTTCTGCGGTTGAATCATTGTCCTGCTCATATCCCTGCTCATATGATGAATTTTTCTCTGACATGATGCTGAAAGCAAGGTGTTTAACAAGTATGTGCTGATATATGTATGGTGAAAACAATAGTTTGGTGTATGCTTTGATGCCAAATGTGTCACATATATAATAAGGTGCTGTGGAGAAATGTCACAATGGGAAAAAGGACTGTCAAGTAAGATTTAAGTATGAGGACAGTCACTGTTTTGGGGACTTAGGGATTTGGGGATTCATAAGTGATATGGGAATAAGTGATATTGATGGGGGTAGTTTTTAGGAACAAGAGTCAATGAGATGGAAAAATATACCTGGGTCAAGTGAAAACAAGGATAAAGAGACAATCCTTGAATGTTTCGGAAATTAGGATTTCACCAATGATAGGAAGGGAGGGAAATCATGGCAGATGATAGGGTTTGAGAATTCAAAAACATTGGAACAAAGGGTGAAAGGGATATGGGACAATAATGAGAGCACAAATGAAAGTGGGATGGTAGTTTAAGCCCCAAACACCTCTTTGCAAACCCTAAAGAGCAGATTTAATATGGGTATAGGGTTTACTCTTTCATTAACCAAACTCCAATGTCTTCGCTTCTAAACACACCACACATGAATAAAATCACTGAATAGGCCTTGCTAACTTACTTGGAGAAGAATTGAGCTGAAACAAATTGAGTTTTTGTGGAGCGGAGATGATTTTGGCCTTGGAGGCTCTGTGCGCCGCGCACAAGCCCAATGCGCCACGCCTCGTGAGTGCGTCGTGCCCGTTGTAAAATGCAAAGAGTTTTTCGGCTCTATGCGCCACGCTCTGTGGGTGCGCCACGCCCTGTCCCAATGCGCCGCGCTGTCTTCAAACACACAGTCGGCCCTTTAAACTCAGACTTCGTTCCTCCAAACTTCAAAATCGACTTTTCTTTTGGATTTGCTGAATATCTTTTGATGCAAATAGATTAATAACTTGGATAAATATCTTATATAGACATGGTTTTAATTTTTTCTTCCCAATAACCCATTTTGTAATGTTTTTGACTTTGGCACTTTTTCATTTAATACAACTTTGTCCTTTGTTTCCTCACTGACTTTCTAAGCTTTGAATGATGAAATTGGTTGATTTTTTGCAAGGGTGTTGGCATTGAACCTTGGCAAAGGATAACCAGAGTCTGCATGTGGAGAACTTCATGGTGGAAAGATACACATTTATTACAAAAACAAATTTGACAATTTCTTCTTCAAAACAGATTTTTGAAGAAGAAACATCCTCGAGCATATTTGACGATGTAAATCTTGAAATGACACTTGTTGAAAACATCCTCATGGCCTGCGGGCATTATTTAAAATTTCTAAAGATTGAAACCCTAGACCTAGAAACTGAAAGACTCTTTTGACGAAAATAACCATTTATGACTGTAAATGACATGAACTGAACTTTGATAAATTTTGAGAAAATTTGACCAACCCAGCAGGTACAAGCATGAGGGAAAATGAGAGAACAAAACCCTTCCGTCAGACAATGGCATGCCCCTAACAGAATGCAGATGAATGAGCGGAATGAGACACCTAAACAATGAAATGTAATAAGAGAAATGATCTCTGACGGAGGGTTGTAAGGACCAACTCTAACAGAGTAATTGAGGCTTATATTTTAATTTCAAACTTTCCACACAAACATATGCTCACATAGTATAATTAGGAAAGAAGTAAGCGATCCATTGTCCCTACATCATTTATTTCCTTGCAAGGAAAAAACATCACATAGTGTAAAAGATAATCCACCACATATCCACATACTTGCAATTCAAACACTTTGTATGTGCACTAGATTCACCTTGCACACACCATCACTACTAACCAATTTTATTTACTAGCCACTACAATTAGAGTGATTTCTTATATTTTACTTTGAAATAAATTAGGAAAATAAATAATTAGGAAATAAATAAGTGTCCCATCATCTACACATCATTTATTTTCTTGCAAGGAACAAACATCATATAGTCTAATTAAGAGAGTTGTAAAGGATCACTACATATCCTGGCATCAATTCACAGTTTGCATGCTTACAATTTCACTTGAATATAGAAAATACACGTAGATTAAATCTTATATTTGTAATATGGTAAAACAAAATACTTGAATCTACTCTACAAATTGTGGAAACCAATTACAATCGCAAAATCACATGAACAAAAAAGAGAAAGAATTTCAATCACACAACACAAAGATTCATCTGGGAAAACCTCATCTAAAAACCTTTTTATCTGTATATTCCATAAGTCAAAGAATATGAGAAAAATACAATGCTTCTCTAGGGTTTGAGATCTCTCTTCACTATCTTTGTCTGTCTCACGGATTCCTAGGCAAGCTTGGTTCAATACTTAACCAATTTCTTGACCTCGGGATTCCATATTTCCTTGTGCAATTTCTTGGGTAATTAGGCCCCTATTAACAAGGGAATTCCAAAATAATGATTGCAAAATACATCAAGGCTCTTCCTCTGAATCCGTGCACCACCTGTATAATTTTATGATTATATAATTGATAGTACACGTCCCTTTAACTCCAATCTCAACTGGTTCTTCCTTAGAACTAACATGCATGAGTTATTTATGAGTGAATTATTAGTTATATTATTGATCATTGTATGTGAATTAAATATAATTTAATTCACTTGACCTCTCACTAGTTCCCCCATCAGTTGCAACTAGTTAAATTGATTTTAACTCAAATAAATTAAGTTAATTAATTACAACTCAAATTAAACTCAACCAGGGCTCCTAAAAAGTAGGAGACACTCTACATGCCTCTAGTTTGACCCTCAAGTGGAATTAATTGAACTAAATATGTCTTCCTAACTTAGTTAACTCGTACAAACTGTCATGTGATGTGTAATTACAATTTACTTCTAATTTAATTAAGGGAAAAATTGAATTAGAAGCCTCTTCTTATTGCCATTTTTAACACTCCCTGTCAACAAGAAAGGGATTGTATGTGACCTGGGTAAATTCATGATACCCTTAACCAAGAACTTTTCCTTCGACTAATGTGTTAGAATCGCATTAAGGCATTAATGAACAATTTCATGTTGTAAAGAAGAGGAACATAAAAAGCATGAGAAACATAATACATTGACAACAGAGTTCGTCTAGGATGGACTACATCTCTGGGCCTTGGTGTCAAGATGGTGTAGGTCACTGCATTAAGTGTTGTAAGGAGTGAAGATGTACATGGATGGTGTTTTCCTATCATACGAGGAAAATTCCCTCACGCAGGAGTGGCTAGACCTCTTTATGAGATGTTCCACTATGGAACTCTCATTCAAAAAAAGGACTCCTATCAGTATGACAATAACTCACACATAAAGACTATGAGTACCCCACCAACATGGAAAACAAAGGGATCTTAGAAAACATACATGTGACAAAGAGTATCCTGCCAACATGGCATCAAAGGGATCTCAAACATAATACAAATCCATGATAGAAAGTACATCTCACATCAAGAACAAAACAAGATCCCACATCAAACATCAACAGGGATCTGTACAACACAATGCATCTCAGAAACAAAGAAGTACATGAAATCAATGCATCATATACCTCACGCTAAAGATGCCTGAATAATGAGATGCTATGCTGCTGGATCTGAAATCACCATCACAATTGTGGTGTCGAAAGGTGTGAAAATAAATGCTCACTCATTGAATGCTGACAGCCGAAACTTCACTTCAAAAGGTGGCCGAAAAATATAAAGCTTAGATGGAAAATATAAATATGCCATCAGATTCATGACATCGAATAGTGCAAAATTGACTGTCAAAATTCTAAATCCTGAAAAAGTGAAAATCTGGGGCAAAAAGGAATATTTTAGATTCCCCCTAGATTCCTCAAAGCTGTTGCTCCATGGGTGGACTTGAAATCTGCAACTCAAAAGGCGAATCTGACCTTGCCATTGTGTTCCCTGTGAAAAATCATGAAAAATGATTGTAAACTTGACTATGTTTTGACATGAAGAAAAATTACCTCCCTGGGAAAATTTCAAGGATCATGGTTTCGCTCCCTGTTTCTAGGCCTGTTCATGGTTCCACCTGTAAATAAAAATAATTGCCTCGATCTACTTGTGTTCTCCCCTCTATTCTGGCCTAGGCGCACTTGTGAAAAACTGAGTTTATATAAGAAAATCTGGGCGTGGTTTACAAAGGACCCGTTGGGCGCGTTGGTTAAGTTTGGCATGTGGTTGAGGAGGGGTAGGGGGGTCAAATCCCACCCCTCCCAACATAGCACGAAATATTGGTTTAAAAAGGGATGCAATTTATTTATTTTAAAAAGTGTTTAAGTTTGGGGGGTCGGGCCCGCATTGGGTGGCCCACCCCTATCCATCTCCGCCATATGTGTTTTACATGGTATAAAAGGGGCTACAGTTGGTGTTATAATGTATGTGGTTGGGGTGGTGGGGTTGATATATATATATATATATATATATATATATATATATATATATATATATATAACTGTTGGATCTGTGGGTCTGACAGGGGTCGCGGCCTGTCAGATCTTTAAAATAATATTTTAATGTGGCCAAGCGTTCGGTGATGCTGTGGGTCTGGCGGGGGTCACAACCCGTCGGATTTTTAATACATTTTTTTAATTTTTTTATATAAAAAACAAACTGTCCATTTTTAAAAAACTTGAATTTGACTGTAGGAGTCAAATTAAAGAGGCCATAAATTTTCCTGGAATATGACCGGAGTTGGCTGAAATCTGGTGGCTAGAAAAGGTCGAAATTGTGCCTTCCTTAAGCCTGCCAAGTCACCAAGTGAACCCAAAAATTTGACTGCTCCTAACTTCTCCATATAGACTCGGAACTGAATGTCGTCTATGTTGTTGGAATAAAAAATATGGGATATTCAACTTGAACTTTCTTCGAGAGCAATCCAAACAATTTGATTTTTGAGCTTTCATCAGCCCCTTTGTCCTGTGTGTGTCTTTGGAGCCACCTCGATCAATCCTCCCCATTGAGGAGCTTTTTTTCCTCGAAAAGCATCAACAAGAATCTGCAACTTTTGTGTACTATGTCTGCACCACAAGCATCCTGAAAAGGTCACCCTTCCATCTCCTTCACATTTTTTCTTCAGATCCTTAAGCAATGAACCGACACCTGCACCTTCTGCAAAAATATGGTACAATCCCCTGAAAATTACATGCTCAAATTGACCAACTATGAACCAAAACATCTCCCATACTTTCCACGATTTTATAACATGTACTCGGTGGTCAAGCTTACATCAAGATGGAAATCACACCCCAGATATCATTACAAGACAAGACATCATTGTCACATTTTGAAGTGATGGAAAATGTTGAACCTTTAATTAAAATGAGAGGGGGGGGGGTGAATCAGTTTAATGCATTCCTGATCTTTTAAAACTTTTCATTAAGCTATTTACACCTTCATTTCATATCCAATTTAATGTGCAAGTAATCTTAGAATGCAAGCAGAAAGTATTAGTTTAATATAGTAGTAGACTTAATATGAGAGTTACAGGTATTAAGCAGATGATACATATCAGATTCAATACATAACTATCATGCACAGAGACACCAGATATAAGTGGAAACCCATAATGGGAGAAAACCACATCTAATTATTGTTGTGATGCAAAGGCAAGCTCCTACTCCCTCTCACCACTGTTTTTCTGCAGGCACCAACCTACAGGAGGCTCCAACCTCAATTCTGCAAGCTACAACTTGCAAGGAAGCACCAACTCCCTTCAATTTTTTGTAGGCACCAACCTACAGGAGGCTTCAACCTTTGTCAGCTACAACTGACAGCTATTAAGCTGAATGTTTGCTGATTTACTCCAGATATCAGCTCTGTTCTGTATCAGCTCTTCTTCTCTTAATCTTCTCTGCTTTATTCTTCTATATTCTGCATTCTCTATAGCTGCTCTCTCTCTCTCTCTCTCTCTCTCTTCTAACACACATTTTGCATATCAAAATGATATTACTTATAGAATTTCTTGATGACTGTTTGTTTTCCTCTAGGAATTCGAAATGAATGGTCATACCCCTTGGTCTTCTGCCTCCTCATTTCTTTATCCAACTCAATTTAAAAATCATAATAATATGTACACAATTTCATGCTACAATGGGATTTTGTCTTTTCTTTAGGATACTTGCCTTTGCATCACAAACAATAAAAAATAATTACATCATTTACATTCACATTCTAAATTACATATTTCAATATCACTCAGCTCCTCTTCTGAACTTTGGCTTACTGGATTTTGTCTTTTTCTACTGCTGTTAAGAAATTGTTCTGCATCATCTTTGTTTACTGTCATCTGTATATTTCACCTGTTCACTGCTCTTCTGAATCCCCGTATTTTTCTTGTTCATTCCAGTTATATAACCGCTATATGTACAGCTGTCTTTTAGTCAAACTTAAATATAACTCTTCGTTTTTATAAACCCTTTTTAATCACACGGATATATCAGTGCTCCCAATCTTTACCATATGCCATCAACTGTATAATCTTTGGTTTCATTTTATAGGAAACGCTTTTCCTTATTAACAAAACAAATATCTTCTCCCACTTTTTAATTGCATTCAAAGTTTCGTGTCCAACCATTTTCTCATCTGGCAATCTCTTATATGTACATATGCGCTAACTGTTGGAATGTAATTTCATCTGTCGGATCAGTTGCAGGCGGCAGCATGGATAACCAGCGCGGAGTTAAAATGGGAGCATGTCGACAGAGATCAATGGATTACGGGAGGTCGAACCGCTCGACGGTTAATGGGAAGGCACCCCCCGTAGTTGACTGGCCGATCGCGGTTGACCAAGCGATCAACGGTTGTGGTGAACTACGGGGCCTCACCCCAGCTGTTGCGTACGGACAAAGTGGAGCCCCCGTAACCACCACTTTGTGGTGGCTCCACCTATATAACATGGACCTTTGGTGATTAGAACTATATTAATAGACCCTCGGCATATTTAATCATATATGCATATTCCATTATATGCACACCATAGTATCTCAACACATATAATATATGAAATTTGTCCATATGAATAACCCGACATCTGCATATTTAAATTATATTATAATTAATCAAATGTCAAGACCGTGGTAATATATAATATAATTATGAGTTCAACTTTATTGTCGAACATGATCACCAAGGTTGCCGCCTTATATTCATACCCGGAGTCCATTTCACATATCTCCGACTTTTATATTACCTCCGGACCTTATATTAAATTAATAACCCAACTTCATTACGTATATTTCCGCCGGGCCCACAATGCCATCAACCGCCAATCGAATGCACACAACATACATGACTTATCATCCACGCACCTTTATTAAACCTCGTGCAAGTCCTGCGATCGCCCACCGTTGGATAGCCTTTGCCCAGATCAACGGATCTTATTCATTTCGTTGGGCGTCTTCCGCCGATCGTTAACGCACAAAATTTCATTTTAATCAAAGCCGCTTATGCCACGTGTCGATTCCTGTATGGAATCGCTGCCCATTCCTCCAATACCGCTTTCCAACGGATGGTGATGCGGAAAAAACCATGGTTTCACTCCAACCCACCGTTACTGTTCACAAGTCTCGGTTCCGCTCCTCTCCTCCGCTCCAGGTTCCGCTCAGGGTTTTAATTTAATAGTTCAATACACCGATTTAACGCTAATTCCTTCGCATTTCAATTATATATATATAATTTTTTGTTTCGACTATGATTCCGCCTCCAACGCAGAGTTACGCTCCTTTGACTTTGGTTCCGCCTCTGACTATGGTTCCGCTCCTATTCACGCTGGTTCTTCGGTGTATGCATATATATAAACCATATATATATAACGCACTGATTCAAACGCCCGGAATGTTATGTGTAACACCCGGAATGTATGAAAGATTCTCAGAATTTATCTATATATGTACATATTTTTGAAATAACAACGGTTTCTCTGCAATGACATATGTGGCTCTGCCTCTGTTGCTTCTGTCACTCTGCCTCTGCCTCTATTGCTGTGATAACAGCTCTGTCTCCGTATTTGCTTCCTCTGTCTCTACCTTTCTCTTCATTTCCTCTTTGCTCCATCGTTTATCTTAGTCTCTTTGTAATTGTTCCTGTTTCTGCATCTGCTACCTCCTTTGCCATCAATGACAACATTTCCAACAGAAAACACCTCATCATTTTTACATGAAAGAAATGCATCACATGACTTATAAAACAAGGTCAAAATATCATTGTTTCTTACACAAGTGATGGAAGAACACATCATCACTTATAAAGTTATAAATGCAACATATGATCTACAAACACGGTGATGACAAGCTAACATATCTAGAAAAAAAATCTAGAAAAATCGCTCTTTAGCAAAGTGAATGGGCCATTCCCCTATGGGGAATTCACTTTTCGATCATCTCTTTCGAATGGTTCATGCACGGGCACTTTGTATTTAAGGCATTGCTCTGGATGGAGTCTCCAACACCTGGTTCTTTCATGGCCACTTCGGTCGCAATGGGTGCAAAAGGTATTTTTCCTCCAAACCTGCTCAACCGATTTCTTTCCCTAATGTGGAGAAGGCTTTCCATGCCTCATCCTCCTTTGTGTTGCCATCCTTTTCCAACACTTAGAAAACACATGGTTATGTAAACCAAAAAATGACAAATTTTTCGATGCCATGATTTACATCCATGATTATCAATATTCTTATAATCAAAATGCACTTTGGAATAACGAGACTTAGTATACCTTCTCTGGTGGTCTCTGGTGCGATCATGGTGATGAGAGCTTGCCTCAACTATTTCACTGCAACATGCACTACCATGGAACAATGGTGAATTTTTCCCATCATTCCTCTTCCTTGGTGAGTTCAACAATGTCTGCTTTCCTTTGATGTCCTTCGAACATCCTCCTTGAGTGTACCCCAAACCTGCATAGTGAGGTCTCTACACAACCTCCAATGGTTGAGTTATGCCTTGGCCATGAACGTAAAGTCCTCCTCCTTTGTACTCCATCTTGGTGAGGAGTCTCATGCTGGTTTCTGTAATGGGTATCTCCACACTTCCAATAGAAATGATATCAGGCGAAGATGAAACTGAAGAGAAATCAACACCGTTTACCTTAGCTGTCAATTTTGACATAGGTGAAGAAGCCTTTTGTAAGCCTTCGTTGTGATTCACTTCCTCCAAGGCATCTGTCACAGTTGTAGCTGAAGCTACAATAATTACTTCTCCTCATTTTCTTTCTATAGGAGTGCCTTCAATGCATCATGATCCGATTGAAGACTTTCGTTGTTGCGCTTCAATTCTTCCCACACCTCTATCGTGGCTTGCAACTAAAGCTGCAATCGATGTTTGTCCTCCTTCTCTTCTTGTAGGAGTGTCTTCAATTCGGCGTTCTATGCTGCTTGTTTTTCATAAGCCTCGTACAACATGTACGCTTTCTTGGACACCCTGAGCATGGTCTCGTACATGTCCTTGACATTCTCCATGGCTCAACTAAGCGAACGTTCAATAGTTCACTCCTGCAATCAAATCAGCAAGAAGACCTGCTCTGATACCAATTGATCCAGGTAAATTCCTGATACCCTTAACCAAGACCTTTTCCTTCGGCTGATGTGTTAGAATTTCATTAAGGCGTTAATGAACATAAATGAAAAACTGCATGTTGTATAGAAGAGGAACATAACAAGCATGAGCAACATAAGACATTGATAACTGAGTTCATCTAGGAGGGACTACATTTCTCAGGCTCGGTGTCAAGATGGTGTAGGTCGTTGCATTAAGTGATGGAAAGAGTGAAGATATACATGGATGGTGTTTTCACTATGATACAAGGAAAATTTCCTCACGCAAGAGTGGCTAGATCTCTCTATGATATTTTCCACTATGGAAATCTCATTCACAAAAAGGACTCCTATCAGTATGAAAATAACTCACACATAAATACTATGATTATCTCGCCAACATGGAAAATAAAGGGATCTCAGACAACATACATGTGACAATGAGTATCCTGTCAACATGGCATCAAAGGGATCTCAAACATAATACAAATCCATGATAGAAAGTACATCTCACATCAAGAACAAAACAATATCCCACATCAAACATCAACAAGGATTTTCACAACACAATGCATCTCAGAGACAAAGAAGTACATGAAATCAATGCATCATATACCTCACGCTGAAGATGACTGAAGAATGAGATACTATATTGTTGGATCTGAAATCACCATCACAATCATGGCGTCAAAAGGTGTGAAAACGACTGCTCACTCACTGAATGCTGACACCTACAACTTCACTAAAAAAAGTGGTCGAAAAATATAAATCTCAAATGGAAAATCTGAATATGCCATCAAATTCGTGACATCTAATAGTGCAAAATCAACTGTTAAATTTCTGAATCCCGACAAAGTGAAAATCTAGGGCAAAAAGGAATATTTTAGATTCCCCCTAGATTCCTCAAAGATGCTGCTCCATGGGTGGACTTGAAATCTGCAACTCAAAAGGTGAATCTGACCTCGCCATTGTGTTCTCTGTGAAAATGACTATAAACTTGACTATATTCCAAGAAAAATTACCTCCCTGGGAAATTTTCAAGGATCATGGTTCCACTCCCTGTTTCTAGGCCTACTCATGGTTCCACCTGCAAATAAAAAATAACTGCCTTGATCTACATGCGCCCACTCCTCTGGTCTGGCTTGGGCGCAGTTGTGAAAAACTGATTTTATATAAGAAAATATAGGCGTGGTTTAGAAAGGACTCGTTGGGCGCACTGGTTAAGTTTTGCATGTGGTTGAGGAGGGGTCGAGGGGTCAAATCCCACCCCTCCCAACATAGCACGAAATCTTGGCTTAAAAAGGGGCACATTTTATTTATTTGAAAAAGTGTTTAAGTTTGGGGGGCTAGGCTCGCATTGGGCAGCCTGCCCCCAACCATCTCTGCCATATGTGTTTTACATGGTATAAAAGGGGCTACAATTAGTGTTATAACGTATGCGATTGGGGTGGCAGGGTTGACCACCGACCATCCCACCATTTATATATATATATATATATATATATAACGGTTGGGTTTTGTGGGTCCAGTGGGGTCACGGCCCGTCGGATCTTGAAAAAAATATTTTAATGTGGCCAAGTGTCCAGTGATGTTGTGGGTCCGGCAGGGGTAACAGTCCATCGGATTTTTAATACATTTTTTTTATTTGTTTTTATATAAAAAACAAACTGGCCATTTAAAAAAAACTCAAATTTGACTGTAGGAGTCAAATTAAAGAGGCCACAAATTTTCCCAGAATATGGCCAGAGTTGGCCGAAATCCGGTGGCTAGAAAAGGTTGAAATTGCACCTTCCTTAAGCCTGCCAAGTCACCAAGTCAACCCAAAACTTTGACTGGGGTCTAACTTCTCCATACGGACTCGGAATTGAGTTCCGTCTATGCCGTTGGAATCAGAAAGACAAGATATTCAAAATGAAACTGGTTCGAGAGCAATCCAAACAGTTTTATTTTTTGATCTTTCATCAACTCCCTTTGTCCTGTGTGTGTCTCTGGAACCACCTCGATCAATATTCTACGTCGATCTTGCCTATGTGGAACTCAAATTTTCCTCTTGACACTGCCTTCATGAAGATTTCTGCATCTTTCTTCTCTGTAGGAATGTACTCTAATGACATAATCCTCCTTTGCACACACAATTTTTTGAGATGGTGATACCAGATACCAATATTCTTGGACATGTCATTCAAAAATATATTAACCGAGAGTTTGATGCAACTTTGGGTATCAAAATAAATCACGGTTGGATCCATTCGCTGACCAAACAACCCAACACAGATATTTCTCATCCAGATAGCATCACAAGCTGCTTGACTAGCAACCATGTACTCTGATTTTTCTAAACTGAGTGTAACTAATCTCTACTTCCTGCTGTGACCATGAAAATTCTCTTGACCCAATACTGAAGATGCCCCCTGATGTGCTCTTCATGTCGGATGGACTCCCTACCCAATTTGCATCTGTGAAACCTTGAAACTTCAATCCCTCTGTCTGCCTGTACCATAGACCAAAATGAGTGGTACCTCTGAGGTGTCTCAACAAAGATTTGGATTCCTTCCAATAGAGCTTGGTAGGCTTAACATTAACTTGACTAATATGGTTAACCGCATAACACATATTTGGTTGTGTTCTCAACAAGTACATGAGTGGACCCACAAGCTTCCTATATATGGTAACTTCTACCACTTCACCAGAAGTAGCATCTTCCATCATCCAATTCCCTGCTAGAGGAGTCTCCATGGGTTTTCTGCTCTCCATGTGAAACTTCTTTAGAATATCATTGGCATATTTTCCCTGAGATACAAAGTTTTCCCCATCTCTTTTCAAAATTTCCAAACCAAGGAAATAATGTAAGAGCCCCATATCATTCATCTCAAATTCTCTTGCAAGACTCTCTTTGCAACATTTTATCAGCTGCTCATCACCTGTCATAGTCAAATCATCGACATATAATACTATAATCAATAATTTACCTTCAACCACAAAATGGTGAAGGTTCACATCTACTTCACTTTAGGTGAAGCCCAACCCAGTGAAGTAGATGTCGATCGTGGTGTAGCAAGAATGGGGTGCTTGTTTTAGTCCATACAACGCTCGCTTGAGTCTGCACACATGTGAATCTCTATTGAAAGTCTCAAATCTTTCTGGCTGCTCAATGTACACATTTTCCTCAATATCTCCATTGAGGAAGGTTGTCTTTACATCCATATAATGTATCTTCCATCCCATATATGCTAAAATTACAAGGATAGATATGATTTACAAGTACCTTACAACTGGAGAAAAGGTCTCCTCATAATCAATTCCCTCCACTTGAGAGAACCCTCTAGCCACAAATATGGCCTTGTGTTTCTCAACACTCCCATCTGATGCCTGCTTCACCTTGTAGATCCACCTGGATCCTACGACTAACTTGTCCTATAGTCTTGGGATAACCTCCCATGCACTTTTTCTGATGAGGCAGTCATACTCCTCTACCATGGCATCAACCCGTACTAGTTTTTGCACTACTTCCTTGAAAGAGGACGACTCGATATCTACACTATAACTCATAAGAGCCATGTAGGCACTGTATCTATCTGGGAATTTCTCTTCCTATGCTGTGATGTGGGAGCTCCCACATTATCTCTAACATAAATCACCAACTTTTCAGCCTCTCTAGTGCGCCTCGTTTTGTCTCTAGATGTCTCTGCATGAGTGGGTGCTTACACTCTATGTTCCTCTTCTTGTGGCTGCTCCACATATTGAGGTTATTCTTTTGGAGCTAAGAGCTCCTTAATTGCATGCAACTGAAGCTCCCTCTCAAGGGAAATTCACATGACCTTCTCTTCATCAAATTTTACATCTCTCTTGACCATTGTCATCCTGTGAGATGGCATGTACACTTGATAGTTGTGAGGTGTATCGGTGTAGCCCAAAAATAGTCCCAACTCAGCTGTTGGTTCTAGATTTTTCCAGACACCTTTAGTTACATGCCAATAAACTAATGAACCAAAAATTTTAAATTGCATCACATATGGTTTCTTACCTAAAAAATATTCCTCTGGTGTACTCATCTCGAGAATCCGATGAGGACTTTTGTTCTGCACAAATGCTGTTGTGTTGCATGCTTCAGCCCACAAGTACAACGGTAGGCCCTGGTCATGCAACATCACTCGTGCTACTCCCACAATAGTTATGTTCTTCTTTTCTGAAACCCCATTATGCTGTGGGTTATGAGGTGTTATCAATTCCTGTCGAATGCCTTCTGAAGCACAAAAGTTCTTGAATTCATTCGACACATATCACTACCATTGTCACTCCTGAGAGCGTTCACCTTCTTCCCTGTATCTTTCTCGACAAGTGCTTTGAACTCACAAAATTTTGAGAAAATCTAATATTTCTTCTACATGAAGAATATCCAACACTTGCGTGAAAAATAATCTACAAAAATCACATAATACCTGTGTTTTTCTATGGAGGATTTCGAGAACGGTCCAAACACATTTGAGTGAACTCTTTCAAGGATCGCCTTCGCTCGATTTTCCTTATCATGAAAGGTGGATTTGGTGTACTTACCAAATTTACACCCTTTGAATGTATCTTGATGCTCGAGTGCACCCTTGGGAATTCCTATAGAAATCTGCTGCATGATATTCAAAGCGCCATGGTATAGATGGCCTAATATTCTATGCCATAACTCGCCGATGTCTTGGCTCCGAACCTTATCTGATTTTGTGCTCAAGGAAGCACAATATTATACATCTAATTTTTATAGGTTGTTTACTTGAACCCAAATCTTCTTCACATGTCCCATGACTTTGTGATGAAGGAACACCTTTCCTTTGCTAAATATCACATCATAGCCATGATCTTATAACATAACAACTAAAACTAAATTCTTCTTTAAACCAAGAACATACATGGCATCTTTTAATGTGAGAGGAGTACTAGACTCCCTATGAAAGGTAAAAATTCCTATGACGGTCGTGCTATACCTCCCATCATCTCCCATCTTGATGTGCATCTAAAGATCCTTCTCCTCCAAGTTGCTGAAGAATTATTTGTTGCCGGTCATATGGAATGAAGCTCAACTATCCAGATACCACACAAAACCCATCACTAATGACACCATGGATGCGATGAGAGTTAAATCCAACTCGAATTTGAATCAAGATCTTCAGCTACTACTCCTCTTGATGGCTTCTTGCCAACCTTCTTGTGTAGACAATTTGTGGCATAGTGTCCCATCTCATGATAGTGAAAATATTTAATCTTCAACAAGTCCTTCTACTTTCTAGCCTGACCATAATATTATTTGGAATGGGATGCCTTCCCTTCCTCTTTTTTTCCTTTCTACCCAAGGAAAAATTCTCCTCTACATCAGTCTTTGATGAGGATACATGTCTAGTATTTTGTCGAATCTCTTCTTGTACCAAGTCAGACAAAAATCACTCCAACTCTAGTAGCTTCTCCATCTCATTCACCGAATCCTGGTAGTTATGCCAACTGTTGGGAAGGCCTAGAAGTGCTAGGCTCACCAAATAATCCTCGGAAACTGTAACATCAACACTTACAAGCTCATCCTGACACTGAGTGAACTTGGTCAAGTATTTTGGTATTGTGTCGCCCTTCTCCATCTTGATTTTTCTGAGATTTTCCTTCAATGCCAGTTTCCTGTGGTCAGTGTTGTTATGAAAAAAATATGTTAAGGCATTCCACGTTGTATATGGTGTTTCCTTCCCATGAATATTCGATACAATAAAATCTCTAAATCCTTCCAATAGATTCCTTCTTTCCTTTGCTACGTTCTTCTTCCATGCATCCAAATTTTGAGCATTTGTTGCTCTGCGCGTGGGAATATCATTGTATATGAACTCGTTCAACCCATTATCTTCCAAAATTTCTTCCATCCCGTCCTTCCAAGCTATGAAATTCAAACTACCCTCAAGGGCATATCCGAGTCTCAATCCACAAAAAGACATCTTGATCATGTTGCCGGTCCTAAAGAGTAAATCTGCAAATTCGATTCACCTACTCAAAACAAACTCATATTATTCTCTATAGTGATTCCTACTCTGATAACAAGTATAAAATCCATGTAGATTCAAATTGATATTTTTAATAGGATAAAACAAAATACTTGAATCTACTCTACATATTGCAGAAACCAATTACAATCACAAAATCACATGAGCAAGAGAGAGAAATAATTTCAATCGCACAACACAAAGATTTATTTGGGGAAAGCCTCAACTAAAAACCTTGATATCTGTATATTTCATAATTCAAAGAATATGAGAACAATACAATGCTTCTCTCAGGCTTGAGATCTTATTGCACTATCTTTGTCTATCTCATTGATTCCTAGGCAAGCTTGGTTCAATATTATTACACGTCATTTGTCACCATGAAACTTAACCGCTAAAATGGATCTCTCTCCATCCATAAACATGTTTCAAAGAACTCCCTTGAAAGTCAATAATCTAAAACCATTGAAGAAAATATAAATTTTGGGTAAATAGGATTTATATCATGTTTGATATGAATTGCGCTCTTTTCCTAGTAAGTTTCCATGCATTCACATTTTATACCAATGAAACTTGTGCAGAACTGTGCTCTGTCTTCCATTGTAGACTGTGCACATGACTCAATGAATAAACTGTTAGCCTGCGCAATCCTTAGAAATTAAAAAAAACATAGATTTTCTCTTGATCATAGTCCGATTTTTTATTTTGAGTTTTAATTATGTTTGTTTTTATCTTCAGATACCTTCTGTGAACTTGTTTGAATGCTATAGTGAAGTATTATTGATAATCGATCCTTTTCACAAATTTGGGTAGGGTTTTATCTGGATTGCTTGATGATTGATAAAAAAAGAGATTGGTTGTTGTTAGATTGTTGTCTCTCTATTTTTTTCTTGCAAACATACCATGTTTAGAGAATAATTTTATTATTTTTGAAAGATCTTAAATAGATTAGTGAAGTTAAGGTTTTCTCAAAAAATTAGAGTGTTTTGTGACAGTTGCTTCTATTGTTGAATGTTAAACGAAAATAATTTCATTTTTGTTTTGAAGTCTTTCATAATTACACTTATAAACATCATTAAGTTGAAGCATTCATTACAAAAAATTCATTTCAAAGTTTTATTGATTTCTTCGTGCATTTTGAAGAATTGTGAGTGATTGCCTGTGAAAGGACATTTTAAGGTTATTTGACTTGTTAAGCGAACTGAAATTTTTATTTAATTTCTACAATTGAATTGTTTCAAAGTGAAATTAGCATTTTATGGAAAAAAATGTTATTAGAATTTGAGTTTTTGCATTTCATATGAAAAAAAAAAAAAAAACCTCTTATTCTCTTATAACTAGGAATTCATTGAAGGAAAAGGTTATAATTTCATATTTGACTGCATTAGAGTTTTTGAGTCTGGATAGAATATCATTAGTTTCACGTCCATAACCCATTTATTAAAAAATATCTTAATAACACAATGTTAATAAAATTGATTAGTATTTTTTCATTTTTAGGGTCTTTCCACCAACATAGATCAGGTTGTAGGGCTTTAGAATATGAAAGTGAGTTAACTTGCGGTACAATCTTGCGGTAGGGATTAAATCTATTTATTGCAATTTTGCTCCAAGATGCTCCTCTTACAAGGGATTCACGAACGAGATCATATCAGACCTATTGAAGTGATCATACCTGCTTCATTGCATGCATTACACACATTTCAAAAGGTACTTGGTATTAGTTGGAAGGAAACCTCATATTATCCATGTTGAGGAGCTTTCAAGGGGATTGAGATTTTTTACTCTTCCCTTGCGTGTACGTCCAATCTGCGACTGTTCCCCAGGTTGAATTGTTATAGGTGGTAACCTGAGTGACCAGTTCTAGGGATATTTACCAAGGTGATGCTAGAGGGAAGGTGTCTACTGTACCTGGAATAAAGATTGTCTATACTCACTTGGACCTTTTGCAGGGTAATCTTCACTCAAGATGGAATAAGTGGAGTTACTTGCACTAGATTTTTTCATTAAGAAGGTTATCAGGGTAACTGGTTCCATCCATTATATATATATATATATATATTTCACCTTGATTTCCACGATGTTGGATTTCATCACCAAATAGTGATTTCACTGTGAAAAGGTTGTTTGTGTGGTTTGTTTCCTAGATTTATTAGCGTGTGTTATTTATTTTTTTATTTTTATTTTTTAGAGGCCTTAGGTGTGATTTTTTTATTTTTTGTGAATTCTTGATTAAAATTCATCGTGGTTGATTTACTAAGACATTCACGGGTAAACCTCGAGTATACACTAAGTCAATTAGAAAAAAATAAGGTTGAAATGTCACAATCAACAGGATCTAGGACTTCAAATAAAGCTGAAACATCTACCATTGTAGAATTTGAAACTGACGTGAATCAAACTCAAGAATTTGAAATAAACTTAGTACATCTAGACCAGTAGTTTCTGAAGTTGTTAGACCAAAATCTAATACTGGTGAAGTTTCAGATACACAATTAACTGAGCCAAAAATTTCTAAACTTGAGACTGATTTTTAAAGTAAAATTTATGATTACCGATAATCTACCTCTTGGTCTCATTAGTATCGAATATATTACTGCAGACGAGGAAGAAGAAACTCCAAGTGCTTCATTTTTTACTGGTGAACAAACTGTTACTCTAGACCTTCCTATTTCTCCTTTTCAACCGGATCCTTTGTATCTCACACCTTTGAACTTTTTAGCTCAAGGTATTCCACGTTACCACATTCCTTTTTACTCTGTGCCCGGATTTAATATGTCAGGAATAATTTTTGGAAGTATGCCTACTGATACATCCATGTTTTCAAGCTCTCTAGAATCATTTTTATATGGTGGTCTGTCAGATCCTCCTGGATATTAGTCTCTTTTTTGGATTTTGCCAGGAGCTTCTCCTTCATCTCAAATTTATACTATGTCAGCTGGTATATCAACTTCTACTACCCAAGGTTTGATGTCAGACCAATATATCAATATGATTTCTGACAATGTAGGTAATCCTCAAGTTAACCCAACATGTGGTTATAATATTTATGGGGGGCAACCACCTCCACCTAGAAATCATGACTTTGGACGAAATTCCATGGGGCAATTATAATCATTGTTCATCCTTTCTGCCTAAAATTGATAAAATCAAGAATGATTTTTAATCTATCGTTTCATCTAAGATTTTCAATAATCCTCAATATCTTATGTCAAATCTTCATTCGGATTCTAAAATGAATCTAGGAAACATATCTACAATAGTACCCATTGACATCACATTTAAACCTGGGATTACCAAGAACATTAACATAGGTTCTTCATGCTCCTTTGACGAAATTGAGACATATAAAGCCCTATTTTAGGAATTCCAAGACATTTTTTCCTGGTCCTATCAGGAAATTATAGGAATTGACCCTAGCATTGTAGTTCACAAACTTAAGACATACCAAAATGCCAAACCTGTTAGACAAAGATTACATCTAGTACATTTGCGAAAAGATGCTGTTATAAAAGTTGAAGTTGAAAAATTACTTAGTGCGGGCTTCATTTACCTTGTTCCCTTGATTGATTGGGTGTCCAATATTGTTCCAGTTAACAAGAAGAAATGGACTATTAGAGTATGTGTCGACTATAGGGATATCAAAAAATCTTGTCCAAAGGAAAATTATCCTACTCCTTATATCGATCAAATTGTTGATGATTATGCCAGAAATGATATTTTTTCTTTTATGGGCATATTTTCTAGATAGAATCAAATAAACATACTCCCTACTAGTCAACCTAATACTGCATTCATTTTTCCATGGGGAACCTTTTCTTATCTGAAAATCCATTTTGGATTAAATAATGTCGACACAAATTTTCAGAGGGCAATGCCTTATGTATTTCACGATATCAAACATATTGTGCAACCCTACTTAGATGTATTACCAGTTCATTCGCTGAAACAACAAGATCATCCGATGCATTTGAAAGAAATTTTCATTTAATATAGGCACTACAATATTCTTCTAAATCCTCACAAATGTGCCTTTATGTACAATCTAGTTGATTGTTGGAATTTTTCATGTCAAAGGAAGGCATTCGTGTCGATCCGCTTAAGGAAGAGGCTATTGTCAATTTTCCTCCTCCTAATCTCTGCCAACTCCAAAGTTTGCAAGGGAAAGAAAACTTTTTATGTATATTCATACCTAACTAAGCTAACTAAAGGTTTTACTTGACTGTTGAAAAAGGGCATCCCATTCAGTTGGGACGAACTTGCTCAAAAAAAAATTTATGCATTGAAAAACGCATTGACCCATACATCGTTGTTACATCTGCCCAATTATCATCGAGACTACTTTTTGTATTTAGCTGCATTTGATGCCACCATTGGCATGGTGCTATTTTAGGAAGATGAATCCAACACTGAAAATGTGATCTACTATTTGAGTAGGAATCTCACAAAAACTGAAATCAAATATGCACATGTGCAGAAATTGGCCTTGGTAGTCATTCAAGTTGTCCAACGTTTTTGTCACTATATACTCTTACACAAAACAACCATGATATCTGATTGCAACCTTATGCTATACATTTTTACCAGAAAATTTCTAGGGGGAAAATACTCTAAATGGATTGTTATCCTCCAAGAGTTTGATTAGGAGTTCGAAAGATATAAGTCTAAGAAATCATTGGTATTTTTTGAGTTATTGTGTGACTTTCCCTATACTGAGACTGAAACCATGGCAGAGGATTCTCTTCCGAAAGAATCCATCTTCTTATCAGTACTTTAGATCTTTGGTATGTAGATATCATTATATATCTTCAAAATTAGAATTTTTGGCTCGAATTGTCTCGAATTGGTCATCATTGAATGTGGTACCAATCCCAACAATATACTATCGTTTTTGATACACTTTATCATCATGGCGTTGATTACATATTTCGACGTTGTTTGACACACGAAGAAGCCGAGAAGGCATTTAATGATTTCCATTTTGGAGCTTGTGGTGGTCATATGTTAGGGTTTTCCACTGCCTAAAAGATTTTGTGCGCTGACTATTTCTGGCCTTGAATCTTTAAAGATTGCATAACTGCAGTTCAGAAGTGCATAATTGCCAATTTTCTAATTTCCAAATGCGTTCACCTCCAACTCCTCTTCACCCAATCATAGATTTCATTCCATTTACTAAATGGGGCATTGATATTGTTACATGTAATCCTCACTCATCTGGGGGGCATGGGTATATTATTCTCGCAGTAGATTATTTTCCAAAATGGGCTGAGGTGATGCCTACATATAAGGACGATGGTGAAGCCACAACCATTTTCATATTCAATCATGTAATCGCTAGGTTCGGAATACCGCAAGCCATCGTTACAGACCATGGTAGCCACTTTTAAAACTTTATGATGACAAAAATTTCTGCACAACTAGGCTTGCACCATGACAACTCTACTCCTTATTATCCATAAGCGAATCACCAAGTAGAAGTTGTTAACAAGCTTTTGGCCAATATGATCAAATGGATTGTCGACATTCATAAATGAAACTGGCATACTATGCTTTTTTCAGCGTTGTGGGCATACCACACCTCTGTGAAAACATCAACTCAATTTACTCCCTTCCAAATTGTTTATGGTTTGGAGGCAATGTTTCCCATTGAATGTGAAATTCCTTCATTGGAACTGGCCATTGAGTTGTTTCCAGCTACCTTTGCAAAGGAGGAACATTTTTTTTACTTGGCACAACTAGATGAAACTTGTCGTGATGTTGCACTAGCTAGTGAGGCTCATAAGAAACGTGTTAAGGCTCAGTTTGATCGAAACGTGAATCCTCATTCATATTCGGAAGGTGACCTAGTCTTGGTTTATGATCAAGCACATGATAAGCTAGGAGCCAATAAATTTGAACCTATGTGGCATAATACTTACATTGTAAAATGTGTACTAGATAAAGGGGCCAATGAATTAGTTGACAATGAGGATGCTTCTTTGGGAGAGCCCAAGAATGGTCTCTACCTAAATAAATATTATTTGTAATATATCTCGGAAATATTTTTTGTACTGTCATTGTATCATATTTTAATGAGTGTGTGCTTTAGGTTTTTCATTTTTTACTATATCCTACTACTTCTCCTGCTTATCTTGTATTACACTTGATTTGCAGATGTCAACAATCCCTCAAACTTACATTGGCTTTGTTGATGGTGCTAGTTGTAGTACTCAGAATTGTCTTAGATTTGACCATTTATTCACCCACTTATGAGTTAGTTTCTATTCATGGGATATTCCTTGGTCAAAAAATGAATAACATAGAAAAATATAGTGCAATCATTGAACTATTATCTGACAGCATCACATTTGGCATTTGATGCTTGAACATTAGGTTAGATTCACACCTCATAGTATTACATTTAAATGGTGTTTATACAGTAATAAGTTCATTAATTTTAAGAATGTTTTTACGGGTCCGTCTCTTGGAAATACAGTTCGATTACATTGAATATCAACATATTCTAAGAAATTTAAACACATTAACTGATGCATTGGAAAATAACGTGTTAAATATAAATTTGCAACATTTGTAAATAAAAAAACAATATTCATCCATATATTGAACAAGATAAACTAAAATCAAAAGTAGTATTTCCCATTAGGTAATGTATGTAGAAAGTGTGTCATACAAAAAATATCTTCCAAAGACATGAGGTCCCGTGGAATTTATTGTTCGAATATGCTGATAAAAAAATCAAAATGTAGGCCTAAAATACTAGCAACTAAGCATGATGATAATTAAAGTAACATACTATAGTGCGAGCTACTTGATGTAGTAATCCTCTTATCGGTCTTGGAACCCCGACCACATGCCTCTAGTACCAGAGAGGCAAATCATCAATCTGAGTCTATGGGATATCTATAGCCAACCTCTCCAGGTTGTGCTCCAACTTGGTCAAGGCCTCTGTTGCATATGAGTTTGTTACTAAAATAACTACATGTTGGTCCCCTTGTCTGTCAAAACGTTGTAGCCCTTCTGGTTGATCTGGGCCCACATTTGCATAAACATTCTAGGTAATTAGCTTTGGATATTAAAAATAAATAAAAATTTAAAAACATCAAAATGATAATTTTTTACCTAGATCACCCCACTGCATCCCTACTAGGAGTGGAGTATCTGGGTCACCTCTATAAACCATCTCTACATATGGGAAATCCTCGATCATAATGATTTGGTGTCCCAGCCACAAAAAAAAATCAAGAGTATATTTTACCACCGGGCCATCGCCTCCATGGCAAGCCATCAACGAAACCCACCACAACATACGTGGATCTCGAGGTCCTACCTCATCTACTGGAATTTGTTGTGGGATAAAGAGTGGAATCATCTCTAGAGTAAATGAAATGATAATGATAATATGACTAAAATTCTTCAATTTACCATTCTTGGCTCTAGTCAGGTTCCCTTTCATGTTGGCAACTACTCCTTCACACCAGTTGAAAATAGTGGACCGTGAACAATCCATGGCAATCTGCATTTAGGTCTTTGTAGCCAAGTGAAGCATTGCGTTTCCGCATAGTTTGGTGATTGTAAAAGAAATGGTTCTAAAATAAAGTCGCTCTATGGTTTTAATGTCAATCCTACCATCCTTGAGTTGAGCCCCATCAACACAATATCACCTCAAATAAGAAGGAATAGTCTCTCCACCTGGTCATTGACCAAATAAAGAAATTTCAAGCTCTCTATGGGAGAGCCCAGTAAAGAAATACATGTCATAATAATCTATGGTGAGGCGATGATCCCCTATCACAAAATGTTGTTCCTGGACATCCCAGGTCCTCACCATCCATGTCATGAGCTCCAGCTGATCTTTCATTCCCAGAGTTATCCAATATTTGTAAAGGCCACAATTTTTCAACTCTTATAGAGTTGCTGGATCATCCAAAGCTTCTGCATATTGGTTTTCGTGTTCTCTATCTATCCACTCCATTGTGAAAGATCAAAAGTCCTGAAAATGACATTTGAGGAGAGTTAAATGAATACTTGAGATAAATTTGCAAGTTTTGGGGCATATTTTTCTTTATTTTTGAAAACCCTCGGTGCTTGCGCGATCACTATTTAGCAGACAAAGCACATTTTCGCAGTTTCTCAATAGATAAACCACACAGATAATGTTTCTCTGTGTAAAAAATTACTGATGTGTGCAATCCCGGTGAAGGGAAACCGTGCACATCCGAGGGTGCATTTTCAAAAGTTAAACCCCCCCCCCCCAAAAAAAATAAAATAAAAAAATAAAATGAATGATTGAAATAAAGAATTAATCGGATGAAAACAAAAATAATGAAGAGATATCTTACCCGAAGAAGACGGCTCGCGATTTCGTCCACCGGTTTTCTTGGAATCAACGTCTAAAGTTTTGTGGTAAAAGCCCTCTTTTCTGCTCTCAAATCAGTTAAAACTCAAAATGGTAAAAATGAAATTACTTTTCAACTTTTATAACTTTTTAGGTCATTAAAATATTATTTTTTATGCCTTTGACCTTTTAAAAGTTAAAATTTTATGTTTTTTACTATAATTTTGAGCAATTATGATAATTTATTGATTTTAATGTGCAGAACACAGGTCACAACATAAAAATGGATCATTTTGACTGCGAGCCAACTTTTATCATTTTTTCAGGCTCTTGAAAATTACGAAAAAGCGAAACCCTGGAGTTCTCTTTTAAGCCCTTTTCAGACTCTCTAAACATGAAAATATCGTTGAATACTTGACTATTCAAACTTGAAAAAGTAAATGAACAATCGTCTATTCAGTATAAGTTTACCCCTTTTCTCTACTGAATTAGACTATTTACAAAAAATGTATATGTTGACTAATCATGGTCAATAGAGTTCTCTCCTGCACCATTTTACCCTTTTTCAGGAATGAGAGACTAACTTTACGAAAAAGAACACTATGGAATTTACTTATGTTTTGCTCCTAACTCCCTAAAACTGAAAAACACTCAGCTTTACTTTCTTCGGGCTCGTTAAAAATCTATGTTGAAAGAAATGAATGAGTTTTCTTTTTGTGTATTTTTAAACTCTTAAAACATGAAAATGACATCGAGTTAACCCTACACTAGAATTGTAAAATCTAAACAGTGCAAGACTCATCAATCATGACGAGACCGAACCACTCCTTCCTAGTGTTCTTTAAAAATATTGCGGAGAACTCATCCGAAGGATGAGCTTACAGGACAAGCAAATGTTATCCTCCTCAAGCTTAAAAAAAATAAAGAGGTACTTGCCGGTAATGGTGAGGGGAAATGAAGAAAAGGTATTCACTTTTGCATTCATTATAAGGCAGTAAGTCGCTCTTAAACATGACACTCTGTCACACATGTGTCCGGGTTGGGAAATCCATTTGTCTCACAATTAATCGAACCTCATTGGAAGTCTTCAACTGGCTTTTGGAATTATCATTGAGTCAAAAGTTGCAAAGTCAATTTTCGCGTCGTTATGTGTTCAAGAGAAGTTCAACCTTAGTTCATGTTCCTTTACAAATTTTAGCCTTCAATCACGTCGACCATCCCTGAGTTAGTCCTTGTAAATCTGTTCTTCAAAACATGACAAAAGTTTCATGTCTTAGGCCCTCCTGCGACGGATTGCTTCCTATTGACTTCAACTCGTTATCAACAAAGTTGCTGATCAAATGAGAAAATTACCGATTACCTGTTTTTTTGAGGTAGTAAAAAAACACCCGATTTTGAAAATTGGTGATGCAGAATCACCCTTTGTTTTTTTGGAGCATAGTTCTGGTACTTTAAATTTTCTTATGATTTTTTTTTTTAAATGTCAAGATTTTCATGTCGATTTTGAAAAGTGGTGATGTAGAATAACCTTTTTTTTTTAGCATATTTTTGGAACTTAAAATTTTCTTTGATTTTTTTTTTTTAAATGTCATGATTTTCTTGTCGATTTTGAAAAGTGGTGATGCACAATCACGTATATTTTTTTTTAAATGTTAGTGATTTTCATGCTAATTTTGAAAAGTGTTGATGCGACATCAATCCTTTTTGTTTAGAGTGGTGATTTTCATCTTGGTAATAAAACATAAAAATAAAATAAAAAAACATGACAAAAAAAATTATTAAAAAGAAAAAATTATTAAAAAAACCAATGAAAGTGTAAAAAAAAACAAAAATAACTTGTAAAAAAATAAAAAATAAAAAATAAAACAAACAAAAAAAATTCAAAACATAAAGGAAAAAAGGAAAAAAATAAAACAAAACACATAATTAAAAAAAAAAAAAAAACATATCTATATATATATATATATATATATATATATAAGTTATAAAATTGAAAAAGAAAAAACGACATAATTAAAAAAATGATAAAATAAAATAATTAAAATAAAAAATTTAAA
Organism: Pinus albicaulis; assembly: GCA_034641835.2. NCBI lineage: Eukaryota > Viridiplantae > Streptophyta > Pinopsida > Pinales > Pinaceae > Pinus > Pinus albicaulis. The sequence continues at coordinate 391,003,614 of CM076574.1, forward strand.
AATAATTTTTTTTTAATAATTAAAATACTAAAATAAAAAATAATTAAAATTTAGAAATTTAAATTAAAAAAAAAAATTAAAAGAAATTAAAATTTAAAAACAAAATATAAAAAATTTAAAATAAAAATTAAATTGATGATGATGATGATGATGAATGTCCACTAACACCAATGTGGCCTATCAGACCTTAAGAAAGGAAAAAGATTGATTCTTCAAAATCTTGATCCTATGATCAAAGAGAAGGGAAAGAAACGCTCCAAGATTGCTATAAGTGGGCTGGCTTAATAGATCAAGAAGATTGGAAGTGTGGAAGATGTTAGAGAATTCAGAGCGAATGTGAGTAAGAGCCAGACAATCTAAAAGAAAGTGCTTTTCATCTTCCACATGCTTAGTATCGCAAATCTAACAGATTCTATCTTGCCAGGGAATCTTGGGAATAGAGCACTGCCTAGTCTCACTCCGAAGCTCATGAGAGTTAATTCTTATCCTAGCGTTGTTCATTTTTTTATTAGTACTAGTCAACACAGAGAGATAATTTTGATTATCAAGGGTGGGGTTGAGCACCTCCTTATAGTAACTAAGCTTCCTTTTACCCTCCAGCTCCTGCTCTTCCCACAACTTGTCCTTAAACTTGGAGGTAATCGTATTCTTGACCCTATCTTTGCTTCTCATATTGAGCTTCTACTTAATTCCCCAATGGTTGAGCCAATACTGGGTATCCTTATGCCACCCACGCTTGAGGCGAAGGTGGTGGTTTGGACTAAATTTAGAAGCAATTTTAGGGAGTCTTTTGGATTCCATGTTATAAAGCTTCTTCTTATACATCAGATATCTAAACATAGTCGTACTTTCAATGGGGGACAAACCAACTTCGAAGAGAAAAAAAATTAAATTAAAAAAAATCATTAAATTAAGAAAAAGGTCACGGGGCCTGACTGTCGAGCTGCCAGCTCTCCCCCCCAGTCGTCGGCTGAGCACCATGTCCCCCAGGCAGTGGAGGTCGATTCCCTTAATCGACCTCAAGCCCTAGGGCCACAGTGCTCGATCGACGGGCGGGGGGAGGGAGCTGGTAGCTCTCTGCCTCAGCCAACCATTGAGCCCTGTGGCGGAGGTCAATTCGCGGTCGAGCCCCACAATCCCCAAGCAGCGGAGGTCGATTCCTAGAATCGACCTCCATCGCTTGGGCGCCACAAGGCTCGGCCACCGGGTGTGGCTCTCCCCATGCCTGACAGTCGAGCCTCGAGTTCTTTTTTTTTTAATTTTTTTTTTCAAACTCAATATTTTAATTTATTATTTATTTATTATTATTATTATTTAATCTTTAACTTATTTTAATTTTATATATATTTTTTAAATTTAAATTTTATTTAATTAAATTATTATTATTATTTTTTTTAGTTTTAATAAATTACCATTGTTTTGTATTTTTTTTTTTTAAACAATTTTTATTTTTATTTTTGTTAAGATGTTTTTTTCATGAATTTTTTTAATTATAATTTTTATTTATTTTTTATTGGTTTTTATTTTAATTATTAGTTTTAATAGTTTTTAAGTTGTTTTTTTAAATATGTTTATTATTACTATTTGTTTTCAAAATTTGTTTTTTTAATGTTTTTTAATAAATAAAAAAATTGGTTTTAATTTTTTTTTTTCAATGTTTTGGATTATTATTTACAAATTTTTTATATTTTTTTTAATGTTTTTTAAGTAATTTTTATTGAGAGTGTAAACTTTTGTGATCCATAACATATTAAAATATAAATTTTCCAGGAAATCACAAATCTTCCAAAATTTTATTATGTGATTTCCCGAAAGATTTATATTTTAATAAGTATTTTTTTTTTCTTCATTTTATTTTATGTTTTTTCTTTCAATTTTTTTTGGTTACATTTAATTTTTTAAATGTATTTTTTTTAATGCGTTTTTTTAGTTTTTTTTTTTTTTTTAATTCATCACATCAGTGTTTTTTATGTTTGTTTTTTTGCAAATTTTTAAATTCTTTTGTTAAATAATGTTTTTTTGAAATGTTTTTTGTTAATTTTTTTTTTTTTTGGTTAGTTTTTATTTTTTCTCGTAATTTTGATATTTTATAAGTTATTGTATTTTATTTTATTTTATTTACATTTTTCATGTTTGATTTTTTTTTTTCTTTTTATATATTTCTTACATTGTATTTTTTTGGGACATGTTTTTTAATATTTTTTATGTTAAAATATATATTTTTATTTACTTGTTATTATTTTTTTAAAATTTTTTGTTTTAGTTTTTATTTTTTCAATTTTTTCATACTCTCAGTATATTTGATTGGATATATATGTCAAAATAAAAAATATGTAGAAGTAATAAGTCTAGGAGAATAATTTTGTGTTCATGGTGTACTTCTTTAGGAGTCGATAGAAACAATAATTTTTTTTTGCATAATCTTTAATATGTTTATTAGTTTCGATTTATTAAATTCTAAAGAAATATAATTTTAATATTAAATTGCTATTATTATTGATAATATGATAAACTTAGAATAAAAATAAATTAATATAAATTAAATGGTATAATTTTTTAAAATAATATTAACACCATGGCTGAAAATTGTTGGAATTTTAAGGATTTTCACAAAGGTGATATTTTATCTTTAATATCATCCTTGGAGTTTTAAGGCTTTTCAGAGACATGATATTTTATCTTTAATACCATGTTTATCGTTGAAGTTTTAAGGTTTTTTAGAGTCATGATATTTGATCTTTAATGTTATTATTAACAATTGTCGACAATTTACCCCAAAAAGAAAAATATGTTATTCCAACACCAACTCTTTTTGTTTTCAAGGTGTTTTTTGCACAAAAAAAATTGACGACGTTATTCCAACATCAACACTTTTTGTTTTCAGGGTTTTTTTTGCATACAAAAATTGGCAACATTATTCTAGCATCAACACTTTTTGTTTTCAGCCTGTTTTTTACACACCCAAAATTGGCAACATTATTCTAACATCAACACTTTTTGTTTTCAGGTTGTTTTTTGCACACAAAAAATTGGATTTTACTTCCATTTTTTAAAAAATGTTGAAAATTTACCCCGAAAAAAAAGGTTATTATGGAATACAACTTTCTTTTTCAGGCTATTTTTTCATGGTTTTTTGATGTTTTTTGGTTAGATTTACCGTTTTGAGGTAATATTTCTTGTTTGATCGGTAACTTTGTTTATCTAGGAAGTTGATCTAGAAACCCTTTTCAATACCTTGAAGCCTAAATGCCTTAATGGCAGGGTTCTCGCATTCGACGATAGGTTCTCATCATTGACCTTTGATCAAATGATTCTATGAGTGTTCTACTTCAAGAAATCTTTTCGCACTCTATAGATTGTACTGAGAGTACCTTGAGAGCCAGTGTCATTATGTATGGTTTCTCTAGTGCTTGTTTATGGTTCACATCATTGACCGGTAATCAAGTAGTATCTTCCATGTTCGACCTCAAAACATTTGTTCACATGATAAGATTCGTACTACGGATCGAGAGATGGAGATTAAGACCCTAGATCTAATTTCATCCATCCATGCAGCGAGGAGTTATGTATTCATGATTATGTAGAAACATTCATAGTTGATGGTGACGTCCATACTGTGTCTACTATTGATATGATTCAAGGTTATTTCCGTACTTGTTCATCGAGTTATCTTTACTCGTATGGGAATGCCTACTTTAATGATGATTATATATTGCATTGTAATCCTTCAATGATTGTTGCAAGTTTTTTACTGTGGTCTTCGATCTGATCTTTGGCATGATAAAACGCTTCAATATTTAAATTGATTTTCTGACTTCGTACTTTAGGAGACAATATGTTATACATCATTTTGTAACCATGAAATTTGACTGCTAAAATGGATCTCTCGCCATTCATAAACATGTTTCAAAACACTCCCTTGCAAGTTAATAATCTAAAACCCTGGAAGAAAATATGAATTTTTGGTAAAGAGGCTTTATAACCTGTTTGATATGATCTGTGCTCTTTTCCTAGTCATTTTCCATGCATTCACAGTTTCTACCATTAAAACCTACGCAGAACTATGCTCTATCTTCCACTATAGACCCCACACATGAATCAATGAAAAGTAAAAATAAAAAGTGAATTCTTAAAGCCTTTTTGGGAAAATATATCCCAACTAAAATATTCTACTTCATATCTATTCAAGCCTTACCCCTCACATCATGGAGCTAATTCCCTTTCATCAAGGAACCTTAATCCCACTATTAGTGGATCTCATCCTTCTATTATGGATCTGAAACTTCCTATTTGGCCTATAAATTGACTGCATAATATAGGGCTTGGGGAGTTCACAAAAGGCAGTCTTATGTTGTTGTATTTAGATTGGGAAGCTTATCATCTAAGGAGAGGGTTGGAGGAATTTGGGAGGAACCTCATGACATCAAGGCAGGGGTTGTAAGGCTCTTCTTTATCCTTGAAATAATAAAAATTAATAATATTTTCCATTGTGTTGTCTTACTGAAATGATGAATGATTTATGTTCCTTTTGTTTATTCACTAAGATGATATCAATTTCTAATATCCTTGATCATTATATTAAACTTGTTTGAATGATTATATTGCATATGTCTTTGATCTCTTTTATGTCTGTGATTGTAGGTCTTTTCGAGCATTGAGGAGTTGCACCGGGATGAAGCGGGGATTTCAAAAATAGGTAAGGGTTCCATTCTGAGTCATTCTCTTATATTTATGATTCAAACTAAGTAGGATTAAGGAAAGAGTTATTCAATTGTCTGTTTTTTTATAATTTTCCTTAGGAATATAGGGAGATCGCTCTTTTCTACAAGAGCAATTTGTCCACATAACAAATACTTAAACAATTTCTTGGCCTCAGTATTCCCTATTTCCTTGCGCATTTTCTTGGGTAATTAGGCCCCTATTAACAAGGAAATTTCCTAATAATTATTGCACAATACATCAGGGCTCTTCCTCTCACTCCATGCACCATATGTACAATTTTTTTATTATAAAAATGATAATACACTTCCCTTTAACTCCAATCTCAATTGGGTCTTCCTCAGAACTGACATGCATGAGTTATTTATGAGTGAATTATCAGTTATCTGATTGATCAATGCATGTGAGTTAAATATAATTTAGTTCACTTTACCTCTCACTAGTTCCTGCATCAGTTAGAACTAGCTAAACTGGTTTTAACTCAAATAAATTAATTTGATTAATTACAACTCAAAATAAACTCAACCACGGTTCCTAAAAAGTAGGATCCACTATACATGCCTCTAGTTTGACTCTCAATTTGAAATAACTAAACTAAATAAGTCTTCCTGACTTAGTTAACTCGTACAAGCTATCATGTGATGTGGAATTGCAATTTACTTCTAATTTAATTAAGGGGAAATTAAATTAGAAGCCTCTTCTTGTTGCTATTTTCAACATTGCACACACATTCACCCCACACACTAATCTAACTTAAACTTTGTATAAAGGGTATCCTCTTTCCGGAATATTTGTACCTAATTTATTTGAGCTTATATTTTGTTTCAAACCTTAAGTGAAGCAAAGTCTTTCTAAACTAACTTGAACACACTAGGACCTTAGGTGGCAGATTATCATAGACCTTCATGTTGTCTCCCCACATGTGGTAGGGGTTCTGGGTCCAAAAATAACAACCAAAATCTGAGATTCATCCATTCCCATTAAACGTAGGTAACTTAGTGGTAAAATATTAGGGAATATTTCCCTATGGGTTGAGGTGCAAGAGCACTTAGATATGAGGTGATCTTGGTGAGGCTACTGGAAGTGTCACCAACTCTTATGGGACGTAGGGAAAGAGCTTGAAACCATTTTATTTTGATGTTTCAACATATAACCCTTGGTCCATGTCAACTTTTGCTGCCTAGTTTCTAAATGTCAACTTATTTTTCATTTAAATTTTCTCTAGGGTTTGTGACTAGAACCCTAAGGTTTCCAAATTGATTTTTATTGAATGAGGAGGAATTATTTTACCTTTCATCATATTCTGAATCACCCTTTTCGTTGACATCAGGACCAATACTTTACTAGTGTGCTCTTCTTCGAAGCATCTTTACCCGAGCATGAAACTATTTTCTTTTCATGTTTCAACTTAGAACCCTTAGTCCATGTCAACATCTGCTACCTAGCTACCTACTATCAAATCATATCATGACCTTCCACTTATGGTGATTTATTAAATAAACATGTGTATATTTACTATTCACCTATTTTATGATGATAATTCACTTAACTTACAAGTATATTTTGTATTCCACTATGCGGGGATGGAAATTGAACAACCACATGAGGGAGAAGATGTCTCCCATTAAGCTGATCAACTAGATGATGATTAATATGTTCCCTATGGACCTGATCAACCACCATAGGAACATGTGCCCTATCAAGTTGATCAACTATCACTATGGGAACAACATGTGTCATGTCAAGCTAATCAACCACTAGAGGAAGAATAATTTCCTTATAAATTTGATCAGCCACTATAAGAACACATTTTTTCCTCTTAAGTTGACAGGATAACAGGTAGTTGCAGTGGTTTGGAAAGGGGTGGAGTGTTTGCCAAAAATTTGGATGCAAGCACAATATAGGACCTTGGGGAGCCTATCCATGCTCACACTATTAGATACCATGTTAATAATATCATTCGATAACATTTTGAGAAACATTCAGTTGTTATACAAGCTTAGATACTACATGGGTTGATCAAACTTAAGAAACTAAAACATGTCACAAATATTTTGGGTGTCAGGGATGCTAAAATTAAGAAGACTGTCAGACCAGGAGGTAACTCCGCAAAACTCAAGATGCATTAGATGGATATTGTGTATGTACTTATACATGGAGGTGAGACTATTGGGATTCACTTCCCAATGTCTCTTGGCATTCCTTATTTACTAAATTAAAATAAAATACAATCTCACCCAATCCCTCAGGATTAGGTGTCAACATTCCCCCCTTTAATCTGAAGGGATGTTGGTGAGTCCAAGCATCCTTCTGAACTTTTAGAACTTTTCTCTTCCAAGTGCTTTGGTGAATATGTCTGCGATCTGCTCATTTGTGGAACAATGACGTAGATGGATAGTTTTGGCCTCAACATGATGTCGAATTAGATGGTATTTTGTATTGATGTGCTTTGTTCGATCATGGAACTTCGGGTTCTTGGCCAACTATATTGCAGAAGTGTTGTCAATCATGAGTGGTGTTGAATGCATTTGTTTCATCTACAAATCTTCTAGGATTTTCATGAGCCACACAATTTCCTTTGTTTCTTCAGCTGTTGCCACATATTCTTCCTCGGTTGTGGAATCTGTTGGCATTGACTGTTTGTGTGATCTCCATGAGACAACTCCTGATCCAAGACTCATGGGATAACCTAAAGTAGACACCCTAGTTTCTTTTTCCCCATCAAAGTCCGAATAAGAGTATCTGATCAAGCTGAAATCACCTACCTGTGTATATTTGAGTCCAAAGTCGTGAGTCCCCTTCAAGTACTTTAGAACTCTTTTTGCAGCAGAGAAATTTCCTTCACAAGGTTTTTGCATAAACCTAGAGAGGATTCCAACAACAAATGATATGTCTGGTCTGGTGGTAGTCAGGTGGATAAGACTTCCTACAAGCTGTTTATACTTCGTTTCATCCTCAAATTCCTTCCCTTCAATGGATGTGAGCTTCAAGTTTTGTTCTATTGGAGTGGTTAAGGGATTGCATTCATCCATGCCAAACTTGTTCAAAATATCTCCAATATACTTCTTTTGAGAAAGAAATATAAATTTAGGATGTTGAGTTACTTCAATACCCAGATAGTAATGAACATAGCCCAGATCAATAATTTCAAAACCTTTCTTCAATTCTTTCTTTATGGATGCAATATAACTCTCATTGTTCCTTGTCATCAAAAGATCATCTACATACACCACAAAATATACAATTTTTTTTCTAACTTTCTTAACAAACAAATTTGCATCATCAAGATCAAAATGTTTGAAGTCAAGTTTTAGAAGATGCTCAGTTAATTTCTCATACCAGGCTAGCGGTGCTTGCTTGAGGCCATACAAGGATTTTATAAGTTTGCATACTTTGTGTTCTTGGCCCTTCACAACAAAACCTTTTGGACGGGACATAAAAACTTTCTCCTTTAGATCTCCATTCCAAAAGGCGGTTTTTACATCTATCTGATGGACTTTCCATCCCTTCTGAGCTGCTAGGGAAAAGAGTGTCCTGATGGTGGTCCATTTTTCTGTGGGGGCAAAATTTTCTTCATAATCGACCCCTTATTTATGTGCAAAACCTTTTGCCACAAGCCTAGCTTTGTGCTTGTCAAGTGAGCCATGTGCTTTGTACTTGTTCTTGTAGACCCACTTACAGCCAATTGGTTTGGTTCCCAAAGTAGGATCAACCATGATCCGAATGGAAAATGGCATCCACCAATGGTATTCATCTACCCATGTTATCCATCCACCCATGGAATTTACCCATGATATTTTGAATGTAATTGACCCATGGTATTCATCCAACCATTGTATTTATTTGCCCATGGTATTGTAAGTGACATATATCGATGATATTCATCCACCCATGGTATGTATCCACACATGGTATTCACCCACACATGGAATTTACCCATGGTATTGTAAGTGGTATCTACCCATGGTATTGACCCATGGTTTTGACCCATGGTATCTACACATGGTATTGTAACTCAAAAAAGGCTAAAAATAACAAGCCTCAGTTTGTAAAAGGACATATTTTCCACCACAATGTAGCCCTTACAGATATTCTCTGTTTTAATAAAACAAGTTTCTTTGTGGTTTTATTTTCTTTGTGTTCTCTTTTTTTTCTGGCATTCCAATTTTGCAGATCTTGTCAGATCCATTTCAACTTTTTAGATCTTGGGGGCCTCCCCCCAAGGTCCTAATCAGTGAGGCCCCCAAGATCCTAATCAGTTGAAATGGATCTGACAAGATCTGCAAAATTGGAATGCCAGAAAAAAAAAAAGAGCACAGAGAAAATAAAACCACAAAGAAACTTGTTTTATTAAAACAAAGAATATCTGTAAGGGCTACATTGTGGAGGAAAATATGTCCTTTTACAAACTGAGGCTTTTTATTTTTAGCCTTTTTTGAGTTACAATACCATGTGTAGATACCATGGGTCAAAACCATGGGTCAATACCATGGGTAGATACCACTTACAATATCATGGGTAAATTCCATGTGTGGGTGAATACCATGTGTGGATACATACCATGGGTGGATGAATATCATTGATAGATGTCACTTAAAATACCATGGGTGAATAAATACAATGGGTGGATGAATACCATGGGTCAATGAAATTCAAAATATCATAGGTAAATTCCATGGGTGGATGGATAACATGGGTAGATGAATACCATTGGTGGATGCCATTTTCCATTTGGATCAAACCAGCTTCCAAGTGCCATTCTTTATCAAGGAATCATACTCCTTTTGCATCACTTCATTCCATTCAACATGAGAAGCGGCTTCTTTGAAGAAAGTTGGTTCATGATCTGTAGACAAATTCAATTCACAGTTATAAGAAATATCCATATCAATAGGTGAATCATAATTATATATGTCACCTTTGTTTTGTCTAGTGGAACTTCTTGTTCCTGTCTTTCCAACCTCATCGGGACAAACGTTTTCTAGTGTCTTTGTCAGCCATTTTGGGGGACCTTTCTAAGATGGCCCAGGTTGCTCATTTGACTGAGTTGGAATTGAATCAAGATTCAATCTCTCAATTTTGTCAATCACATCATTCAAGGTGTCATCTGTGGTTGGTTCTTCATGTGGGGGAGAGAGTGCTTCGGAAATTGATTCCATATATTGATTCAGTATAGGAATCCTCCCTTCAAGATGTGGAATCTAATTATCAAATTCTTGAAAATACTTTTCATGTGTGAATCTATCCAGGCAATCAAGTTTCCGCTCAAAAACATTGTTAGTCTTGGAATATTAAAGGAATATCACATCTCTTGCTACTACAAACTTCTTATTGAATTGAATTCATCATAGAGACGATATCCTTTGGAGGTATTGGAATACCCCAAGAAGATACATTTTCAACTTCTAGCAACAATTTTATTCCTTTGTACCTTGGGTATCAAAGCATAACAGGTGGAACCAAAGACCCTAAAATGCTTTAACGAAGGAATGTGACCATGCAAAATTTCATAAGGAGTTTTGTTTCTAATTGAATTTGAAGGACACCTATTCTTTATGTATACAACACATATAATTTCATCAGCCCAAAACATCAATTTTACATTCTTAAAAAACATCATGGAGCGAACCATATTTAAAACTGTCTTGTTCATTCTTTCAGCTACATCGTTTTGTTGGGGAATATAGGGCACAGTTGTTTGATGTTTGATCCCATGTTGACGCGGATAATTTTCAAATTTGTTTGAAGTGTATTCTTTTCCATTATCAGTACACAAAGAGCCAATATGAGTTTGTGCATCATTTTCAATCCATGCATGAAAATTCTTGAATGTTTGAAAAGCATCAAATTTTTTCTTCAATAAGTAAACCCAACACATTGTAGTGTAATAATCAATAAATGTCATCATATATTTATTTCCATTTGCAGAAGCAACATGCATAGGGCCACATAAATCTGAATGAATAAGATCAGTTTTCTATGTGCTCTGGAATGTGAATCATGAAATAGTTGTTTGCTATGCTTTCCTAGAATACAAGCATCACATTGCTTAAGTTTCCTAGGATTTGTAGGCAGTCCATTAACACCATTTTTCTTCAAAAATTGAAGGTTGTCATATTTTAAGTGTCAAAATGTAGCATTCCATAAAAGACTTGATGGGAATGTACCTTCATCATGATGTGAACGGAATGCAAAGTTTTGTGCATGAGCAGAGGAACCTTCCAGCTTCAATAGTCTTCCTTCTTCTATTCTCTCCATGACAAGTGAGCGATCTAATGCTTTTCTGACCTTAACCTTTCCATCAAACATGTGAATGGAGTGTCCTTGCTGGTGGATGTGGACCAAGGACAACAAGTTTCTCCTCAAATCAGGGGGGTATAGAACCTCATGTAGAAGATGATATGGAAGACCAGGCAACTTAAGTCTGATTGTGCCAAGCCTTGATGGCTTGAGTTTGGATTTATCTGCGAAGCATATTGCTCCATCAAATTTGTCAGTAAATTCTTCAAAAAAATCTTTTCTAAATGTCATGTGACATGTTTCTCCTGAATCTAGCAACCAATCATTTCTCCAAGAAGTAAAAGAAACATCAAACAAGTCTTCAGTTATTCCATTGTTACAATGTGCTACAACATAATGAGCGTATTTTCGTGCTCTACCTTTGTCTCTGTCATGAATTTTACCTTTTTCTCAATTTATTTGATGCTCAATTTTATCCCAAGGCAGCTTACATGTAGATGCATCATGCAAGTCTTTATTGCAACGTGTGCAATGAAGATCAGATTTTTCAATTTGAGTTTGTCTGCCCACCCTTCCTCTGAAATTTATTCTTCCTCTTCCTCTTCGGCCACCTCTTCCTCTGGAAGAATCTTGAGCATGACTATTTTCTCTATGTGCAAAGCATACAACCTCTTTAGAAGATAGAGGGGTTGTCATCTTTCCAAAAGCCTTCTCTCTTTTTGCAAACTTTTTCTCAAGGAAATCAAAGGTGATTTTCACAAGGTTTCCACTTGCTTGCAATGACTCAAGATAATGTGAGTAAGTGGGATACAATGCCTTAAAATATGCTATAAGGGGTATGTCAACTTCTACACCAGTGTTCTTAATTTCATGCATGATAGATCTTACTTCTGAAGCTAAAGCAAGAGGGTCATTTTCAATTCAAGACTGAACAACTTAATCATTAATTGAACAATTTCAAGTTCTGAATATGAGTCATAGAGTTATTTTAGCTTGCTCAAGGCTTCATAGTCATTTGAAAATGGTGTAATATGGCCACTCACCTCTTCGTTTACGGAAGCTTCAATCAAGGCATAGGCCTTGTAGTTCTTGTTTTCCCAAATGGCGATCTCCTTGTCTAAAGTGGGCTTTGCTGGTGGATGGTATCCTTCTCCTTCACAAATTCCTCTCCACGTCTCATTAAAAATGAGTGTGCTTGATTTTCTGAGACCATTTGGGATAGTTGTCCTTACCAGAGAGAAAAAATCCTACAATAGATATGAGAGAATGCATTCTTATGAAGAAAAAAATTTATTTTGTTGTCACGGTAAAAACTCAATTTTGGTTTTAATTCTGCAATATATATATATATATATATATATATTTGTAAAAAAAAAAATGGGGAAAAAACAGAGGTATTATATGAAGGAGGTATTTTCTGGGGGAGGTGTTTACCAGGGCAGGGGGAGGCGTTTTCCGAGGTGGGTATTTGCTGTAATGAAAAAAAAATTAATCTGGAAAGGGTTGTATAGGCTGAGGGATGGAACGGGAAGGGAAGGTCGAGGGAGGTCGATGGCTAGAGGGTGAGGCAGATGGGATGGGAGTGATGGGGGAGTCATATGAGAGGGGACACGAGGGAAGTGGACGGGAGGCTGGCTAGACGGGAGGGGATGCGGGGGAGGGGAGAAATGGGGGAGGGGGAGGTGAGTGGACACATTGGAGGGTGAGGCGAACGGGAGGGGAGCGATGTGGGAGGGGGAGGTGAGTGGACGCGAGGGGAGGGGGAGGGATGGGGAGGGCTGAGGATGAGGGAGAGGGAGTAGCAACAGAGGGAGGGTGAGAAGTGAGGTTGATGGCGACGAGAAGTGGAGGTAAGCGGGGTGGGGTAGGGAGAGACAATGTGGGCAGGAGGTTGCGAGCAGGAGGTTACGGTGGGAGGCCACGCAGGTGAGGAGGAGAGCCGTGGAGATGGCATGGGACAGAGAGCACGGTGGACGGGGGAGCATCAGAGGAGTGCGACGGTGCGGGGAGAGGGAGGGGGAGTAGGAGTGGAGGTGTGACCGTGGGGAGGGATGTATCGATGAGGGAGGTGAGGTGAGTGGAAATGAGTGAAGAGAGGGGCAGTGAACTATAAAAAAAATCTTTTTCATAGTAAATTAAATGTGCAGAGAACTTGAGCTGAAATTGCATAGTGGTGTGCAGAAAAAAATGAGGCAAAATTTGCCAAAAAAAATGCAGAATTATTCTTGAATTGTAGAATTCCAGGAGCAGTAACAAAATCTGAATGCCAGGAGTAGTAAAAATTGAATGCACAATGAAAATCTGCAAAAATGCAGAACATGAGGGAGTTACACCAAAGGCAGGAATGTAAAAAAAGGGACTGGCTCTGATGCCATGTCAGTCCAAGAGGTAACTCTGCAAAAATGAAGATGAATTAGATGGAGATTGTGTGTGTACTTATACATGGAGGTGAGACTATTGAGATTCACTTCCCAATGACTCTTGGCCTTCTTTATTTACTAAATTACAATAAAATAAAATCTCATCCAATCCCTTAGGATTAGGTGTCAACAAAGACAAATATGAATGTCACTGGAAATATATCAGAATCATTCACTATGTTTGGAAAATCAAGAAATCATGATGTTCGAGTTGTTCACAGGAAAATTAAATTTGTTATTATTGCACAAAGTACATCAAAACAACAAAATTTGGCAACAATGTCAAAATTGTTCCATGTGTGGAGAAAAAAATTGCATAAGCATACCAAATTCAAGGTTCGAGTGAATGAAAATGGTGAATCTGCTTGTTGGGCACGTATCATTAGGAAACCCTCCCAAGACAGGATTACAATAGGAATCTAATAATTTGTGGTGGATTTTTGGGAGAGCCATTCCCATGCTATTCAAAATAGAAATCATGTCGTATGGCATCGCATAGCTAAAGGTGAGTATGTGGAAAACACTAAGAACATTATAGAAATGAAAAAAAATTCACTATTTGAGGAATTCCATGAAATAAATCACCATGTGAAGATACCCATAAGGATGTTTCAGAAATTGAAGCCATGGTTTATTAGGCCCAATATAATCCATAAAACGTGTTGTTTCTGATATCATGTTGAATTTTAGCTTCATTATGACAATTTCTGGAAATTTTACAAGAAGAATTGTCACGGAAACCCTCCTCCTCCTACAATGTGTGATTTTGTTTCATCAATATTGTGCAGAAGGGAGCCAAAAGAGTTGTTTTACAAGAAAAATTGTATAGGTGGGAGAAGATGCATTGAATGTGGTGTTTTGGAATTGTTCCATAGGAACTTTCTTATTGATCCTAACCAATCTGGGATGTCAGATGTCATCGTCACATGGAAGCATTATGAGTATGTCGTGGGAAATAAACCATATTATTCAACTTTGGCACCTAAGAGGATCAACTATGTTGAGGATGAGATTCCTATTTCACAATTCATGGGGGTGTTTCAAAACCATATCTATAAATATATCAAACACTTGACAAGTCCATGTGGAAAGTGTATTAATTTAAGCATTCTCACGAAGTATTTCATCCAAGCACAATCTTATTAGTGGTGGAATTTGCTGAGAATTACACATTTTCTCCTCAGACATAAATAAAAAGTGAGTATTATCACTATGAAAAAGTGTCCATATTCATAAATGTTCTACACATACATGCACAATTGAACCTAGAAGGTAGGGATAACACTGACGAGTCACGTGATGTGATTAAGGAGTATCACTTTTATATCAGTGATGATCGTGAGCATGACACATTATTCGTGAAAAATTTATTTGACCTAATTTATGAATCATTAAAAAAAATGACATATCATTTAGGAAGCATTGGATATGGTTAGATGGTTGTGCAAGGAAGTTCAAGTCAGGATACACTTTTTATTGATTGAGTCGACTACACAAGAAGACATGAATTCGACATACTTGGAGCTACTTTGAAACGAGACATGGAAAGGGTGAGCATGATGGTGAAGGTGCTTGTGTGAAGAGAGCACTTAGGAGGTACCAAATGAGTCATGATGCAGATCTACTCAAACCATCACTAAAGGTGGTCAACTAGTTCATATCCCATTTAGGACATGAAGGTCATGGATCTATAAGGCCTATGCATAGGTTCTTCTGGAATGTTGAACTTGCCGATGTGAATAGATCCATTCCTTGGTATTGTAATACTGTAGATGAATCAAGGGAATTACACTCAGTGCAAAGAAAATATATGGGATAAATATTTGCAATTGAGACAAGAAAACTTGCATGTTTTTGTGAGTTTTGCATTGTGTTGGTGGATGTAGAGTTGAACACTATGAAAAACATGGGTACATGAAAGGATGTAAATATGTCCCTCTTAATCCAAAAGGAACTCATCCAATTCTGATGTGGAAAGAGATGCACGATGAAAAGGCCATCGTTTCACTTGATCATGATCGAGTCTCTGATCTTGTAAGCTAAGGAATGTGACCCATTTATCATTAACAATTTCATCTATAATTTGAAATATTGAATGTATTTAACCAATAGATATTTTTTAATTTATTTTGGTTGTTGGCAATGCTTTTTTTGTCATTTCCCCCGCAAGAAACGAAGAGAATGAGGCCTACTATTTGATGTGATGCACATATGTGAAAAGAACGTTGGTGAGACCATATGAATATAGACAATTTGCATACCAAATTGGTGACATGGTTGTGATGAGCCATTCTTTTGAAAATGTTAAAAAATAGGCTGACACATCATTTATAGAGATTTTATGCTTGAATATATGTCTTATCAATACATTCATCTAGTCATAGTATCTTAGATCAATCTCATAGAAATAAAAACAAATAAAGGTGAACCAAGGAGATTGAAGATGACAGAATCAGACCATGACCATATTATGGAGACTTTTATTCCTATGAGCCAATGCCCAGATGAGTAGATGATGCAAATGGCAGGCCCTGAAGTTGAGTCTATAACATTCAAGTGTAATCAAATATAGTATAATATATCTCAAATGTATGATTTTTTTAATCTATAAATGTGTCATTGAATACTATTGTAACTTCGTAAATTTGAATAGAGAAATGTTTCCCTGTTATCTAGGATGGGTTCATAATGGTGTACATATATGTTATATAAGCTTTAGTTTCCTTCAGGTGCTTAAGTTTCTAAAGTACACCAAATTTCAAGGAGATTTTATTTTTATGGATAAGATCCTTATGTGAACCCCATAGATCTAAAATTTAATTAAAATTTAGAATCAATAGGGATTTAGATTTAGATTTAATTAAAAAATTGTCGTCAATTTTTTAAATGTCATGTGTATAGTATTCATGTTGAGTGTTGTTCACGATCCTCTCCTTATGGAAATCTCCATGAGCCAGCTGATTTAAATCATCATATTCCCTCGCCTTGTCTTGCAAAATCCATTAGCTATCTATCGTTTCCCTCTCGCTGCTTTAAAATTGCATTTTTAATTGCCAGAATCCATATTTGAAATTATATTGGGCCTAGCCCCTTCTCCACTAGCCCCACGCCTTTTTCTCTCCATGTGACCCGACGCCGTGACCGAAGCGTTTCCCCTGCGGGGGCTTTACTCTATCCGTAGGGTCAAACCTTGGTGCCCCCGTAGTTGACTCCTCGGGATGGGTGAAGACTTAATATAACGGCTGTCATTCACTACGGGGGGTCGCTCCAAAAGTCGCGTGTTCGTACACCTTGGCCCCCCGCAGTTCATCTCCGCCGTCCGATCAAAAACTAATCAACGGAGCGGAACTGTTTCCCGTGGTGGTCCCCGCGCCCCTGTTCACTATGTGAAAACCGGTGGTTTCATTCTGCACCACCATTGCTGAGAGGGCGATATTCTCCGCGGGGCCATCGATTCCATAGATTGCATGACAAGTGTCCTCATGTACGATTCCCGAAACCGCCCATTTCGCGCATTATTGTTCAGTCAAAGGTCGGGCAGCAGAATCATCGTTAGCCATCAGATCTCAAGTCCTCCATCTAATGGCGATCATCCTCCGGACCTGCACGAACGATAACAAGGGGAAATCGTACTCTAGGCTCGCTATCTGTCGCTCCAAATGCCGTTCCAGCCGTCGATCTCGTTTTAAGGACGAAGGGTCGGGATCGTCCCCGGCACTGACGCACCAAGTCCACCCCCCCCCCCCGCCACGCCATCAACCCATATCTCCACGTCATGCCCTCCATGCAATCTGTCGTACATCCACTTGTCTAAATCCGATTCATTTATCGTACTTTGACGTTCTTACGTTATAAACCTTTGCCAGTTCATTCTTTGCTATTCCATTACGTTTTCTCCACCCCCCTGTAATCCTTCCACCAACTCCACACGTCATTACCATTTGGCCATGTCCTCACCGTCGTTATCGTCGACCCCTCCATGTTCCTCACACCTGTGTCTGGTTTTTCTAATGTATTTGCGGGTTTTGCAGGTTTATATTAAGAAGGAGCTGCCGTAATGTATCGCCTTTGTTACAGAGGCCAAGATCTTCTCTAAGGACAGTTCTTAAAAGCAGAAATTTAAGAAGGAGGCTGGCGGTAGTTGCTATGATATGACCAAATTAATGGGAGCAGAAATAAAATCCATCGAATCCTGCAAATACATCCAGGGGCAAGATTACGCAGTAAGGCAATATTAATTGGGCGGCATACAAATACTAGGGAATGATCGAGAAACTGAGCCTCGGGCATTTAAAACCTTAGATGTGGATTCAAGAGATGAGAGGCAGAGAGTACAATTATCCTCTAGGTTTAATCCTCAGTAGATTTCTCTCTCGAAGAAAGTACAGAGTATTGCATATTTTATCTTGCGCATCTCATCTCTAGAGGAATCTACACCTACAGCATTTACTCCATGGAGTAGCAGCAGAGTACACTCAACATTTCAAGGTTGTCAAGTAATATGGGCACGAGGGGTTTTCCGCCATTTTGTTCAAATCAAATCATTAAATGTGCATCACCTACCTCTTCTTCTACAATTTTCTATTTCCTATATAAATACTAGGAAGAAAGACATTGTAAGGGTTCCAGATTTCTATCAGAAAACTGTGCAGTGAGAAGTTCTTGTATACATCTTGTAACACTTCTGTATGAAGGCTCAGAGCCCGTAGGGTTCCAGTGAGGAGGAGTTATAACTGTAATGAGGATTCTGGTCTTTGGTATCCCACGGTATGTAATATTTTCTTATGTGTTAATATAATATCTCATTTCATGCTATTTATCTTCTTGTATCATGTTCTAGAATGCAAGTGGCTCACTGGTCTTAAGTAAGGATTCATCCTAGTTGGTGCCCATACTTGGATTAGTCAAGCGCTTTAAATAGGCCTAGTCATGATATACTGTTCCATGTTCATTTCATCCATACTTTCTGCTATATTAGTTACTTGAGGAGGGTGCTTTTAAAACGCCATTTTCATGTATGGATTCTTAGTTGGATAAGCCCATATGTGGTTCTGTTGTGTATCTGGGTATCAGCCTCATGCTAACTAGTATCTTCTTCAGGTTTCTTCATTGCATCCACCTCCTGATATTTCATTTCTGTGGAATATTATTTGAACTAGCCCTCTTTGTAGTAAGTTGTCTCTTAACTGTCTTATGCTTTTGTATTGGATGTTTTGCATGTTGTTCCTACATTATTCTTATCTTTGTATCAGCTTCTGAGAGAGATTGGTCCCATTTCAATTAATTTCCTTGTTTTACAAGAGATAGCAGGAGAGCTTTTGGATTGACAACCCAAGCTATATTATGAGCTCCTTGCTATGATAAGATGTCCTAGGCACTAGTCTATGGCAACTCTAGGCTGTCTCTAGGGGGGAAGAATTGTCTACAACATCTTTCTGGAGCCGTTTCCGAGGACGAATATAAGAATATCAGTTTCCCTGGGCCTCGAAAAATCGTTTTCACTCTCTAATCAGGTGGGCACAGAGAGTTGAAGAGTTGCTTATCTCTCACCTTGGCGACTCCACTGTTCTTTATTTGATAAATCTATTGGTAGTCCTGGCTCCTCGAAAGCCACATTTGAGGTCAGATTCCTCTAAGTTAAAGACATCCTCTGTATCTGACCCAGAGAAGATTAATCATAGAAGAAGTTGGAAAGAAAGACAATCAGCCCGTGCTGAAGTCCCTGAATATTCTGTAGAAGATCATCCATCCTCTTCTTCTCAAGAAATTCCAGTGGAAAATCCCGACTCCACTGAGGAAAATCTCGAATATTACTCAGATAGCCCACCCAGGGGAAGTGCTAGAACCAAAGATAACCCTCATCCTACCCCTGAGGCTAAAGAAGTTAAAGAAGTCAAAGAAGCAGCTGATGTTAACTGTGAACTATTCCCGTATACACCTCAGGCTTATGTGCAATTTATTCCCATTGTTATACATACTCCACTTCCTCCTCCTCCCCTTCCTTCATTTGTATATCAAACTGTTGCACAACCCCCACCTCCTCCAATGGCTAATGTTCCAGCTTTCCTATTGAACAAATATGCTCCACTGGCCTTACCCCAAGTGCTAAATGATATGCCACAGGATTATTTGAAGATTCTACCTAGATTTAATGGAGAAAATGAAATTGATGCTCAGAAACATCTTGAGACTTTCTGCTCCTTTGCAGAAAACTTAAATGTTGAACATTTGGATGTGGTCTTAAGATTATTTGTACAATATTTGGAGGGTGAAGCCAGAAAATGGTTCAAGACCTTGGGAAACCGTTCAGTGACCACCTGGGATGACATGGAGAATAATTTTCTCAGGAAATGGGGAGAAAAGAAAGATCATGGACAGTGTCTTACTGAATTCAATACTCTTAAGAAGAAACATAATGAAGGAGTGTCAGAGTTTATTAAAAGATTTAACAAGTTATATTTGAGCCTGCCTCCTGAGATGAAGCCTCACTAGACTGCTGCTAAAGTGGTTTTCATAGCAGCCTTTGACTCAGATTTTGGCTTCTCCTTGAGGGAAATAAAACTCCACTTTAGATGATGCTCATTCAGATGCCCTGGAATTGGAAGCAAACTTTGCCTCCACTGGGAGATCAAAAGGAAAATCTGAACAAGAAACTAGGAGGAGAGGCAAAGAAGAGGTTTCCACCTCTAATCAAGATAAGGATATAGATAAGATGGATGAAATAAGTAAGATGGTTAAGAAGATGGTCAAGCTTGAGTTGGAGGCTAAGAATGCAGCTCCCAAGAATTTCTATAATGCTCCAAACAGAGGATACAATCCCCAGTATAAGAGACCACCATTGCAAATATTGCCAAGGGAAGCAAAGGAGCAACCAGATCAGGTACCACACCCATTATACCTGGAAGGTCCAGCAGATGACTCCACTGAAGATGCTGCTTATGAACTAGAAGATTCAAAACTTGCTTTCTCAAACAATGATGAAATGGAATGCCCATTGCAAGAAGAAGAAGAAGAAGCAGAGATTGATCATTATTGTAAACAATTTGCTGATTTCATGCAAGCACACTTCAATAGAAAATATGATCTCAGATCTTCAAGGAAGAGGACCCAAACTCAAGATCAAGAAGAGGAGCCACCTCAGAAGGAGGTACCTGCTCAGAAGGAATCAGCAACAAAGAGAAACACAGAAAAAGGTAAGAGTCCTCTACATACTCCCTTGCAGCCTAATGACCAGATTCCTTCTTCTTCAAAAGTAGTCAGTCCTCCTAATGATGAATCTGTGTCAAAAGAAATTAAATTTTCAGCTGAAAATAAAGAGTCAAAAGAAGTTGTGATAGAAAATCCCCCTCCTGCTTTTAGTTTGCAAAAAGAACTTGAGAAAATTAAAATTCCAGTCCCCTTGACCGAGCTGCTAAAACAACCTGCATATCAGTCTCAAGTTACTTCTTTTATGCTCCCTCCTGAAATATCAATTGTGCCTGATAGTTTAAACCTTCAAGAAGAAAGACCCATGGTAGTCTTTTGCCAACATGTTGAGGAAGTAGATCCTTCTACTCCTCCTTTTTATGTGTCTCTAGTTATTCATGACTTGCTATTACACAATTGTATGTTAGATTCTGGGGCTTCCCATAATCTTATGCCTCTATCTGTCATGGAACAACTAGGACTCCAAATCACACGCCCATATAAAGACCTTTATTCATTTGATTCCAAAAGAGTCAAATGCTTGGGGATGATAAAAGATTTAGTGGTCAATTTGGCCCAAATTCCAGCAAAGAGTGTGGTCATGGACATTGTGGTGGCTGATATCCCAGCCCGCTTTGGCATGTTGCTGTCAAGGTCATGGGGTACAAAAATTGGTGGGTCAATTAAGTTGGATTTAACATATGCTACCATCCCAGTTTTTGGTGGACAGGAGAGGAGGTTATACAGAGAGACTAAATTTGTCAAGGTAGTTACTAAGGCTGATAACTCTGAAAATTCACCAGTGTATAGTAAAGAAGGAGATTTTTCATGCTTTATGCTAGAAGAAGATCAAAATTATGTGCATGAATCCTCCTTCAAAATTAAGGATGAGCAGCCTTCAGAAAATTATGAAGCTGGAATCTGGACTTTACATTTTGATGGGGCAAATTCAAGAGAAGGCAATGGAGTTGGGGTGTTATTAATCTCTCCTGCAGGAAAATGGGTCCCACTGTCCTTTAAATTGGAATATGAGGCTACCAATAATGTAGCTGAATATGAAGCACTTTTGTTGGGATTACAGACAGCCAAGAATATGGGCATACAAAGTTTAAAAGTCATGGGAGACTCTGAGCTGGTGGTAAGACAGGTCCGAAATCAATGCCAGACCAAACATCTTCGGCTGAGAGCATATAGAAATGAAGTATGGGACCCAGGAGGCAAAGACAACCTGGTGTATTATATTGTACATTAGTTTTCTTTTTTGTTTCATCATTCTTTTAATAATGTGTGTGTGCTGATGAATTATAAAATGAAAACTAAAGGTGTCGAAGAGAAGAATTCGCACAAAATGATCAGATGGTCTGCAGGTTCTCGACATGTCCAAGGATGAACATGTCGTCCCCAGATGGAGCCAATGTTGTTCACGATCCTCTCCTTATGGAAATCTCCATGAGCCAGCTGATTTAAATCACCATATTCCCTCGCCCTGTCTTGCAAAATACATTAGTTATCTATCGTTGCCCTCTCGCTGCTTTAAAATTTCATTTTTAATTGCCAGAATCCATATTTGAAATTATATTGGGCCCAGCCCCTTCTCCGCTAGCCCCGCGCCTTTTTCTCTCCATGTGACCCAACGCCGTGACCGAAGCGTTTCCCCTGCGGGGGATTTATTCTATCCGTAGGGTCAAACCTTGGTGCCCCCGTAGTTGACTCCTCGGGATGGGTGAAGACTTAATCTAACAGCTGCCATTCACTATGGGGGGTCGCTCCAAAAGTCTCGTGTCCGTACACCTTGGCCCCTCGCAGTTAATCTCCGCCGTCCGATCAAAAACCAATCAATGGAGCGGAACTGTTTCCCGTGGTGGTCCCCGCACTCACGTTCACTGTGTGAAAACCGATGGTTTCATTCCGCACCACCATTGCTGAGAGGGCGGTATTCTCCGCGGGGCCAGCGATTCCATAGATCACATGACAAGTGTCCTCATGTACGATTCCCGAAACTGCCCATTTCGCGCATTATTGTTCAGTCAAAGGTTGGGCAGCGGAATCATCGTCAGCCATCAGATCTCAAGTCCTCCATCTAACGGCGATCATCCTCTGGACCTGCACGAACGATAACAAGGGGAAATCGTACTCCGGGCCCGCTATCTGTCGCTCCAAATGCCGTTCCAGCCGTCGATCTCGTTTTAAGGACAAAGGGTCAGGATCGTCCGCGTAATTGATTGTTGACTAAGTCCACCCCCCCCCCCCCCCCCGCCACGTCATCAACCCATATCTCCACGTCATGCCCTCCATGCAATCTGTCGTACATCCACTTGTCTAAATCCGATTCATTTATCGTACTTTGACGTTCTTACGTTATAAACCTTTGCCAGTTCATTCTTTGCTATTCCATTACGTTTTCTCCACCCCCCTGTAATCCTTCCACCAACTCCACACGCCATTACCATTTGGCCATGTCCTCGCCCACCATCGTTATCGTCGACCCCTCCATGTCTTCACACCGGTGTCCGGTTTTTCATCGGGCTTGCGGGTTTTGTTAAAAGCCTACACACAACATCATTGTGAATGCATCGCTCTTTCATGACAGAGGCCGTGCGCATCTTCTTCTGGCGTACGCTTCAAAAGGTAATTTACATGAGCTAGCGCAGTTGCTATGATACGACCAAATTAACGACAGTAACAAAATCCATCGAACTCGCAAACACATCTCATGTATTACGCAAAACAAGGCACACACCGCGCACACAAATACCAGGGAATGATCAAGAAACTGAGCCTCGGGCATTTAAAACCTTAGATGTGGATTCAAAAGATGAGAGGCATAAAGTACAATTATCCTCCAGGTTTAATCTTCAGTAGATTTCTCTCTCGAAGAAAGTACAGAGTATTGCATATTTTATCTTGCGCCTCTCATCTCTAGAGGAATCTACACCTACAGCATTTACACCATGGAGCAGCAACAGAGTGCACTCAGCATTTCAAGATTATCAAGTAATATGGGCACGAGGGTTTTTCCGCCATTTTGTTCAAATAAAATCATTAAATGTGCATCACCTACCTCTTCTTCTACAATTTTCTATTTCCTCTATAAATACTAGGAAGAAAGACATTGTAAGGGTTCCAGATTTCTATCAGCAAACTGTGCAGTGAAAGGCTTTTGCATACATCTTGTAAAGTTTCTATATGAAGGCTCAGAGCCCGTAGGGTTTCAGTGAGGAGGATTTATAACTGTAATGAGGATTCTGGTCTTTGGTATCCCACAAAGAGTAATATTTTCATGTTAATACAATATCTCATTTCATGCCATTTATCATCTTTACCATGTTCCCCAGATTCCAATGCGAGTGGCTCATCGGTCTTAAGTAAGGATTCATCCCAGTTGGTACCATACTTGGATTATTTAAGCGCTTAAATAGGCTTCATAGTTTGCGATGTTGTTCCATGTTCATTTTGATCCATATTTTCTCATATTAGTTACTTGAGGAGGGTGTTTTTAAATGCCAATGGCGCAAAGTGACTTAGCGTATGCTTCATATGTGGTTTTTTTGTCTATCTCGGGCATCAAAACCTCATGCTAACCAGTATCTTCTTCATGTTTCTTCACTGCATCCACTTTCTGATATTGTTCTGGCGACGGCAGGCTATTTGAATTGGCCCTTCTACAAAAGAAGTCGTCTTCAACTCTCCGATGCTTTCGGCATGAAGTTTTTCTTGCTGTTGTTTCTAAGGATGATTTCATTCTTGTACTCTACCAGAGAGTCCCTGTCCGCCCCCCCTAATTAATTTCCTTGTTTTACAAGAGATAGCAGGAGAGCTTTTGGATTGACAACCCAAGCTGTATTATGAGCTCCTTGCTATGCTAAGATGTCCTAGGCACTGGTCTATAGCAACTCTAGGCTGTCTCTAGGGTAGACAAGAATTGTCGACAACATTGAGCATGAAAGAAATTTTATAGATCTATATACATGTCATACATTTGGTTTCTAGAAAATTCATTTAAGTATGTAACAACCAAGTTTATATATTATTTTACTTAAAATGGAAGTTCAACTATCTAGGTTATGATTCACAACATTGAAATATTTTTATGTTATTAATAAATATGTCATGTGTCAGTTTGATATAAAACATGGAAAGAGTTACACACATGCTTCATATTGGAATATATATAATGTTATGACTATTAAGCTCTTTTAGATAACCTCAAAAGAAAGAAAATAAAATCAAACTTATTTGTGGTTTACATCTTGACATCTAAATTAAAATCGTTGTAATTTAACATACATTGATTGTGCACTAAAATACACTTTCTACAAGCCAATACGATAACTAAAATTGTTATTTTGTAAAATTTTGATTCTTGAATGTTGTTAATTGAAGGTCTTGAGATACGAAATTGATTGAAATATTTGGATAAGCAAGTAAATTTAGGAAATTGCATAAAATTATAGAAACATATCTTTAATTGTTTAAATTAACATAAATTGACTGCACTAAAAGACACTTTCTACAAACTCAATATTAAATTGATGTACATGATATATTTTAGTTCATTTTAAGTATCAAAGTGACTTGCATAATAGTAATTTTGTACTTATTTCATTAGTCTATGAAACTAGAATTCAAAATTTTTATTCTGTAAAATTTTACTTCTTCAATGTTCTTAATTGAATGTCTTAAGTTAAGGAATTGACTGAAATATTTGATAGCTAACTGAATTTAGGAAAGTTCATAAAATGATATAAAAATATCTAAAAATATATCATTAATTATTTTTTGGTATATTAAATTCCAATACATATGACATATATCATATGTTATGACTAAGCTCATGTAGATGACCTCAAAAGAAACAAAATTTAATAAAACTTATTAGTTAAACATTACTAGTTGAAGACATCCTTTAAAATTGAATTTAAAATGTATTTCAATCCTATTTGTGTTTTTTTAACTGAACCATGAACACATATTTGAGTTCATTTTAAGTATCAAAGTGACTTGCATCATAGTCTAGGATTGTACTTTTTTTCTTAGTTTATTTCCTGAGAAGTAAATTTTGTTATCTTGTTAGCCATGTGTGATAATGAACTATCCATATGAAAATATATAAATTACATTATACATGAACATCCACAAATTGAAATAAGAAGCATCCATAAACTGAAATAATGTTCATGTATCCATAAACTATCCATGTATGAAAATATACAAAGTTTGTAAATCACATGTGAATGTGCCCTATGAAATGGGCCTACAAATATACAAACTATCTATGATCCACTATAGAAAGTATCACTTCTAAAGCTCTTATGCGTGTTCTGTTAGGGAGAGTGAGTGTCCATAATCTGGTACTGCAATATAAAACATTCAAATTCAAATTAATTAGAACATTGTTTGTGCAAAATAAATAATACAGAAATACATGATTTTGAACTCTGCATTTAAATAGACCCCTACATGTGACTCAGTCGAGTGCAAATGAAAGTCAGGTGGGATGGTCATCTTATCAGTATGGATTTGGTGCTCCCATACCTTTGGCTCAATGGCTCCATACCTAGCATCTCACTCATGTGTCCACATAAGTGTAACATTGACACCGCTTTACATTTTGGCTTGTGTACACAATGTCAAAGAAAAATTATAATTAGTCTACGAATTAATTAGCATGCATATATGTAACTTAAAAGAAGAAAATGTTGAGATCTAAGGAATAAAAAAATTCATCTCAACTATTAGTCCATGAGTGTTATGAGGTAGAGGTGGAGGTGGACGAGACTGAGCCATGGAAACATGCACTAAAGGAGGTTGCTTTGGCTAGTCAACTGCCCCCTTAGATGACCTAAAAATCTCATCTGTGTAGCTGCGTTATGCATGCATGTTAGCATGAAATTATTGATATAAATTAAATCTGATCCAAACTTGTTAATATAAATAATGTATAATTTGATGACAAGAGTCAAAATTTTCATATATCTGTACCTAATTTGTGTCACGTGGGTCGTGCACCCTCCAAGTGCCACATATAGAATCATGACACGTACATGCATATGATGAAATTTGGTCATGCCCTAGACTCTCAAGATATGAATCATTATGCAATGCAACTGGTGGGCCATGAGGAAACGAAGGTGGACTGCTAATCTCTCGACACAATGCGACATGTGCAATGGCCAATGTCCTCTGCATATTATCTACAATGGTATGCCTAGTCTCAACACCAAGTTGTGGCAACTGATCTAACTCCGTCAGCAATACCATGTTATGAGATGGTCATGGCAATAATCTCGGAGGTGGTGCTACATGCACAGGGTCCCTGCGAGCCCCGACACATTCATAACTACATCCCAAGCTGGTTCCATAAAACTCAGATCTAGTGCTGAAATAATCTAGACTCATATATAGCACAAAATCCACATATATATGCTTTGCAAATTAAATGGGGACTTGGTCATGGTGGGGGAACTGGCCCCAAGATCCAATGAATCGATCATAAACAAAACGGGTTGCATCAACATTCTTAAAATATTTTAGCAGAATCAAACCAACATGTCTAGCACGACATTCCAGAGGGATGTCAAAGAAATCCCCACAAATATCAATGTTCTCGGTGGTTCTTTAACCACCTTCCAAGTATGTGGGCCTCTAACCTCTAACTTCATAATCATGTGTACGGAATATAGGAGGTGGCGTTGTGGGCTCGCCATTTGGTATGTCTTGATCAACATGTTGATGTTATCCAACATCAGATACAAACTACACCTAATAGGCGAACTAAAAAAGATTTTATCCAGCTCTCATCTCATCCATGTCTACTAGGCTCTAACATCCTCAACTGTAATACTGGCTATAACATCATTCCACAAAGGGATTGACACTATACTTTGATCAGATCGTCTTCATCCTACTGAGGGTCTACAAATCATAAAAATAATTTAATATATATAACAACTAGAAGCATAATAACATATACATTAAATACAAACATAACTATTGAATATGATTTAAAAATTAAAGATAATTTGAAGACATAAATGCATAAAGTTTAAAAAGGATTTAAAATGCAAGATATATACCTACAACAGGCGAAGAAGGTCCACTATTCGTAGCAAGATCATCAACATAGATAGAAACACTACCTTTGACACTCTGACTAGTGTCAGTGGGAGGATCTATGAGTGGAACAAACACTCTAGTATGGCTACATGATCTAGCCCGACCATGTAAAACATATCCCTCAACACTCCAACGAGATGCGGCTAGGAGGTGTATGGGAGATGGGTCTACAAATTTCATATAATACATAGAAACTAATCTAAGAAAAAAATGTTGACCTAGAAAGAATGTTGACAAGAAAACCATAAACTCAAGTAGAGTAATCGAGGCTAAAGTCCTAAACTAAATAGAGTGTCTTTTTTTTATAGTTGTCAACGAGAGTTTTGAGTTTCATGTAAACACAATAAAAAAATGTGATAAAATCTAACTCACATTTTTTTCCATTTATAAATAATGCATTTATTCACAGAGTATAAATATGTAAATATATGTAAAAAATTGAAATAAACCTATTTGCAAAACTAATAAAACTTCATGCCAACCAAATATTCCATAAGACAAGTTCTTATAAGGTTTGATTTTGACACATGACATGTACTAAGTGCAAGCACATGAAGACAATGTTTCTGGTACAACACACTACATAATGAAATAATATGATACAAATTAGAAAACACTCAAAATGTTTATATATTCACTTTAAATGCACTTTTCATCATGGATTTAATGTATGTGTCAATGATGCATTGTTGAAACTTATATATATATATATATATATATATATATATATATATATATATATGCTATGTTGTGTTATATAGTTAAATAAAAATATTGGAAATCAACCCTAATCTTAAAAAGTTGTTGAGAATCACCCATCTTATGTTATTATGAACATCACATTATGTTAAATAATTATAAAGTTATGATATATATATATATATATATTATTTAAGTATAATTAATTTTATAAAACAAATTATTATATTTATTATTAAAAAATATTTAAAATAGAGGTAGCCACCGACGAGAAGTGGCCGCCCGTCTTAGATAGGGGATCCAGTGTAACAGAAGCTTCTAGCCTTTGAAGCCATCACATTCAAAGAAGGGGTGTGTTCCCTCGCCTGTGGTCGCTACATCTTCTGGCTTCCAAGTTCTACAATATGCCAGAACTTGACCCTTATTTTGCCTTCGCCTTCTCTTGCAATTCGAGTCAATTTCTACCGATCCTTCATTTCTTTCAGATTCCCATCCTATGGGAGCCGCCGCCACACAACCATAACCTCATGAACTGCAAACCCTAACTCCTCTCTTCTCCATCACTCCTTTTCCACCTCCCACATCTATGATTTGGAGACACTTTCTTATCATCCACTTCTGTTATTTAATATGAAAATTTTAATATATAATATAAAATTAAATTAAAAAAAAATTAATGCAATGTGTGTCTCATCATATAATTCATTTAGTTAAACTTTATTAAGTGAGATATCCTATTATAAATCAATTATAGCACTAAAGATAGCCATTAGTAAACAAGCTTTAACATATTTCCTTTTAAAAAACCAAAAAAAAAAACTCTTAACCAAACAAAACTTTTATAATCACATCCATTAGAAAATTAAATTAAATTGAAACAAATAAAAAAATAAAGCATCCTTTTATAATCACATACAGTAGAAAATTAAATTTAATTCACACAGATAAAAGAGTAAAGCATCCAAATAAAACTTTTATAATCACATACAGTAGAAAATTAAATTTAATTCAAACAAATAAAAAAGTAAAGCATCACAATCTCCCTGGTTACCGTTTGTTTGTTACGAAGCGACGCTGCTATTCTGAACTTGCCATTGTTGGTTTTGCCATTATTTCCTCTTGCTACTCATAATTTTATTAATTTTATTCCCGTTCGGGTAGGTACGCTGGAGTGCAGGAAGCATTAGGTAGCTAGGCCACTAAAGTTTACTTTAAGGGAAATAAATAAATATGTCATAGGGTGAAGTTATGAGTTTTCAAATTAATTTAAGGAAATAAATAAATATGTCATAGGGTGAAGTTATGAGTTTTCAAATTAATTTAATTGTATAATGGAATTAGGTTGGTTTAATTTTCATTTTAAATAAATTATATTTTATAGGAATATAATGAGTCAATATAATTTTTATAGGCTTTAGATACAATTTTCATAGATTTTTATAAACAAAATGTATTGATAATTCAAATAAATTAAATTTATATTAACTAATAACAAAATTTATATTATATTATAACATCTCAACTCTCCCTAAATCAAAATCTTCACACCATAATCTATAATTTGACATAAAAATGAAGGCAAATACATTAAAGAAAATTAGGAAATTTGTTGTGAAGCAGGTCACAGACTAAGTATGATGATGCTGTTACGGTCATGCCTAGTGGGGCGTGTTGTTAGGATCATGCTTATTTCATACCATGGGAATTCTGGATAAAAAATTCTGACTTAATGTATAGTCAGAAATTTAAAGAGCGAAATAAAAATTTGTCCGTCCACCCCACGAGAGAGATCCAGTTATACCATGCAAAACATCTTGGAAGCATTAATATTTTTGACTGTGCAGTCATAGAATTAATGAATGACTGGTAAAAGCAGGAGGGGAGTGGCCCGCTTCAACCCCACATTTTGTTGCGGGGTTCCAATCAGTTGAATACCGTAGTGAATGCACAATTCTGGTGAGAAGGAGACAGCCATATAAAACATTCTGAGGACCAGAGGGTGGGAGACATTCTGAGGACCAGAGGGCTCCAAGCTTTTAATTCTCACACATACTTTTCAGAGCCCTCCGTGAACAGACACATTCTGAGGACTCCAAGCCTTTAGTTTCTCATACATACTTTTCAGAGGGCCTGTGGACAGTTGTTGGATGCTGCCACATATCCATCTGTGCAGAATTATTAAGAGATTTATAATTGCGACTCACTTTTCATGAGCTGGCAGAATTAGAAAGGTAACCAGATTTGGTTTTGTCTTTACGTGTCGGGAGTTTCAAAAAAGTTGGAATTACTACTGTAACACCATTCCAGGCAGTCGATTCTCTCACATTATTACAACAACCATGGTGAGATTATTGTGAAAATTTCTATAAACTCGGTCGTCAAACTGCAATCTGACAGGATAAGAGTGGCCTTCAATGGGTGCCTTCAGTCTGGTTATCGATAGAGACTTTGTCCTTCCAAGTTGGTCCGCTTTTGGATTTGAAGTGTATTTCAGGAGTGTTTCCCACTTCT
This sequence comes from Pinus albicaulis, assembly GCA_034641835.2. Taxonomy (NCBI): domain Eukaryota; kingdom Viridiplantae; phylum Streptophyta; class Pinopsida; order Pinales; family Pinaceae; genus Pinus; species Pinus albicaulis. Next base: position 391,034,504 of record CM076574.1, read on the forward strand.
TTATTCAGGGGCTTTGTCTTTCTAATCTGATTTGATTTGGTTTATTTCATTTCTGGGTGCATAATCTAGGGTAAGATATTTTTCAGAGTTTCAAAAAGTCAGAAATCATGTTATTTTCTGATTAAAGATGAATTCTTTGTACTTCCATTGCAGAATCTTGAAATTGTTGAATTTCACATTTACTTTGTTGGGAATAGATTTGGACTGACCAGCACTTTGGGATCCACCACTCTGGGACCACTTAAAAAGGTAATGATAATGGTTTAGAAGTTTATTAATACTTGAGGGTTTTGGTATTAGAGGCTTGGAAAATCTCAACATGGTATTAGAGGCTTAGATTTGTGTTTGAGGGAGTATGTTGGATTTTCACACTCACCTAGTTGAGAACACTGGACCACTCAAAAAGGTACAATGATAATGGTTTGGAAGTTTACTAATACTTGCGAATTTTGATGTAATAAAAAACCTCAACAGAAATGATAGGAACCTTTCAACACCTCATTTCCCCTAGATAACAGAAGTTAAAGTATTTTTCAAAGTTTAAAGTTGAAAGCTATTATAATAATATGTTGGAGAAAGTTGAAGACATCATTTCCTAGAATAAAATATTCAAGTTTAAAGCTGAAAGCTATTATAATAATATATTGGAGAAAGTTGGAGATCTCATTTCCAAAATATTTTTCACGGTTTATTGCTCCTAGAAGCTCTCTCCAACCCAGAATGGAAGAGATGTTGTAATGTTGGCTCTTAGATGCTCTCTCCGATCTAGAAGGGAAGAAATGTTGTAATGTTGGCTCCTAGAGGCTCTCTCCAACCCAGAATTAAAGAGATGTAGTAATGTTGTCATGTACAGTAAATTAAAAAAAAAAACTAAAAATTGATATAGGAGGTAAAATAATCAATTTACATGTTTTGGATTAAGGGTTTTGATTATTTATAAATATATTTTAGATCCATTTTAATTTCAAAATTTCTTAAGATGTTAACTTTTTTTTTTAAATGAAGAGAAATTTGATTTTTTTTAGATGCTTGATATATCCAGAATTATAAATCTAAGCTGATTAGTTATAATAATATGTTGAAAAAAGTTGAAATTATAAAAACTTTTGAACACCTCATTTTCCTGTGAATCATTTTCCTGTGAATCATTAAGGTTAAAATATTCTTAAGAGTTTAAATCTGGAAGCTATTATATATTAGATTTAAGGTTAAAATATTCTTAGAGTTTAAATCTGGAAGCTATTATATATTAGATTTAAATAAAGCTGAAATGAAAAACTTTTGAACACCTCATTTTCATGGAAAATCAAGGTTACAATATTGTTCAAGATTTAAATCTGAAAGCTATTATAATAATAAGTTTGAGAAAATTGAAATGACAGAAACTTTTAAACATATTATTTCATTTTCTAGTGGATAATCAAAGATAAAATATTCTTCCTGATTTAAAATTTCAGCCAAAATATTAAACTTTAAAGAAAAAATCATTTTAAATGATTTCGAAACCTTAAATTTTGAATACCCCTGTCAAAGTGCCCCACTCATTAAAATGGTAATCAGTTCAATAATTAACATGGAAGTTATCATGTTGTACAAACTTTTGGTCGTGAATTTATTTTATTTCAACTATCCAAAAGGTTCCTGCTTTTTCTTGTGTACTTAACTGTGAAATATTGAGGTCAGTGGCCATCAGTTTGTATATATCTGCATTCAGTACCGTACTGGACAGTATAAGTATCATCAGATATGTATGTATACACATCCAATGATACATATTTCGAAAGGGTTTTACAATGAATATTGCACCAGGTAGGTGCATAATAATGATGAGCCCTAAGCACCTGGTATAGTAGTATTCAATGTTTATCAACAGGATTCAATGGCGTTCATGCACCTCGTTGCAATTTTAAATGCTGCTATAAATAGTGCTCCAATAATATTTTGGGGCGTTAGGTTTTAGACATTTTCAAGGTACTTTAAGGAAAATGAGGTAGAGAGGTACTTCAGCCTATTATTTCATGTGAAAATTGACTCAGTACTCTCTGCTGAGAATTTACTCGGAACTTTATCTACTCTCCTGCACAGTATTGAATATTGGGGTGGAGTGGGATGTGGTATGGTATGATATATAAATGATTGGATCTCTAGTCTATTAAAATTTTATGTTTTATATCATTCATCTTAAGATTTAATGTTATGTAAATGGATTGAGAGTTAGTGAGAATCTACACTTATTTCTTAATCAATTAAAAGATACAAAATATAATAAATTACTCATTTTCCTAAAATGAAGTGAAGTATTTTTAGGTCACATATTTAGGAAAATTGAAATGTTCTATATAAAGTTTTACAAGTATAATGCCTTCACATTAAAGAATCTTGAAAATTCCTAAATCAAGATACCACCGTGAGATAACAACCTAAAGTATACGATGTATAAATATGAAAAAAATTAACACAATTTTGAATAATACATACAGACACTCTGTGCCCCACATGTGGAGGCCTGAAAGTATGATGTCATTGCTTGACCTGCATTTTTGCTCATAAATCCATTTCATTCCTTGCAGTGAATGGCACAGTTCACCTTTCTTATGATACCTTGTCATAAGGAAATTATTTTGAAATTTTTGGTTATCATGGGTTGTTCTTGTTTTCATTGTAAATATGATAATGTTGGAAATCATGTGATTATTACATATATATATGATTGTGGTTCGATATTTTATTTCATGATCTATATTCACTTCTTCCACATTGATAAATCAAGCAGAATTGCAATTTTTAATCATTAAAAATTGATAATGTAAAAAAAAATCATGTTTCAGAACTTATCCCAAAAATAACCACAGAAATTTATTCAAATATTATAAGTAGATCAGCTTAGGTCTCTCTTTTGCTTTTCAATTTGTGCAGCTACAGGAAAAGGGCAAAATGAAATCAATGAGGATGATCGATGTGCTCTGCGCCTCCCCGGCTTCCACTGCCATCTGCATGAGCCTGGAGGATAGGAGGCCATCTATCCCTAGACAAGTCTGTAATAGAGCTGTTGAGCAAACAAAGCTTCTGGAATGGCATGGTAGCAGAGCATCAGACCCCAACGGGGTTCGAACTCGTGCTCATTATCATCACCGTAGAACTGGATTCCCAGATCAGCATGAAAAGTACTACTCGACAACCATGATTTCCAAATCTCAGGAATCCTCTGCAATATCATCGAATGAGGTCCATTACTCTACTTATAATCCCATTTCATGGAGTTTATTACATCCTTCGGCTTATAAGTCCATTTCATACCATTGCAAATTGTACTTTAGTTTTCATTTATATTACCTTATAAATCTTAGGCTGGATTGTCTGGAGCAGATATAATATTAGTATAAAGAAGTCACTGAATTTATCTTGATTGTAGATTTTAAAAATATCTTGATGGTAGATTGCAGGAATATTTTGTAATTTAAGGTATAGCAGCTAGATCAGATCAAACAGTTAACATCTTTGTTGTCAATCTAATTCTGAAATATTCTCAAAACCATAAAGAAGCTGATATTCATTTTTCAAAATTAAAAATGATGGTTGGTACTAAAACAAACAATGGCTGAGGCCTTTCCAGTGTAATTGTGTTAGCAGGTGGTGGTGATGAGAGTGTCTTTGCACTGCCAAGGCTGTGCAGGGAAAGTCAAGAGACATATTTCCAAGATGGAAGGTGAGGATTATAGATATACTACACAATGCAGTCATAATATAATTGTTCTTTGTTTATGATAAATTACAGTACTTGATACAGAAAATAATAGATGTAATGATTTTATGCATTAGTAATTGAAATTACAGTACTTGATACAGAAAAGAATAGATGAAATGATTTTAGGCATTAGTAATTGAATGCCTAAATATCTACAGGTGTGACATCATTTAGCATAGATCTGGAGAAGAAGAAGGTGACTGTAACTGGAAACATTTCTCCCAGTGGAGTTTTGGAAAGCATCTCCAAGATTAAACGGGCAGAGTTCTGGCCAGCTGCTCCCTCCAATAACGTGATCTGAATTAAATTAAGCATGCCAGGAGAAGCAGCAGTGTGGATCTGCATGCATGCAAATCACTTCAACAAATTCAGCTTTAGTTTTAGAATATGACTGTAATTGGGGAATGAGGGAGAATGTTTGAATTAATATTTCAACTTGGGGCCGTCGTTTTTCATTTTTCTGAAAGACTCAATCTGTATTACTGGAATTTCATCATCCATCAGGAACATATTTTAAGACTAATTGAAGTTTCTAAGTCAAATTGGTGGAGTTTAAACCGGATTAGGAATTATATCCTCATTCTATGGGCTTTATCAATGTCGTTCTGGTGCTTTGAAATAAATAGATTTTAGGATTAATATAGAGTCTAGTTTTTTTAGGGTTAATTGTGAGTTCGGTGCATGATGCATATGCATGCTAGTAACGTTATTTTGTTAATGATTAATTGATTTTCCCTCTATTTGTTTTTTTCCCATGAGTTGCTAACAGTTAGGTATGGGATTTGCTTTCATTTATGTCTACTTTTTTACCTTAATTTTGTTGATGATTAATTGACTCTATTTTTTTCCACTGAACGGAATTGTGCATGAGTTTTTAGTTTTTAACAGTTGGATATGGGAATGATCAAAATCAACCTATGTTAAAAAAGGCATATTTTCAAATAATAATATATCTTTTTTATTTTTTTAATGAAAAAAGGCATATTTTTATATAATAATATATCTTGATTTTTATGAAATAGGCATATTTTCATATAATAATATATCTTTATTTTTATTTTTATGAAATGTTTTGTTGATGATGAGATATATTAAGATTAGAAAAATAATATATATTTTTCAATAATGTATTAAATGCTATAGTTATGTTTATACTTAAATATATCTTATAATATATAATATCTAAATTCAATAATATATATTAATTTATATAATGTTTAATATTTATTCTGGAATAAATAAATAAATATATATATATATATATATATATATATATATATATATATATGTTTGTTGTAGGTATTGTATTAAGCATTCAGTTTTACTTTTGATTGCATATTAGTTAGTTTTTGATTAAAAATTTCTGTCATTTATATAGAGTTTAATATTGGAAATTCAATTTCCATTATTTATTGTTATTTTTTAAATTTATTTATTTGTAATGTTATGGCTGAGGTCTTATTATGGGGTGTTTAGTAACTTCATTTCTATTAGTTATTCATTTTTTGTTTTTTTGTTTTATTTCTTTTTTATTTAATTTTTTAATTTTCATTTTGATTTTTTTTCCTATTTTCTATTATTTCCATTTTCATTAATTATAATTTTTTTCTACATATTTTTAATTTAAAATGACTTTTATTAAAAACATATTTTAATAACTTTAATTACAAAAAATTATATATATTAAAAAAACAAATATATTAAAGTGTACATGTTAATATAAACAATATTAATTAATCATGTTTTTTATTTATTTATGAAATTCAACAATACATTTTATTTTTTATTTTTTTTGTATTTTTGTGATGAAATCTTTCTCTTTATTATTTTTTTTAGTTTAATTAAGCTATATTTAAGCTAAAACACACACTAACTACTATGTAGCCTTTGTTTAAAACCAAAAAGATATACAATATTTCTATTTAAAAATAAAATGTTTAAGATATGACTATCACATATATAGTGTTTAAATATATTATAATGGTATGAAATTTAATTTAATTATTAATCTTTTTGTATTTTTTCGTTTTTTAATTTACATTAAATTTGATATTCATTTCTTAGAATATAAATTTTTATTATATCAAATATTAAATGTGACAAAGATTTTTCTATTTACATCATTTTATCTCTTTAATTACATATTTTAAATTATTAAAATTTATAATTTTACCAAAATTTATATAACAAATTCCAATATAATTTATAAAACAAATTCTAGTAAAAGGGACAAAAACATCCATAGTTAGAATGCTCCCAAAACCAAAACTCTAGAGAGCACATGGCCTTGTTGATGGAAATATAAGAAGTTAAATTTTTTTATACAAATTACCCACGGGTCACTATCCAATTCACTATTAAATATTCTTTACTAATCATTAGATAGAATGTTCACCAGTTCATAATGTAACTTTAGTATAAGAATAGGAAGTTGTTTAACCATTAAAAACTTCTATTGTAGTACATTAACATAAAATTGTATGATGTAACCTTGCATTCATTTCATTATTCATGTAGCAAGAAAGGAATCAACATCATCAATTTGACACAATAATCAATCATATCATTGAACACCAATATACCCTAGAAACCTCATAGGGTGAAAACCAACAAACGTTTAATTTTATTATTAAACGCTCGTGAGGGTATTCAACCCTCACTCAATGGCTTATAAGGGAGACCATCCCTTAACCATCGTTATAAATCTTACAAGGAAATATACAAATATCTAGCTTAAAGCCATTACAATAGTTATGATAGCATTTACCCACTAATCTTCATATCTTCATATCTCCTTGCCATGGATGTACCTACAATGTACCATCGTACAATGGACCATCCCGTAGCTCGCGCTCATCTGCATAAACTATTAATCATTTACCTGCCACCATGTTAAGCATAATATTTCCTTCTCATAAGTCACCATCATTTCCTGTCATTGATGTCATCAACAAGTTTTTATAGCATGATTAGATAAAGCCTTAATCAATAATTACTTAATCTTTAAGTGATCCTTTAACACTTATTCATGTGCATACATGAGATGTGAATACAATATCTCAACATGCTTTCTTCTAACATCTCTACCTTAGTGTGAACAAGTAATTATCAATTCATGTCAAATAATCCCCACATTATTATGACACTTCTCACACACACTAACATTCGTACAAGAAAAATCACTACAACTGTCTAGGAATTCCTTCAATGGAAAATGACACAATGTGCATTCGTGTTACTTAAACTTTAACAAAAGAACCAACCCTTCAACTATTGCTTTTGGTACTAAAGCTAACATGATGAATGTTGTTCCTATTCATACAATGCATAAAGTTTCTAAAATAATTTCCCAAAAGAATACTTAACACAATAGAGCATGCAAACACATGTTTACATGTCTTCTTTTCCAAATATTATACTAACATTACCATTTGTATATTCTAAGGAAACCAACACATTAATATGGGTTTTATGCATGTAATCCACCTTCTTTTCCCAAGAATATTTCCCAATGTAGGTTAACTAAACATGCTATCATTTTCCACATACAAATGTATATTCTTTATAATGAAAGATAATACAAATATTACATGCTTATACATGATCTTATTCCGAACGAAACTAACATAATAATTATGATAGCATAAATTAATCACGTATAATTTTTTTAAAAATAAATATAGCTCAATAGATCTTATATTCATGCAAAGAACCTTCTTTCTCTATAATTCTACTTACAAGTTGCTCATTCTTGGCTTCCAAGAAATTACCATAGATAAACATCTTTTATGCATAAAAACTAGGCAACACTAACAAGGTTAACTTAACCTTAAATACACCTAAATAAAGAAGTTGACATAATTCATCTAGCCAGGTAATATTTTCAGGAAGTTATTCATCTTTTCAAGAGGTTATATATATAAAACAACATAATATTTTCCAAAGAAAAGATTACGACAAACTAACATGGTTTCTTCATCACTTCTTTTCCAAGGAAAAACTCATTAAGTTATCTCCCAGCTCATGAAATATCTTCAAGGGTTACCTTCTTTAATCTATATTCATTTTCAAGAAATAACTAGGATTTCTTTATTTTTAAAGAAAAAGCAACCTATCTTTTATTACATAAGATGCATATATATAAAGACAAGCAAATTTACTTATCTATGTTTTACTACTGCTGACACCTTTCAAGATACATAATAGCAATCTTTCCAAGAACTCATATGGTTTCTTCTCCGCAAAACTAGCATGGTAAGTTTGTCTTTTAACATGGTATATCTCTAAGAATAATATATTTCTAAAAGATTAACATAATAGCAATATTTTCAAGAATTTACATCGTAAGTTTGTCTTTTACCATGGTATATCTCTAAGAACAATATATTTCTAAAAAATTAACATAACAACAATATTTTCAAGAACTTAGATTGTAAGTTTGTCTTACCAGAAAATCACATGGTTATTTATCTTTTACATAAAAATTCATATGCATGCCTACCTATCATGGGGCAAGGACTTTTGGTATGAAAATACACATTCTTACATATTAAGTAAACCACATTTTACTCTATATTTATTTTTTAATTTAAAATTCAAAAGCCTTAATAGTTGCAATTCAATGCCTATTTTATATTGCATTGGTCGTATAATAATAAATGTCAATAATTTACTATTATTTTGGAAAAATCATGTATATAAAGTAACCAAATCAAGACAAATGCTAATAACACATTGGAAAATGAAACAAATGCTACCCTCTAGTATAAATGCATATTTAATATGAAAGGGTTAAGGTAAGAGTGCATACTCCTATGAGATTTCCAAGAACTATTTTCATGAAGTACGAATACTCTAAAAATATTCTTACCAAACCACTCTCGGCTCTTACGAAAGAAAGAAACAACAACACTTTGAAGAAAGAAAACAACAACACCTCCTCTTCTCAATTCGACTCTTTCTTTCCAGATTCAACATTATTGATTACTACTCTTTGCTCTCAATAACGAAACAAACAACAACACGTCGAAGCAAGCACCTCTTCTTACGTCGACTCTTCCCTTTCGATTCAACATTATTGTTGGCAAGTCAAGTTAGATTCAAGCTCCAAGATGGAATTTGGGCAAAGAGTTTAGGCCCGTGTGACCCCCTTCCCGTATCTCCCTCCTCTCCATATTAAAAACTAAGAAGGGTGGAAAGTAACCTTGAATTAGTTACCAAGATCCCAACTGCACAAAACCCTGATGACTTCTTGAAAAACTAATTCCATTAAATTAATAATACTTTTCATCAATAAAAAAGGTAAACACGTGGGTCTATGGATGTTACATACTCCCCCCTTAAGAGAACGCCATCCTCAGTGTTCAACCCTTACTAGGATTTAACTTTTATTCATGATATAGTCTTCTAAACAACAAAAAATGGGATCCTTCCCATTCACAATGAAACACTTTATTTTCCTTAAATGCAATTAATTGAAACAATAATGTTTTTATCCATATTCATAAGCATTTATAGCTCAAAAAATATTCCATTTCCATTTTTAACCACTTATCCATTATTCAAATTCATAAAAATATAGAGAAATCTCTATACCAACTTACCATTACTTACCAATTACTATTGGAAGTAATAATGAATTTTACACAAGCTCTCTGAGGATGGTTGAACAACCCATCAACACTCCATGGAAAGTAGTCTGTAATGTATGACTAACAAATTAATTCACATTAGTCACACCATTTACAATCAAGTGAAATACTTTAAACTACCATTCATTCATGCAATTTCAAGTGATATTTTAGTCACAGTACTCTTCCTAGTCTTCAGAGAGCACCAAATCTCTATTCATGATAAATCATAAGAATTATAAATCACTACACCACGTGCACATTGTCTTAGCTCCCTTTAAATACATCCACACAGTACTTCAAAAAGTACTCAGAGAGCACCTAGCTCTCTAATCGTACAAATGGTCAATCAATGCACCATGTGCATATTGTCCTAGCCCCTACTAATACATTAAAAAAATAGTAATAAAATAAAATAACTTATACATTCAGTATTTCCTTTTAAAGCACTAGGCTCCTTTCTTCTCAATATCTACATGAGATATTTACATAATCATATAAAAATTCATTTTAATATAACACATAACTAATTACTTAACTTGTTCCGCTATGAGAACCACAATGTTAAAAAAAATGCTCCTCCCAATCCATAGGAGTTGGTTTCCACAACCAAATCGAGTCATTTTCACATCCAGACAGTTATTTGACAAAAAAAACCGTTCCAGGTCCAGTATGGAATTCCAATGGAAAACCAGCTCGACAATTCCAATGATCTCTCAAGGTCCAGTATAAGATTCCTCGTGGCAACATCATGCCTATTCCTCTGACAATGTCCCGTCTATGAGGAATTTTGAACCTCCTCCAACAGGCTCCAAAATCAATAGAGTTGCCTTAGGTTTTCCCCTCTTCACCATCTTGGCCAACTCTTTTCCCTTACTGAGATCATATATCTCTAGGGAGACGAAATCCGAGCAGGAAAGCGCCATCAACCCCTTCGGGTAGGCAACCTCCATCAACCCAAGGCCTTCTAGCCTTTCACAATTGTTCACAACTGTCTGGCATGTTAAATTTATCTTTTAGCATTCTTTTTGAAAGTAATTACATAATGAGCTTTATGCACATTATACATAAAGGAAAATAAACTTTATGTACATCATACATCATACTTGGCCCTCCACATGGGTCCAATGATATCTTATATTTACAGGGAACATGAATAACATACATGTGTTATACATTATTATTTCCCAAATAACACAATCATGCACATTATAACATGATATTTTATCAATTACCGTTGAAATTTTCACAGTAACATTTTACTTTCACAGATTTTCTTGTTGCCATTAAGCTAACCATGCTTAATCTCATCAATGACACTAAACATAAATATGCATTGTTAAAAGAAATATTCACTTTCAAAATAATTTTAGTTTCATGCATACGATTATATAAAAATATTCATTAATGTGTATATATCAATAATGATTAGGGTAAGAGTCCCACGGGTAACAGCCCAACATTTTCCAATTTCCCTACTGTAATGTTACCAATAGTCTGACACATGAAGTAGCTACTTATTCACAACTTGTAGTAATCTTTAATCAAAACCAATTCATGCATATAGGTTTTATTAGTTATTCATACAAAACTAACTAATCAATCCCACTAATAATCTTAATGCATCCATGACACGACTCATTCAAAAACTAGTCATTCAACAACTAGTTATTTTAGTCAAGTCTCACTACTTGACCCATTTTGTATTTTTAACATCTAAAAGGGTTCATTCAATTTCATTTTAAAACACTATATCATCCTCCTCAAGGACTTTTTCCATATTTTTCATTCATGCATTAGTTTCACACACCATCACTTTACACATTCATCTTTTTTCAAGTAGTGCATGGTGACTTTAGTTATGTTCATTAAATGTATGAGTAATATGTCATATACCCAAATGTTAATAGTCAACTCTCAGTTTCACTAGTGAGTACTCAGGTTGTTCATAAGTACAACAAAGGTTTTATTGTCTTTTATCCACAACAGGATTACAATGTTATGAAAACCATTTTTCAACGACATTTATCACTTATTACTCTTCAATGTAGTTATAAACATGAATCACACATCTCATGTCAAAAGTAGACTACTACAAATATCAATCAATATGTAGATTTCTAGAATCATATATCAATCAATATGTAGATTTCTAGAATCATACCTTAACTGATGTCCATTAGTAGCATACCTCAATTTATTTTCACTTAAAAAATCTCAAAAGTGCCAGTGCTGCAACCTTTGGCTCTGATACCACTTGTAACATACACTGATAACCTCACATGGAAATACAAGGAGTTAATTTTTTTTTATGCAAATTACCCATGGGTCACTATTCAAATCAATATTAAATATTCCTTACTAGTCATTAGATAGAATTTTCACTAGTTCATAGTGTAACCTTAGTATAAGAATGGTAATTTTTTTAACCATTAACAACCTCTATTGTAGTACATTAACATAAAATTGTATGATGTAACCTTGCATTCATTTCATTATTCATGTAGTCATCACATACTTGACATTATGAACATAACAATAAGAAATGAATCGACATCATAAATTTGACACAATAATCAATCATATCATTGAACACCAATATGCCCTAGAAAACCCGTAGGGTGAAAGCCAACAAATGTTTAATTTTATTATTAAATCTTAGATTTACAGGGAACATGAATAACATACACGTGTTATACATTATTATTTCCCAAATAACACAATCATGCACATGATAACATAATATTGTATCAATTACCGTTGCAATTTTCACTGTAACATTTTACTTTCACAAGTTTTCTTGTCGCCATTAAGCTAACCATGCTCAATCTCATCAATGACACTAATCATAAATATTCATTGTTAAAAAAAATATTCACTTTCAAAATAATTTTAGTTTCATGCATATAATGTTTTCATGCATACGATTATATACAAATATTCATTAATGTGTATATATCAATAATGATTAGGGTAATAGTCCCACGGGTAACAGTCCAACTTTTTCCAATTCCCCTAGTGTAATATTACCAATATTCTGACACATGAAGTAACTACCTATTCACAACTTGTAATAATCTTTAATCAAAAGAAATTCATGCATATATGTTTTATTATTTAGTCATACAACACTAACTAATCAATCCCACTAATAAATTAATGCATCCATGACATGACTCATTCAAAAACTAGCCATTCAATAACTAGTCATTATAGTCAAGTCTCACTACTTGACCCATTGTGTATTTTTAACATCTAAAAGGGTTCATTCAATTTCATTTTAAAACACTATATCATCCTCTTCAAGGAATTTCCCCATATTTTGTATTCATGCATTAGTTTCACACACCATCACTATACACATTCATCTTTTTCAAGTAGTGCATGGTAACTTTAGTTAAGTTCATTAAATGTATGAGTAATATGTCATATACCTAAATGTTAATAGTCAACTCTCACTTTCACTAGTAAGTACTCAAGTTGTTCATAAGTACAACAAAGGTTTTATTGTATTTTATCCACAACAATATTACAATGTTATGAAAACCGTTTTGCAACAACATTTATTACTTATTCCTCTTCAATGTAGTTATAAACATGAATCACACATCAAATGTCAAAAGTATAATATTGCATATATCAATCAATATGTAGATTTCTAGAATCATATATCAATCAATATGTAGATTGCTAGAATCATACCTTAACTTATGTCCATTAGTAGCATACCTCAATTTATTTTCACTTAACAAATCCCAAAGGTGACAGTGCTGCAACCTTTGGCTCCGATACCATTTGTAACATACATCGATAACCTCACATGGAAATACAAGGAGTTAAATTTTTTATACAAATTACCCACGGGTCACTATCCAAATCACTATTAAATATTCCTTACTAATCATTAGATAAAATTTTCACCAATTCATATTGTAACCTTAGTATAAGAATAGTAAGTTGCTTAACCATTAACAACCTCTATTGTAGTACATTAAAATAAAATTGTATGATGGAACATTGCATTCATTTCATTATTCATGTAGTCATCACATACTTGACATTATGAACATAACAAAAAGAAAGGAATCGACATCATCAATTTGACACAATAATCAATCATATCATTGAACACCAATATACCCTAGAAACCTCGTAGGGTGAAAATCAACAAACATTTAATTTTATTATTAAACGCTCATGAGGGTGTTCAACCCTCACTGAATGGCTTATAAGGGAGACCATCCCTTAACCATCGTTATAAATATTACAAGGAAATATACAAATATCTAGCTTAAAGCCATTACAATAGTTACGATAGCATTTACCCACTAATTTTCATATCTTCATATCTCCATGGCATGGATTTACCTACAATGTACCACGTACAATGGACCATCATGAAGCTCACACTCATCTGCATAAACCATTAATCATTTACCTACCACCATGTTAAGCATAATATTTCCTTCTCATAAGTCACCATCATTTCCTGTCATTGATGTCATCAACAAGCTTTTAAAGCATGATTATTTAAAGTCTTTATCAATAATTAATCAATCTTTAAGTGATCCTTTAACAATTAATCATGTGCATACATGAGATGTGAATACAATATCTCAACATGCTTTTTCCTAACATCTCTACCTTAGTGTGAGAAAGTAATTATCAATTCATGTCAAATAATGCCCACATTATTATGACACTTCTCACACAGGCTGACATTCGTACAAGAAAAATCACTACAACTGTCCAGGAATTCCTTCAATGGAAAATGGCACAATGTGAATTCGTGTTCTTTAAACTTTAATAAAAGAACCAACCCTTCAGCTATTGATTTTGGTGCTAAAGCTAGCATGATATACTTAACACAATAGAGCATGCAAACACATGTTTACATGTCTTCTTTTCCAAATATTATACTAACATTACCATTTGTATATTCCAAGGAAACCAACACATTAATATGGGTTTTATGCATGTAATCCACCTTCTTTTCCAAAGAATATTTCCCAATGTAGGCTAACTAACCATGCTATCATTTCCCACATACAAATGTATATTCTTTCCAATGAAAGATAATACAAATATTACATGCTTACACATGATCTTATGGATTTTATGCATGTAATCCACCTTCTTTTCCAAACAATATTTCCCAATGTACGTTAACTAACCATGCTATCATTTCCCACATACAAATTTATATTCTTTCCAATGAAAGGTAATACAAATATTACATTCTTATACATGATCTTATTCCGAAAGAAACTAACATAATAATTATGATAACATAAATTAATCATGTATAATTTTTTTTGAAATAAATATAGCTCAATAGATTTTATATTAATGCAAAGAACATTCTTTCTATATAGTTCTACTTGCAAGTTTCTCATTCTTGGCTTCCAAGAAATTACAATTTATAAATCTCTTTTATGCATAAAAACTAGGCAACGCTAACAAGGCTAACTTAACCTTTAATACACCTAAATCAAGAAGTTGACATAATTCATCTAGCCAGGTAATATTTTCAAGAGGTTATTTATCTTTTCAAGAGGTTATATATATAAAACAACATAATATTTTCCAAAGAAAAGATTATGACAAACTAACATGGTTTCTTCATGACTTCTTTTCCAAGAAAAAACTCATTATGTTATCTCCCAACTCATGAAATATCTTCAAGAGTTACCCTCTTTAATCTATATTTATTTTCAAGAAATAACTCAGATTTTTTTTTTTTTAAAGAACAAGCAACTTATATTTTATTACATAAGATGCATATATATAAAGACAAACAAATTTAGTTATTATGTTTTACTATTTCTTACACCTTTCAAGATACATAATAGCAATCTTTGCAAGAACTCACATGGTTTCTTCTCTGCAAAACTAGCATAGTAAGTTTGTCTTTTACCATGGTATATCTCTAAGAATAATATATTTCTAAAAGATGAACATAATAGCAATCTTTTCAAGAACTTACATAGTAAGTTTGTCTTTTACCGTGGTATATCTCTAAGAACAATATATTTCTAAAAAATTAACATAATAGCAACCTTTTCAAGAACTTACATTGTAAGTTTGTCTTACCAGAAAATCACATGGTTATTTATCTTTGACATAAAAATTCATATGCATGCCTACCTATCATGGGGCAAGGACTTTTGGTATGAAAATACACATTCTTACATATTAAGTAAACCACCTTTTACTCTATATTTATTTTTTAATTTAAAATTCAAAAGCCTTAATAGTTACAATTCAATGCCTATTTTATATTGCATTTGTCGTATAATAATAAATGTCAATAATTTACTATTAACTTGGAAAAATCATGTATATAAAGTAACCAAATCAAGAAAAATTCCAATAACACATTGGAAAATGAAACAAATGCTACCCTCCAGTATAAATGCATATTTAATATGAAAGGGTTAAGGTAAGAGTGCATACTCCTATAAGATTTCCAAGAACTAATTTCATGAAGTACGAATACTCTAAAAATATTCTTACCAAACCACTCTCGGCTCTTACGAAAGAAAGAAACAACAACACTTTGAAGAAAGAAAACAACAACACATCCTCGTCTCAAGTCGACTCTTTCTTTCCAGATTCAAAATTATTGATTGCTGCTCTCCACTCCCAATAAATAGACAAACAAAAACACGTCGAAGAAAGCACCTCTTCTCACGTCAACTCTTCCCTTTCGATTCAACATTATTGTTGGCAAGTCAAGTCAGGTTCAGGCTCCAAGATGGAATTTGGGCAGAGAGTTCAGGCCCGTGTGACCCCCTTCCCATATCTCCCTCCTCTCCATATTAAAAACTAAAAAGGATGGAAAGTAACCTCCTCGAATTAGTTACCAAGATCCCAGCTGCACAAAACCGTAATGACTTTTTGAAAAACTAATTCCATTAAATTAATAATATTTTTCATCAACGAAAAAGGTAAACACGTGGGTCTATGGATGTTACACTAAAGTAGATGCTATTTCAAATAGTTTGGTTTTAATAGCCCAAAGGGCTAGGCTGAACGGTAGAACACCTACATCAGAAGGTCTCGAGGAATGAACAATCTCAGTTTATCTTTGATGAATTTCAATTACATATGGTAGGAATTTCAATAAAATATGGCAGTGTTCCTTAAGGCAGATACAAGTTTTGAGAGAGTGAATATCCATTTTGTTAGAATGAACGATGTTGGTTGAATCAATGATTACAGTTGCAAATACAGATTGAAGGCTTTGTTTAGTAGTCATAAGTTTTTTTTGGCCTAGGGTTGTTTAAATTTCTAAGTTTTTTTTAGTATAGAGAACATATATTTTCTAAACATGTCCTGTGGATGAATCACATTAGCTAGTTCAAAACTTTGACCTAATCTGAATGATATAATTAATCTAAAAGACATTTATCTACATTATATATCACAAAAGTCTTAGATCTAACATAATAAAAAAGAAGTTAATTATTTGACTTTTTTTTCTGATTGTTAGAATAAAAAATATTCAAATTTATAATCTAAATAAATTTAGAAAAAAAATTCCAAAATATTCTCACTTATTCCAAAATAATATTATTGTTTTATTATTCAAGTTATAATAATATTATTGTTTTATTATACAAGTTATTTTAAAAAATTCTCCTCTTTTAATTTTAATTTTCCAAACAATTTTTATTTTCATAATTGATTTTCATTTCCAATAATTTTTTATTTAATTTCAGTATTCTCATTCCATTTAAAATTCAAAACTAATAAAACCAAACACTACATAACCAATTAATTTGTACTTCATAAATAATAAACATTAAATTTATTAACATAGAATCCTTAAAAATGTTACACCCAAGTTAAAAACAATATAGTCTTTTTAATTGTAAGAAAGTGCCCATATAATAAAATAAAAATGTTAATTCTTTTTCAAACATCTCAATTTTTAGTTTAATGCTTTTCATATTTGTACTTGATACTTAAAAATTGTTTTAAGGTTATTAGATTTAGTTGTTATTGATGTAATTAACCGATATTTTTATTTTCAAAATAATTTATATTTAATAATAATTATTTATTATAAAAAGTTATATTTAAGTTATGATTTATGGAGTATATAGAGTATTTGATATGTTGTTTATTTTATAATAGCCTAAATGATTAGTATTATCTTTATAGTAGGTAGATGGCTATTTTAATTTTTTTGGTCAAATTTATATTGATTTGAGTTAGATAAAAAAGCAAATTTTATTTATTTATTTATTTTTAATTTATTTTTTAATTTTTAATTGTTTTTAAGTTTAACATTTTAGCAATAATTTAATTTATTTAATTGTGTTATTTTGTAATGATAGCAAGAATAATGTTTCTATATTTTATCAATTTTTCTCAAGAAAGTTGTTTGTTTGCTACTATTAGTTCAAGATTGATCAATGCAAGTTATAATGTTTAACTTTTAAAAACAAATATTATTTTTCAAACATTTAATTACTTTGGAGGTCTTATTGCATGTAACAACTGAATTTAGCATTAACTAGTGTTAACTGGTAATCTGACATTTTAGTTATTATTTCTTTTAAAGAGAAAACTAAGACAATTATCATTTATGGAAAAGTTATTTATTTATTTATTTGGAAATAAAATTGGTTATGGAAGTGGTTCCATAAAAAGGTAAAAAGTTGATGGTAAAAGTATTCCAAGACTGAGAGGTGGTTGAGATAGTTTGAACAGTTACATGTTCTATCCCAATGAGGAATATGGGTTATGTTCATGGACAAAGGAAGAGAGTGGAGAATTTCTTGAGCTGGTAGAGACCAGTGGAAATCACTCAGCGTTCTTGAGAATTTCTGGTACTGATTGGACTGGGAGTCTTGAGGTCACAACATAAACTACTGTCAACCTGTACCTCTCAGGTGTGGAGCATGAGGGAAAGAGAAGGATGTAATTGCCTCTCTTGTAGGTTGGGAGGACATCAGTAGTAGATTGCACATTCATATAAGTTTTTGTGCACATTCCGTAAAATCTAAACAATAAATGTTTTTATTAAATGTTTGCACAATTATGTGCTTAGATAGGAACAAAGATAGTGAATCTACGAAAGACAAATATTGGGAAGATTAGACCTCTGTGTACATTAGAAAATTAATTACAGGATTCTATCAAAAATATGTGAAGGATATATTGTGTAATTCTGGGTCCGTGAATGTGAATTTCAAAGGAATAAATGCAATGGAACAATGATATTAAAAAAATTACAGTATAGCTATGAGTATAAATTTTACAGTGACTGTGTTATAAAAAAATACAAAAATTGTGCTCTTATTTTAGAGAAAACACATTACTGGAGGAATTGCATTTGCATGGAAAGAAATAACATTATTACTGATAAAGCATTGTCTTAGCCAAATTTTCCAGAACTCGGATATTCTAATCCTTACAGAGTGAACCGTCGGTTATGGGCATGAGGTGGAACCTCAACCTAGAACCCATCGTTCCTCTAGAGCTAACTATACACGGACATAACTACAAGATGGTTCAGTCACCTAATAAAAACTATATTAAGGTAAATTCTATTGCTGAAAGAACAGTAGTATTAACTGCACAAGGGTAAAAGTCACTTCTTCCGAAAAATAGACATCTATTGTATAAAAATAGTTCAAGCAATCGGATTTCAATTTAAATATATACAAGAGTTGTAAATTATTAAATATGAAAAATGCTCGGCGCACACTGAATTAAAATAGAGAATGCTAACCATGCTAAGTAGTTTCCCTTGAGAAGTAGATATACCAAAAAGCTGATTTCCAAACATAAATGTCAACTGCATGATCAAAATGTTTAGACCGAGCGGAAATCATAATTGTTCATAGCTAAACAAGACTTTCAAATTGGTATTAAATCATTAAAGTTTGGGAAATTCCTACCAAGACCAAAAGGGGAATGGCTCGGAGGAAGACCCAATTTAAAACAATACTGAGAATAAAATTAGGCATAACTGTATAATAATACAGAATCCATAAGAAAATACACGAATTCTGGCTCTTAAGAGCAACCCAGAAAACCCTTATATAAAAAGGAGGAATCTAGAAAATTCTGAAATCCACTATTCTAACAGAAGGTGCTAAGTGTGTCGATGAGCTGGCAGACAATAGAATACGTGGAAGAAAAATGGGAGCTATTAGCTGAGACCTTCATTCTAGAATTAGATAGATTATGCTTCGGTAAAAAGATACCTGCAAAGCCCAAGGAAACAAAATGTGAATGAGGGTTATAAATATGAACCTAGCGTAAAACTTAATCTAAACCTTAGAAGGAAATGAGAATATGTAACATCATATTTACCCGTACATAGGTGAGTCTTCCATCATTGTTTCCAAGCGAAAATATGGTATTATGAAAATTAAATCATAGAGAGCGAGGGTTAAAACGTTACAGGTCAAGAGCGAAAACTGAAGACCAAACTGAGAAATAAAGAAAAGGAAAACGAGAAATTTTACTCCCAAACCTTGGATCAAAATTATTTACCTGCATCGTTGATTTGTGGCTTGGCCGAGGAGATGAAGGGCTTGCCAAGATTCTATGAGGAGCGAATGCCCAGATTTGCGTAAAACTCTGTGTAAGGAGGATGGCAATGTCAAGCTCATAGAATGTCAGTGCATAACCCAAAGATAAACAGCATAAATATAGTAGAATGGCAGAAGGTAACTGTCTGAGAAAAAACTATACTCAAATCTCCCTTACCATAGCTGGGTGCCTATAGTTTGAGGCCTCAAGCCTTCACCTAAGGCAGAGCCATTCTTAGCGCAACGACGGAGGAAAAAATGATAGAGGAGGTCAAGTGACGAGGATATACCTAGATCCTTCCCGCCACTTTCATCCATCGTCGATTGAAGGGTAAATGGACGGATATCGTGAAGGCATGTGGCCTGCATTACTTTGTACACGAATCGACTAAATCTAACAACTGGCAAAGAATTAAGTGGCGAGGACTTGTCAAGGGCAACAGTATAGCGATTTTAAAGCAAGGTACAAGGGTTAGTTTTGATAGACAACATACATTATTTTCGAAGTTAAAAGTTAAACTTAGACGGTGCAAAAATCCAAACATCATAATTAAATTGCAGAAACCAACTTTAGGTGGAAAGTGTAAGTTGTAATTATCATCAATGTATCATTATATTATTATATATTTTCATTTCATAAATTAGGAATAAGCATAACGTGTATAATGAATATTTAACATAGTTGTATAAAATGTTTTGGATCATATGGTAAGTAAATATTTTTTTATAGTAGTAATTATGGTGATAGTGTTAAATGTTACAAGTGGTATCAGAGTAGCGTTCGCACACTGGGACCCTATGGGTCACCTAACAATTTAAGATGTGTGTATATTGATGCACAAAAAGGAATTAGTACCGCAAGGACAACATGAGAAGGGGATCAGAAGGGGATCGACACAGCAACCACCCTAGAACACTGGAGAACCCCAACCACAACCAAAAATGAATCCTGAGATGTGGATTTAGTTGAGTGTGGATCAGCACCAGTAAACATGTATACTGTTGGAGGAACAACATCACCAAACTATCATTCTGTTAATGTTGTGTAACCAGCTCCAAAAATAGAAGAAAAGAGATATAAACACATTATAAATAAGCTACTTCGAGGGGGAAACCTCCAATACATTACATAAATGGACAATTCTTGGATGATACAATTTACAAAACCTCCTTTCTATATATAGGAGTCCATATGGCCATAATGTAATCCTAGTGGGCCACAATGTAATCCTAGCCGACCTAACAATAATAATTTAAGGGCACAATAATAACAAAATGGGGGTTACAAGGGTACAATAATAACAATAAGGGGGTTACACTAACAATAATAAGTGACTATACTAGTAATATAGGGACCTAACATGCCCCTCTCCTTCAAAAAAGTGTTGTCCTCAACGCTTGAGTAGCTCTGGGTGCTTTTGTATAAAATTCTCATCCTCCCATGTAGAATCTTCAGTGGGTAAGTTCTTCCACTTGATGAAATACTCTGAAATTGATAGCCAAGAAACTAATACCGTGTACTTGTGACCACTTTTGGCTGTGATTCCAATCCGGCGTCTGTGAGAGATTTATTGAACTTTTCCCACGATCACCTCTTTTGAGATGAAATTCAGAGCCTCGAAAAGCACTAATACTCTCTGAATACCAGATCATATCTCCACAAATGTGGCGAACCAAGCTCTGAAATTTTTAGACAATCTTCCTTAGGATTTCAGCTTCGTACCCTAAAAATTTCAGCTTCTGAAACTTCATAGAAAAAAAGTTATAGCGAAAATTCCACGATGACCTGTTTGGAGCAGCGAAACCCTAGAATCCAAAGCTCTGATACCAAATGTTGTGTAACCAGCTCCAAAAATAGAAGAAAAGAGACATCAACGCCTTATAAATAAGCCACTTCGAGGGGGAAACCTCCAATACATTACATAAATGAAAAATTCTTGGATGATACAATTTACAAAACCTCCTTTCTATATATAGGAGTCCATGGGGCCATAATGTAATCCTAGTGGGCCACAATGTAATCCTAGCCGACCTAACAATAATAATTTAAGGGCACAATAATAACAAAAATGGGGGTTACAAGGGTACAATAACAACAATAAGGGGGTTACACTAACAAAAATAAGGGACTATACTAGTAATATAGGGACCTGAAGAAGCAACACAGCGACAAGCTACATGAAGAAACACATGTTCGTAGTGATAATGAGCGCTTGATGCAAGAGAAACAAAAGATACTCCAGAGTCTTTCGGATAAGCAGAATTAGGGAATGGAACAACCCAGTCCTGATAGAGACATGCAGGAAGGTAACGAGCAACAAGCAAGGGACCACACCACTGACAGAGTGGAAATAAGCCCTTCACAGCGAAGCAACAAAAACATAAATTATAATGAAGTGTCAGATCAACAAGAAGTTAAGAAGAAAAAAGTGGAGCTTCAAGGTGAGTTTCGAAAAATAAAACCATCTACATTTTATGGGGAAGCTGAGGAAGTGGCAGAGGCTTGGTTGATAAATATGAATAAATATTTTCAAATGTATGAGTACAACAACAACCTAAAATCCATATTGGCCATATATAAGTTGAGAGAAAAAGCCACCCTGTGGTGGGAGGAAGTAAAGAATGTTCGTAGCATTGAAGACCAAGATGTTACCTGGGAATTGTTCTAGCAATGCTTTAAATATAAGTATTTAACAAAACGTTTTTATGACGAGAAATCTAAATAATGTCATGAATTGAAGCTGGGTCAGATGACCATGGACGAGTATATTACCAAGTTCACCTCCCTGTTAAGATATGTCCCATACCTCAGAGAGGAAAAGGCTAAGGTTCAAATATTTCTGAGTAGTTTTCCAACCCATATGAAGGAACGAATCGAGTTCATAAATCCTAGAACCATGGACAAAGCCATTCGTAAGGCACAAATGTGCTACCAGCAGTCCAAGGCAAAAGGGGAAGTGGGAAAAATTTTGCAGTCGAAAAAAGGGCAGAAAAATAGTTCAAACTTCAAGGGTGCCAAAAGTAATAACTTTAAGAATTCCATACGAAGTTCTGTAAGCAAGTAGTTTGGCAGAAATCATCAAAGAACCCGATGGCCAGCTGAGGAGAGGCCTACAAAGGCTTTTAGCAAACCTGAGGAAGGACAAATGTCCAAGGCACCTCTGCAGTGTTGGGGGTGTGGTGAGGCACATTATTATAAAAAATTCCCACAGCAAGGGAGAAGTGAAGTAGTTGAAAACTTGCAGGAGGCTTCTACAGTAGGTGATGTGGCTCCAAACATCCCTCGAATCAACGCAGCATTGGAGGATGGACAGGCAAATTATCAGCAAATAATGATAGAGTTGGAAGGTAAGTTACTGTCTTAATCTACTTCTATTTTGGTTGACCTAGGTGCAAGTCTAAGTTATGTTAATCCAAAAATAGTGGAAGTATGTAAATTAAAAGGTTAGAAATTCAAAAATCCTTGGCAGGTATAGCTAGCCACAAGAGCAGAAATAATTGTAACTGCCAAAATTCCAAACTGCACTTTGGAAATTGCAGGCCAGCAGTTAAACGTGGACCTGAACATATTGCCATTAGGGTCCTATGATGTTTTGATGGGTATGGATTGGCTAGAAAAACATTGGACCTTGGTGGACTGCAAAGAAAATATTATTTATTATAAAATGCAAGATGGAACACACAAAGAGATTGAGGGAATCAAGAAACCGTGATAGTTACATCCTATTACAAAATCCAAAATGAATAAGTGTATGAGGAAGGGATGTCAGATTTATGCTATCCAAGAGGGAGATACCAATTCCAAGGAAAAGTCTCCTATGATGGAGAACATACCAGTGGTACAAGATTTCATGGATGTATTTCCAGAAAATATACTCGGATTACCGCCAAGAAGAGATATTGATTTTACCATTGAATTAATGCTAGGAGCATCACTTGTGTCAAGGGCTGCTTATAAAATGAGTGTTCCAGAATTGACTGAATTAAAAATGTAGTTACAAGAACTATTGGACAAAGGATACATTCATCCAAGTGTGTCCCCTTGGGGAGCACCAGTTTTTTTTGTAAAGAAGAAGGATGGAAAAATGCAAATGTGCATGGACTATAAACAAATCAATAAATTAACAGTCAAAAATAAATATCCTTTACCGCAGATTGACGATCTATGTGACCAAGTGAAGGGGGCCACAATATTCTCAAAAATATATTTAAGATATGGATACCACCAGATCTGAATCAAGGATGAAGATATTTATAAGACTACTTTCCGTACCAGGTATGGGCATTATGAATTTGTGGTGTTACCCTTTGGGTTAATAAATGCACCAGCCATATTTATGAGGTTAATGCATGGTATATTTCACCCTTTCCTGGATAAATTTGTACTCATATTTATTGATGATATTTTAATATATTCTAAGAAATAGGAAGAGCATAGAGAACATCTAAGGATTGTGCTTGAAATCTTAAGAAAACACCAGTTGTACGCTAAGTTCAGCAAATGTGAATTATTCAAAACAGAAATCCAGTACTTGGGCCATGATATTTCAACAGAAGGGATTGTTTTTTATTTAGAGAAAATCAAGACAATCATGGAATGGAAAGTTCCCCAAAATTTGGTGGATATCCGATCCTTTATGGGGTTGGCTGGGTACTATCGAAGATTCATTGAAGGATTCTCTAGAATTTTTTTTCCAATCACCTCTTTGCAGAGAAAAGGAAAATTCTTTAAGTGGACTAATGAGTGCCAAAATAGTTTCAAGAGGTTGAAGTAGCTATTGACCACTGCACCAGTGTTGAGGGTAACTAACCCCAATAAATAATTTGAAGTTTTTACAAACGGTTGTAAAGAGGGAGTTGGGGCAGTTTTATCTCAGGAAGGGAAGGTAGTGGCCTATGAGTCAAGAAAGTTAAAAGAGCATGAGAAAATATCTTCAGCGTATGATTTGGAGTTAACAGCAGTAGTACATGAACTCCGGGTATGAAGACACTACCTACTGGGAAAGAAGTTTGTACTAAAGACTGATCATAGTAGCTTAACCAGTTACTTCAAACAAGCTGATTTAAACTCCCAACAGGCAAGATGGAATGCCTTCCTAAGTGAGTTTGATATGGACATTCAACATGTGAAGGGTAAGAAAAACTGAGTGGTAGATGCCTTAAGTAGGAAGCTGCATTATGTTTATGAACTATACTATAATCATCTTGAATGCAAATTCTTGGATCAAGTGAAAGAGGAAGCACAAAAGGATCCTGAATACCAATTCAGATGGCATCAAATGGAAGAGGCCAGGAAGCAAAGAAACACTTCTGAATATGGAGTTAATAAAGAACAAATGCTAACCTTTAGAGGAAAGTTATATGTACCAAACCGTGTGGATATAAAGGAGATAATCATGAATGAGTATCATCGAAGTAATTATGCAGGACACCCAGGATACCAGAAAATGTTAACTTCTATTAGAAAAATACATTTCTGGCCTGGTATGCGTAGAAAAATTTATGAATATTTAAACAAATGTTTGGAGTGTCAACAGGTCAAGGTGGAGCATCGACATCCCATAGGATTTTTGCAGCCCATACCAGTACCTGAATGGAAGTGGGAGGTCATATACCTATACTTCATTACAGGTTTACCATGGTCAAAGAGGCACAATGACTCCATCATGGTGGTGATCAATAGGTTGAGTAAGTCTGCACATTTTATACCTGTACAACCTACCTACAAGACTATATAGATAGTATATATTTTTATGAGGGAAATATTCAAACTACACAGCATACCAAAGATTTTTATTTCAGACAGAGATGTGAAGTTTACTTCGGCGTTCTGGAAAACTTTGTTTACAGGTCTAGGGACCCAAATAAACTTTAGCACTGCTTATCA
The DNA here is from genome assembly GCA_034641835.2 of Pinus albicaulis. Classification (NCBI taxonomy): domain Eukaryota; kingdom Viridiplantae; phylum Streptophyta; class Pinopsida; order Pinales; family Pinaceae; genus Pinus; species Pinus albicaulis. The sequence continues at coordinate 391,060,319 of CM076574.1, forward strand.
CCCTCGGACAGATGGTCAGAGAGAAGGGTAAACCATGTTTTGGAATACATGTTGCGCATGTACGTGATGCAGCAGCCAACCAAGTGGGAATATTGCTTACACCTAGTTGAATTTACTTACAACAATGGTTACTAGGAATCTCTTAAGATGAGTCCTTTCGAAGCTCTATATGGTCGACAATGCCAATAAAGTTGCATGTCTGCCACTATGAATTCAAGATTGACCAATATAAGTTATAATGTTTAACTTTTAAAATCAAATATTATTTTTCAAACATTTGATTGCTTTGGAGGTCTTATTGCATGTAACAGCTGAATTTGGCATTAACTAGTTGTTAACTAGTAATTTGACATTTTAGTTATTATTTATTTTAAAAAGAAAACTAAGACAATTATCATTTCTACAAAAGGTATTTGTTTTTTTATTTGGAAATAAAATTGATTATGGAAGTGGTTCCATAAAAAAGTAAAAATATGATGGTGAAAGTATTTCAAGACTGAGAGGTGGTTGAGACAGTTTGAACAGTTACTTTTTCCTATGAGGGTAAGAGACTTATCCTAGTGAGGAATAGGGGTTCTGTTCATGGAAAAAGGAAGAGAGTGGATAATTTCCTGAGCTGGTAGAGACCAGTGGAAATCACTCAGTGTTCCTGAGAATTTTTGGTACTGACTGGACTAGGAATCCTGAGGTCACATCAGAGACTACTATCAACTTGTAGCTCTTAGGTGTGGAGCACGGGGGAAAGAGAAGGATGTAATCACCTCTCTTGTAGGTTGGGAGGACATCAACAGTAAACTGCACATTCATATAAGTTTATGTGCACATTCTGTAAAATCTAAACAATAAATGATTTTATTAAATGTTTGTACAATTATGTGCTTAGATAGGAACAAAGATAGTGAATCTATGAAAGACAAATATTAGGAAGATTAGAACTCTGTGTACTTCTATGAATATTAGCAAATTAATTACAGGATTCTATCAAAAATATGTGAAGGATATATTGTGTAATTCTAGGTTCGGTGAATGTGAATTTCAAAGGAATAAATGCAATGGAACAGTTATATTAAAAAAAATACAGTATAGTTATGAGTATAAATTTTACAATGACTGTGTTATAAAAAAATACATAAATTGTGATATTATTTTAGAGAAAACACATTACTGGAGGAATTGCATTTGCATGGAAAGAAATAACATTATTACTGATAAAGCATTGTCGTAGCCAAAATTTCCAAAACTCAGATATTCTAATCCCCGCAGAGTGAACCGTCAGTTCTGGGCACGAGGTGGAACATCAGCCCAGAATCCATCATTCCACTAGAGCTAACTATACACAGACATAACTATAAGATGGTCTGGTCACCTAATAAAAACTCTATTAAGGTAAATTCTATTGCTGAAAGAACAGTAGTATTAACTACACAAGGGTAAAAGTCCCTTCTTCCAAAAAATAGACATCTACTGTATAAAAATAGTTCAAGCAATTGGATTTACATTTAAATATATACAAGAGTTGCAAATTATTGAATCTAATAAATGCTCAGCGCACACTGAATTAAAACAGAGAATGCTAACCATGCTAAGTAGTTTCCCTTGAGAAGTAGGTATATCAAGAAATTGATTTCCAAACATAAATATCAACTGCATGATTAAAGTGTTTAGATCATGCAGAAATCATAATCGTTCATAGCTAAACCAGACTTTCAAACTGGTATTAAACCATAAAAGTTCGAGAAATTCCTATCGAGACCAAAAGGGGAATGGATCGGAGGAAGACCCACTTTAAAACATTACTGAGAATAAAATTAGGCATAAATGTATAATAATACAGAATCCATAAGAAAATACACAATTTATGGCTCTTAAGAGCTACCCGGAAAACCCTTATATAAAAAGGAGGAATCTAGAAAATTCTGAAATCCACTATTCTAACAGAAGGTGCTAAGTGTGTCGATGAGCTGGAAGACAACATAATACCTGGAAGAACATGGGAGTTGTTAGCTAATACCTTCATTCCATAATTAGATGGATTATGCTTCAGTAAAAAGGTACCTGCAAATCCCAAGGACACAAAACGTGAATGAGGGTTATAAATATGAACCTGGTATAAAAATTATTCTAAATCTTAGAAGGAAACGAGAATATGTAACCTCACATTTACCTGTACACAGGTGAGTCTTCCATCATTTTTGCCAAGCGACAAGCTGGTATATGAAAATGCAATCACAAAGAGTGAGGGTTAAAACGTTACAGCTCGAGAGAGAAAACTTAAGACCAAACTGAGAAATAAAGAAAAGGAAAACGAGAAATTTTACTCCCAAACCCTGGATCAAATTTCTTTACCTGCGTCGTTGAGTTGTGGCCTGGCCGAGGAGCTGAAGGGCTTGCCGAGATTCTGTGAGGCGTGAATTCCCAGATTTTCCCGAAACTTTGTGTAAGGTGGATGGCAATGTCAAGCTCGCAGAATGCGAGTGCATAACCCAAAGCTAACCAGCGTAAAGATAGCAGAATGACAGAACGTAACTTTCTGAGCAAAAAATATACTCAAATATCCCTTACCATATCTAGGCGCGTATATTCTGAGGCTTCAACCCTTCATCTAAGGCAGAGCCATTCTTAGCGCAGTGGCGGAGGAAGAAATGACAGAGGAGGTTAGGTGATGAGGATATATGTAGATCCTTCCTGCCACTTTCATCCACCATCGATTGAAGGGTAAATGGACGAAGATCGTGAAGGTAGGTGGCCTGCATTACCTTGTACACGGATCGAGTAAATACAACCACTGCCAAAGCATTAAGTGGCCAGGACTTTTCAAGGCTAGCTGTACAAGGATTTTAAAGCAAGGTAAGTACAAGGGTTAAATGCGATGGACAACAGACATTATTTCCAAAGTTAAAAGTTAAACTTAGACGATGCAAAAATCCAAACATCAGAATTAAATTGCAGAACCCAACTTTAGGTGGAAAGTGTAAGTTGTAATTATCATTAATGTATCATTAGATAATTATATATTTTCATTTCATAAATTAGGAAAAAGCATAATGTGTATAATGAAGATTCAACATAGCTGTATAAAATGTTTTGGATCATATGGTAAGTAATTTTTTTTAATTATTATTATTATAATTTTTTATAGTAGTAATTATGGTAGTAGTGTTAAGTGTTACATTGCAGCCTTTGTGCCATGTGGATAACTGCATTATATTTTTTCCATAATTTTAAGATTAGTTATGCCTTGATTTTTAAATATTTGTGCAATGTTTTTTGCAGTGTTAAGGTTCACCTATTTACAATCAATTACTACACACCATAATTTAAGTAGGTATTTGCATAAAAAATGAATAGTAACTAGATGAAAATAAATATACCTACCATTATTTATGTTTTCTTGAGGCTTAATATGTAGGAGTAAAAGTGTAAATGTGCAATCTTACACACCAAAAAATTATGCAAGTCCTTGTCCCTTTATAAGCAATTAAAGGATGAATACTTTTCATGTTTGAAGATAAACAATTTTGTTTATTTTATATAATGAATTTACTGATATAAAAAGAATTATATTTTGGCCATATATTTAAAACAACATGATAAACAAAATAAGCTTCCACATGGCTTCTATAGTCCCGGCCTTACAATTTTAGAATCTAAACCGTTTCCCTAACCATTTGGAAGCATAGTTTGCTTTTGATTTTGGTCTTCTATTTCAAACTGTATCATGCAAAACATAGGATTCGTCATTGATAGTACGTATTGATATGAGTATGCCATTATGTGTTTTTCAGTTTTATTCTAGAAAAGTCTTATAAACATATGTTATTTCATTCATCTGTAAATATATGTACAAAGTGTTTTATAGCGGTTTTTTGTGTTGTTCTAATTTTCCACTGTGTTGTTCTAATTTGTCAATATTTTTCAGTATCATAACAAGTTTTCAGATTTTCTATTCCTTTATTGTAACATACATCACTAAAAAAAAAATTTAATTCTTACTTTATTATCCTTATATTCTTACCCTACTTATCAATTTCACTAAGTGTGTATACACGTCGGAAACCATACATATGAATGTTTTAACCAATACAACTTTATAATATGCATTTGTTTGGTTGTTTTATAACCTATGAGTTTAGCACTACTCGAGAATTTCACTCGAGTATAATTTATATATATGCATATTTAATTTTATTACCAAACAATTAAAGTTTTTCAAGACAGGTTATTATGGAAAATTTGATCTCGCCGATTTAATCAATAACTTTGGGTTTTATCAGAGATCCCTATCATTTATTAAGTCTCCGACTGTACATGTACTTGGGATTTTCCTTTGCCATATGAGGCCACCTACCCGCTTATGCATCGTTCAATTTGGAACTAATGATCAACGACGAAGGATTGAGCAGGAAGGGCTTAAGGTATTACCCTTGCAAACCCTAACTACTTTCCCTCATTTCACTGTGTGTTTTTGCTGGTTGACTCGTCTGCAACCTTCGTTGTGGCATGGTGATGCCGTTGGGTAGATTCCATGCTCCCATTCACTTTCAAGTGCTTTGGCGGTGACCAGGTGAGCTGAGTGGTTCTTTGTGTTGTTGTTCGGTTTCTTCTATCGAGGCCGAGTTCTTCCAGGGTTTGTCTAGTTTGCATTTTGATTACAACCTGTGTTTTTTCCACCTCCTTGGCGAGTTGGTAGGTTACCGTGCTTTCTCAAGAATTTTTTTGCTTTCACAGGGTTTAGGAGCCATTTCCTACCTCTAGGCGCTCCAACTACCTCCTGAAGGATTTTCCTCCACCGTTGCACGTAAATGAAAGGCTCAGTTTAATTTCTTGTATTCATGTTAGCTCAAGTTGAACCTACTGCTTGCATAGTCTCCGCCGTGAGTTTTAAACTTAAATTCATTTTATCTCCCCATAGCTTGGATCTGAGGCATACGAAGAAGTTTTTCACAAGTTCGTAACCTTCTTGGTTTCCCTCAGATAATATCTTAAATTCAGTTAATCTTAAGAATGGATCTTTACTGCTACTGATTTTTTTTTATTTGATGCAGGTAAACCCATTAGCCCGAAGGCTGAGGGTTACTCAACGCGTTTTCTTCCCACTTCATATTTGGTGTCTATTACAAGTTCCTGAAGCTCTCTTTACCCTTTCAAGTATTTCGCTTTATCTCCTTCTCCGGTTGCAGAGATTTCTTTCCAAATTTCGAGATTTGAGCGGAATCCTGCTTGCCAGAATTCGAATTTGGTGACATGGATGTCAAGTCATCCGTCTAGTTTCTTCTTTGACATGATTCTACTTGTTTGGCATACTTGCAAACATATTCAATCATTGTATAATTTTGTTGTGTCTCTGGTCCCAATTTATTTTGAAGGATATTAACAGAATTACTATGAGACTCTGTTTTCATGGTTAATGGGACTTATTGGCAGTTTACCATCCTCCTCACTATGTAAATTATTGGTTTATCGTGCATGCTTTCCCACGCCATTTTAAATACCATTTTTCCCTTTCAGTATCGTGTTTACCCTACGGGGTTTATCAATATTTTTGTTTTGAACTTACTAAACCTTTATTGTTGAAAAGGGTTTTCCTTGTTCGGTAAATTTTCATTGTATACAAATATATATATGCAGATTATATGAAGATTAATTCCGTGGCCCTTGGCTGAGCAGTATATAATGTCCTCTGTTGTATTCTTTATTCACTGTGTTTTACTTATATAGTGCAATCTAACTTTTTGGCATAGTAATATTTCCTGCGATTCAGCCGTGCATGCTAGTTTCAAGATTTTTCTGTTAAATAAATTGTAAGGAAGATTTTGTGTTTTTTCAACAGAGTTTCTTTCCTCTTTCAAGAATAGTAAATTTTATATATTCTTTTACAGTTTAGGATGATGGCCGGACCATATAAGCCTCTGTCTATGTATATCATAGGTATGGAGGAATGATCAGTTCTAGGGTCTAGGGTTCCCACCCTAGACCCTAAACCAACAGTTCACTTCCAGTTATACTTTCAGTTTAAAACATATTTTCCAACTTAATAGTCCAGAACTGTAACTTCATTATTTTCTTGTATAACCTAATAGTTCAAAAGCATGTTCCTATCTTTCTTTTACACAACCACTCACATTTGACAGTTCTACAAATAAGCCATAATTTTTAAATATAATACATAGATATGACTCATACAAGATATAAACAGTATACAATCATTCTTTCCTTACTGCAATACACAATTTTTTAAAATCTTGAAACAACTTGGTCTAATACTTTCCTATATTAAAGTTGTCTGCCTATCATATCTACAATAAATAAATCTGTTTACTTATCTCGTTTTAGGATCTGATGATGATGTCCTCCAAACCATAAGATAGGTGATTACATCCTCATATTCCCCCGTGTTCCACACCTTAGAAGAGTAGGTTGACAAAGATTTCTAGAGATACCTTGGGACCCCAAGTCCAATATCCTTTTCAGAAATCTTCAGGAATGTTGAGTGTTTCCACTGTTCTCTACCAGCTCAGGAAATCTTCACTCTCTTCCTTTTCCTTTCTTAGCCACTGAATAGAACCCACTTTCCTCACTGGGATGTACCTTTATCCTCAAAGGAAAATATAACTTTCCAAACTGTTCAACCACTTCCCAGTTCTTGGAATACTTTTACTATCAGTCTCTTTTTTTACTTGTATGGAACCACTTTTCCATAAATAATTTTATTTTCAATAGAAAGGAAATTAATTCATGTTCATCAAGTAAAATTTCTCAAATGAATAAAATGGTTTAGTTTATTCAAAAAAAATAAAATGACATAACAATTAGTTAATAAACTAGTTAGCACTTAAGCCAACTGTCACAACTTCCCCCCCTAGAAGTAAACACTGTCCTCGGTGTTTCACTCTGTTACATAGAATTTTGTCACTGTCCCTACAATCCCCATCCTGCATATTGGGGGTTCATTTCTGTGACTTTTGAATAGTGTCATGCCTTGCAAATAACATCATTGCATCCCTTTTGATGAAGGAAACATTCTTATTGTTGACATTTCCATCAGCAGAGCAGTAAAAATCCCTGTTTTTGCCTTGGTGCGCGTAGCTAGTTCTGCCCTCGCACCGAGCTGGAAAATTAACACTGAGCCCGCGCCAGTTGGTGCTCTATCCCAGTGTAATACTTGCGCCAAGATATTTATGAAATGCTTTTTAAAAATAGAGGCAGAGATTCCATTCCAACCACCTCCAGGATGAGTCATTGGGAGTGGTTGAACTAAAACAACCATGGGCCTCCTCCTTTAGTTAGTAGTTTCCACCTCCCTTGGAACACTCCTAAAGGATAGGCCTCCCTTCCACCTTTGTAGGGATCCCAACCTCCTCCTTTACCTCTATATAAACAAGCCTTCTCTCTTTATGAAAACTAGCTAAACAATGAGAATTATACAGCTGAAGAGTTGAACTTGAAGAACTGAACACATTATAGTTGAATAACTGAATGATTGAGAGGGTAGAACAAGGATAAATCCATTGAGAGGTCCCTTACCCCGTCTGAATTCCCCGAAGAGCTTTGAGACATGATTCACTCGAGCCCCGCTAGAGGAGACTGCAATGTCAGAGCATGGTTGTATCTCTTATTTCTACCTATTAATATAAGTGACTATTGTCTGGTTCCTGTCTTGTGTTTCGTCTTTATTGAATGCAATATGCTAGTCTTCTCTGACTAATTATTATTTTTGGATGAAATTAGTATGTGGTCTGTGGTTATCATTTTCTGATCTCTGTGCAGGTGTCCAAACATGATAAGCAGAGGGTTGTGACTTGCCTTCGATCAGGAGCAGTGAAGTTATCATCATCACTACGAGTGTCGATGACAGCTGTGGACCACAAATAGGACATATAATTCGCATCCTCTTTCATTCAAATGTCTAGGAACCTATACTCTAGCATGATCCCTTGTTACTAGACCCACCCTAGGGATAGAGGGATCGCCTTTGTCTGCAAATGGGATTTACCTACATAACAAGTTGGTGACCATACTGGGGAAAACAGTGTGAGTTTGTCTTTGATCTTGTTGGGTTTTGGTCTTTTTGTTTACATTTTTGGTTGTTTAACTGTGTTTCAAACCCTTGTTCAGCCCCAGAGTGTCAAGCTTGACCTATGCTCTATTGAATTTTTCCCTTCTTCCTTGGTTAACTAGCTTGGCGCAGTTTTTCCCTGAACAGTCGCGCCAATTGGCACATGTTGATTTTGTAGCACTCATGCCATCTCCTGTTTGGTGCTGAATACCGCCTCACAGTCGCGCTGACCCCTGTGAGTTTTTGGGTGTGAGATTTTCATGAGTTTTTGGTCACTTGTCTTTGTTTCTGGGTTCTTCTTAAGAGTAATTGAATTGTTTTTAAATGTCTTTGATTGCTGGAAGCTTTTTTTCCTCAATTGTTTGTCCATTTCTCATCAGTATAGCTTGAAGTCTTAGGGTTTCTGAGTGCCTTGATACACTGAGCCTTCTATTTGGAGATTGAGTTTCTTGATAAGTTGTTGAATTCGTTCCCTGTTCATTTCTCTTTGTCTCTTTGACCTTATTGAGTACGTTTATTGGTTGGATGATCATTTCCTTTATCATTTTGATTTTTCTTCCTCTTACTCCAAGCATCGATTACATTGCTTGTATGGGTTATTTTCGAGATTTCTCTTTGATTTGAAAAGTTTGTATCATTGGTTTGAGTATTGTTGTGTTTGTTTTATGTTGGAGGAGTTATTCCGTTTCAAATTTTGCATTTTCTCTCTCAAGCTAGTGTTTAGTTTTGTTTTTCATCTTGTTTTCTCTATTGCATTGGAAAAACAAAAAATATTGCATTCTTTTTGCTTTGAAAATGAAATTTTCCTTTGCTTAATCTGCATTGTATAGGTTAGGAAAGAGTTTTTTTTTCCATAGATTGCATTAGATGCATTAGTGGATGTTTTCTCATGATTTCATTTTTTGCTACTGCTTGAAAGTTTTCTTTCCTTATCATAGATAGCTTTCATTGAACGAAAATGGTATCTTTCTGCATGTAGTTTTGCATTTAGGAACTTTCAGATCCGACATATGTTAAGGCCTGGAAATTGAAACCTAATCCAAGATCAACGTTAAAATTTATTTCAATTAACCTAAGGCAACATTGGAACCTAACGGAATATTCTAGTGGCCTAAGTTAGAGATGTGTTTCGGCATCTTAAAACCTAGTAGCTGTCGTTCGCCATCTGGCTCCAGACAACGCTAGTATGGACTTTTGCTCCCCTTACCGTCGAGTATATAAAGGGATACCCCTCTAGGTTGCAATCCTTTTATCCATAGGAAGTCGAGTCTGCTGCCTTGTAACCATGATACACCGAACATAGCATTCGGGGAGACTACTTGCACGTACGTCAAGTCCTTGGTAATTTCTCTTTCATTTGATCACCAAGGTGTATATGGTAGTTCACGAAAAATTGGCATAACCTCTTGCTTAGATTACCTGAGCAGTCATTTTTATCTTTACTGACTCTTTAAATTTGAAAAGATCATCGAGCACTTGTCCTTTTACGCTCGTTCAAAATTGAAAGTGACTAGAGTCATCTTTTGCCTATTTCTTGACTCTTAAAACATGAAACAACAAAGTTTGGTTTCAATGTCGTAAAATAAAATACCCATGATTACACGCCCATTATACAATTTCATTACTTGTCTTGTTTTGTTTGCCTTGGTTTTTTGAGTCTTTTGTTCGGATCTCTTTTTCCTTCATGTTTTGAAGCAGTCATGGTGGCGAAACCACTGGTTTCTTCGTCCACACTCCCTTCTAGAGGTAGTCCTTTACTGGACAGTTCTTTTGAAACTCGTCAATCCTCTAGGTCTGCTGAGATTCAACAGCCTATTCTCCCATCGATCTTACCCCTTGCTACCTGATCTCCCACTGACAAGCTAGTTGAGTTCAATTGGCCTCCCTCGAGCACTTGGTCTAGTTTTGGAGACGAGGAAGAATTCCCTCCTCTTACGTCGGGATCACCATTTTTAGATATTGTTATACCTCCTAGTCCCCATAGTATTTTTGAAGATCTTACGGAGGGGTCAGACATGGACACATCACGTCCTATTAGCAGTGATGGAATTCCCGTTTCTACAGAAGAGTATCAATTTTTCCCTGAAAACACCCCTCATGTGTCAGCTCAATATTCACCATCGGTGTCACTTCCAGCCAAATATAGGTCTTTGGGTTAGATTATTACTGGTTTTGCATCCATGGCATCATCTAATCCGTCCAGGAGTCCTGTCCTCCCATCATTAGGACTATCACCGACGACACCTGCTTCGTCGCTAACAGTTACATCTGTCCCAGTTCAACCTACTGTTGATGCAGCTGCGTCTGTGTCGATCACTCAGTCACCAAAAACCTCTATTGAGATACCTAATGGCCTCACTTTCGAAGATTATCTATTGGCTATTCATCAACAGAACTCTCAAGTTTCTCAGCAGCCTCATGCTCCTCTTAATCTGCCACACCATTATGACAAATATGGTAATCTTGTTTATTTTCCCTATCTTACTCCTCATCACTATGATGTTGTCAGTACCCCCATCTATGCGTTTCCTACTCCCCATCATTTTGATGAGCGTGGTGTTCCTGTTTATGACCCTTATGAAATCGTTCCTGAAATTGGAATGAGTTATCAGGTGCAACCTCCTGGCCCACAAGGACAACCCTTGCAGGGAAAACCTTCGACTCAGTCAGGGCTTGCATTCGGTCCTCAGGGACAACCTTACGGTCCATAAGGCCAACCTTTACAAGTTCAGCCTATGGTCCAACAGGACAACCTTAAGGGCCTTCTGGTCAACCTTTATATCAACCAAGACCTTCTTATGGTCCTGGGGGGAAAATATGTTCGTCGCAGGGACAACCTTTTGTACAACAACCCGGATCATCTACTCAAACTGGTTCGAACGTTGTGCAACAAGGACAACCCTGTGGTCCTCCTTTGGGACAACCTAGTTCATCAAAACCTTCAGGCCAACCTGATTATCAAGGGAAACCTAGTGGCTCTCAGCATCCAGGCCAACCTGTTCAACAGGGCCAACAGCCTACTCAATCTGCTCAACAAAAATTTTACTCTGCTTCGCAGCAAGGTCCTACCTTTCAACAACCTATTTAGTCTGCTCAACAACAGGTTTACCCTATTTATTCAACTAAACAGGGCCCACTTATCAACAGCTAGTTCGACCCCAGGGCGTTTATTATCCTCGTGGTCAATATCGACCAGTATATAGTGCACCTCAAGGTTTTTCTTATCAACCTGAATCTCAGTTTCCATATAATCAACTGCAAGGCCATACTTACGTTCCACCGTGCAATCCTTATCAAGGGCCTCAATGGTATACTCAGAATCAATATCCTAAATATTAATAGAATTATTCACCTTATCCCCCATATTGTCTGAATCCTTTGAGACAGAACCCATTGGGACCGAATTTTTCTCAAACGGGATGGAATGCAAGTTCGGGTTCTTATCAAGGACCTGCTATGCCTTTTAACCCTCAATTTCCATTTCTCACTACATTGGAGTTACCGGATGTGTCAAAGTTAACGAATGATCCTATTCTTCACAACCCTTATTGGCCTTCAGTTCCAACTAAGATTCCTGGTGATTGTCCCAAATTTGAGGGCAAGTCTGGAGAAGACCCCCAAGCACATGTTATGACTTACCACTTGTGGTGTTCTTCTAACTCTTTGGTTGAAGATTCTATTCGACTTCGTCTTTTCCAACAGACTCTTACTAGTGCTGCTGCTAAGTGGTATATCAAGCTTTCTCATGGTATATTTCAAGATTTCAACTCTCTCGCCATGGCGTTCCTTACTCATTTTCAGTTACCGCTTCGTTATGAAGCCGGGGCACATCTCCTTACCTCTTTGAAACAGGACCAAGCTACTCATATCTCGGACCATATTCATGAATGGAGACATTTTTGTCACTTGATCAAATTTCAAATTCCTGATCAACTTCTTACTCATTGGTTCACTACCTCCTTTGTCAATCAGATTGCAAAAGACATAGCCATGGGGGCATGTGTAACTGAGGAACAGGCCATTGCTCGTGCCCAGTACCTTGATCTCGTGTACTCTCAATCGAGCATATTGTATTATATTTTGATTGATGCCCCTCGGCTTGAAACTTCTAATGCCCCGACAACTCCATCCGTCGATGGTATTATTGGTTCTGTGTCTCAAAATTTGCGTAAGTCTTCTTCTTCCAACTTTGGGAAGCAAAAATATAATTCTTCCAATGATATTTCTCCTCAGTCTAGTCCGAATCCTAGTAAAACCTTGGAGGTCAATGTCATTTAGGCCAATCCTGTGGATAATACTTATAAAATAAAACAAAAGGGTAAAGGAAAACCCAAAGCTGATCCCCCAAAACCAAATTTGTCCAAACCTAGTGTTGATGATGGTTCACAGCGTAAGCTGAAGTATCCTTGTTTGATTTGTGATGAACAGCACTACACCAAGGATTGTCCTCGACGGGCCGAAGTGAGTTGATTTTTCAAGAGCACTCAGGGTACTCCTGGTGTTCTTAAAGAACCTTTTCCATCTCAGTAGACCCAGATGATAGAGCAGCCTCAATTGTCTGCTTTGTTTGGTTCTCAAGTGTTCATGATGAACGGTTATACATCCTTTTTAATCGCTACTCGGTCGAAATATTATACTAGATCGCGTCGGGTAGCAGGGAAGGAGATCGCTGATGGTCCTCCTCCCCCACCTGTTTCCGGCCCTCTTGAGATTGAAAGGCCGAGTGTTGAACCCATTGTGCGACCACCTTCCATAGGTGTTATTTGGAAGTCTTCTTATAATCCTAACACTCGTGCTACTAAAAATTACAATATTTTTGAGGATTTGGCACAGGCGCCATCCGCAATGTCCGTGTTAGAATTCCTTCAGATTTGTCCATCTCAATGGAAAGCTTTATTATCTACAATTGGCAGGATTGATCCTGTTGATACTAGCCTTTTCGTTTTGATCTAGAGAATTTCGTCCTACAACTTCTGCACCAGATTGCGCTCATTATACAAGTGTCATTAATTGTCTCGACATCTATTGAGGCATTGTGGACGAAGGTGCATCAACCTGTATCATGCCTGCTTCATGCTGGAAGGTCATCGACTCTCCAACCCTGAATTCCTCACTGAATGCCCTTGAAGAATTTGATGGAAGGGAATCTAAACCTTTGGGTGTTCTTGCAAGTTTACTGATTACCTTAAAAGGGAAGACAATCAATGTTGAAGTAGAAGTAGTTGACGCTAAACTCAAGTATAATCTTCTACTCGGTCGCAGTTGGACTCATACTATGCTTTGCCTTCCCTCCACCCTCTTCCGTGTTTTGAAATCTCCACATGAGGGAAAAATTGTTATTGTTGATCAGTTTTCCTTCTTCACCTCTTCTTCTGAGAACAACATTCCATATGTGGATAAGATCGCAACTCCCTTAGAGAGCGTTGGGCTGGGTCTTTTCAAGGATCCAGCCCTCATGGGTATTTTTCCTCTTCCACCACCTATGACTGTTCAAGTTCATATGATCTCTTGGTCCGATGACCCATGGATTATTCCTTCACTTCAACAATTCAATTCATTTGGTAATTCAATGCCTGTAAGTCCGATTGAAATCGATTATTGTGAACTCATCGTTGCATCCGATACTCCATCATATGATGGTGCTCCTTTGAGCTTGTCTCTTAATGTATATTCTCAATCCCCCTGGCTTGGTGATTTGGATTCACCTGATCCTTTGACAGAAGTGTTTCCTTCCGATGAAGCTATCGTGGAAATCATGTCTCTCAAAGATTTTCTGTGGGACGATGGTCATCACTGTTCTTCATTTATGCCTGACCTCGGGGCTATGTCTACATGTCTTGAGCGTTTTGCGTCTCAAGATCCTTCTCCTCCGCTTCAAACGCCGATCCTAACACATGAAGTTTTTACAGAAGGGAACTTGAGCAATATCACACAAACGATGCCTATTGACATTTCCGTGAAGCCAGGAATCGTCAAAAACATCCATGTGGGAGTCACTTGTTCTTTAGCTGAAGTCCAAGTTTTTACTAGCCTTTTCCACAAATTTTGTGATGTCTTCTCTTGGTCCTACGAAGAAAAGCCCGACATTGATCCTAGTATAGTGGTGCATGAAATCCCTACCTATCCTGGTTCGAAACCTGTTCGCCAGCATCTTCATCCGATGCACCCTAGAAAGGCTGCAACAATTAAAGCTGAAGTTGAAAAACTTCTTAAGAGATTCCTTTGACAGATTGGGTTTCGAACATCGTTCTTGTTGATAAAAAACAAGGAACTATCTGTGTCTGTGTTGATTACCGTGACTTCAATTAGTCCTGTCCTAAGGATAATTATCCTACTCCCTTCATCGATTAGATCATTGAAGACTGTTCCGAGAGCGAGATTTTTTCCCTTATGGATGATTTTTCTATCTATAATCATATTAACATTCTCTCGGCTGATTAGCACAAGACGAATTCTATCTGTCCTTGGGGTACCTTCGCATACAAGAAACTACCTTTTGGTTTGAAGAATTTCGGGGATACTTTCCAACAAGTGATGTCCTATGCTTTTCATGACATTCGTCATATCATTCAACCTTACCTGGATGACCTTCTGGCTCATTCAGCTAAGCATAGGGACCATCCAGATCATCTTTGTCAGATCTTTCTTTGTTGTCGACATTATAACATTTGGCTCAATCCGCATAAATGTGTCTTCTATGTTGGTTATGGTAGACTTTTAGGGTTTATCATGTCTAAAGACGGAATTCACCTCGATCCACTCAAGGTTGAGGCTATTATCAATCTCCCCTCTCCCTCCTCATTACATCAGTTGCAGAGTCTGCAAGGTAAGGAAAATTTTCTACGTTGTTTTATACTGAACTATGCTGAAGTAGCTAAAGGATACATGCGAATTTTGAAACAGGACGTCCCTTTTCATTGGGATGAGATTGCTCAACAATATTTTGATACACTCAAGAAATTGTTGTTTAACGCTCCTTTATTATGTCCTCCAAATTATCACCATGATTTTTCCCTCTATTTGGCTGCCGCTTTTAGTACGATTGCCATGGTTTTGGTCCAGGATGATGATGACGGTAACGAACATGTTATTTATTACCTGTCTCGTAACCTTCTCGATCCTGAAACACATTATGCTTATGTCGAGAAGTTAACACTAGTTGCGGTCGAGGCCGTTCAGCGCTTTCGTCATTATATCCTTTTGCGTACGATGACTATGATTTCTGATTGCAACCCCATGACCTATATTTTGTCTCGAAAATTGTTGGGGGGAAAATAATCCAAATGGATCATTATCCTTCAAGATTTTTATTTGGAATTTACTGCTGCCAAATCTAAGAAATCACTGGTTTTTGCTGATTTGATTTGTTCCCTCCCTTCCGACTCCACTCCGTCTTGTTTTGAGGAACGTATTCTAGAAGATACACTTTTCTTGATTGGAACCCTCGACCCATGGTACGGTGACATCATCGTCTATCTCCAGACTTCCACATTTCGATCTTAGTTGACAAAGGATGCCCGCCATCATGTCTGGCATCATTCACAACCTTATCGTATAGTCAGAGATACGCTCTATCGTGTTGGAGTTGATTCTGTACTTCGTCGATGTTTGACCCTCGAGGAAGCCGAGAAAGTATTGAATGATTGTCACAGTGGCGCCTGTGGTGGTCACATGTCTAGTTACGCTATAGTACAAAAGATCCTTCGTGCTGGTTAGTTTTGGCCTTCCATTTTCAAAGACTGTATTGTTGCGGTTCGTAAATGTCATGATTGCCAAATATATCAACGCAAGATGTGTGCACCACCTGTTCCTCTTCACCCTGTCATTCCCGTTGGTCCCTTTTCCAAATGGGGCATCGATTTTATGATGTGTAACCCTCACTTGGCCGAGGGGCATGCTTATATCATCATAGCTATGGAATACTTCACCAAATGGGCCGAAGCCATGCCTACACTTGCCACTGATGGTAAGACAGCTGCTAAGTTCATATTCAATCATATTATTGCTAGGTTTGGTGTCCCTCAAGCCATTGTTACCGATCTTGGTTCCCATTTTCGGCATTATATGGTGGCGGAGTTGACTTCTAAGTTGGGTTTGCGTCACGACAACTCAACGCCGTACTATCCTCAAGCCAATGGCCAGGTTGAAGCTATGAACAAATTTATTGTCACAATGCTTCAGCATACGATTGGAATCCACAAATCAAGATGGAATCTCATGTTATTTTCGGCTCTTTGGGCATACCGAACCTCAGTGAAGAGTGCGACCAGATTCACCCCATTTCAGTTGGTTTACGATCTGGAAGCTACTCTCCCGATTGAGTGTGAAATACCTTCGCTCAAGTTAGCTGTGGAATTACTGCCAAATACTTCACTAGAGGAAGAGAATCTCCTTTACTTAGATAGGTTAGACGAAACTCGTCACTTAGCCGCTTTGGTCATCGAAGCACAAAAGAAGCGAGTCAAAGCTCATTTTGACCAATCAGTTTCTCCTCGTTCCTTCGTTGAATGAGATCTCATCCTCCTATATGACTAATCTCATGAGAAGATGGGGGTAGGAAAATTTAAACGTATGTGGCATGGGCCATACATCGTCAAACTTGTATTGCAAAATGGATCCTATGAGTTAATTGGCTATGAAGGTCATCCACTTGAACAACCTAGAAATGGGTTGTATCTTAAAAAATATTATGCATGAGTCATTCATGCATAACAGATGTACATAGGTGTTTTTTTTCATTTTTGTACATGTTTTGGGTTTGGTGTGCTTTGGGAGAATTTTCCTACTTATTGGGTCTTGCTTATTATGTAGATCTCTATTACTCCTTATGTCGATTTCACAGATGGTGCTTCCTGTAGTACTAGGAATTTGTATTTGGCAGCTTGGGTAATTTATAATCCTGCTGGTGAGTTGATAGATCTGCAAGGTATTTGTCTAGGACGAGCTACAAACAATGTCGCTGAATATAACGCTATCATTGAGTTATTAACGGAGGCAATAAACCTCGGTATATGCGCATTGCTTGTAAATCTATATTCACAGCTTGTTGTTCTACAACTCCATAATCATTATTCAGTTAGAAATATGCACATTCTGAGATTTTATTTACGTATTCGTTTGTTGGAAAGACATTTTGATTTCATTACTTATCAACATATTACTAGATGAATGAACACGTTAACTGATACTATGGCTACCATTGTATTAGATAGGCATTTGCATAATTTGTAAAAGCATCATCACATGTAAAAGATCCATGTAGGGAAATATATATATATATATATATCACATGTTTGCAACTATGTGTATCATAACGTCAAAAAATATATGTTTGTTTCTGTTACATCTCGAGACATCATGTCTCGCAAAATATGCAAATGAAATAAACCTAGGTGTCTAATCCGCATGGTGCTCATGATAACATGTCACAGCCCGCACTAGTCGCCTAAGAAAGCGGTGAATTTGGTTGGGCACCCCTACGGTATGCCTCTGGTAGGCACAAGGAACATCATCAAAATGTGCATAATTTGGAACTCCTCGAGTGATCCCCTCCAAGTTGCGCACTATCTCGTCTTCCTTGCCACCCTCTCCCTGAGGGTCAAAATTGCGAGGAATTCACCTCACTATCGGTGACATACCGGCAGGTCTCTCTGGGCCAACGTCTGCATCACATGGATTCAATGTCATAACATACATAAATCAATAAAAAAAATCACAATACTCATAAAACTTAAAAATTGAGTCTTACCCAAATCTTCATCCCAATCTTCTCCCTCCGGGAGCGGGAGGTCTGGATCATGAGTGAAATCTGTGCCAACGTAGGGTCAATCCTCCATGACAATGAGTTGTTGACTGAGCCAATCAAAAAAATTTGGCCTCCAAGACATCTGTTGGCCGCCCCCTGCCCCTAGAATTAGTGCTACCCATCGGGCCATCCGTGGTTCTCTCGCTGGTGGTGTCGGAATGATAACCTCCTGTCATTGAAAAATTGGTAATCTTTCCAAAAAGAACGATACCATAATGGATCCATAACCAAATTGTTCTAGTTTACCCTTCTTGCATTTGGTTAGTTGGCGCTTCATGTTGATGGTTACGACCTCTGCCCAATTGTAGAGAATTGGCGCCATGTAGTCCACAATAAGAAGCAACCGTGTCTTCGTTGCTTCATGTGGTGCTTTTGATCCAGTAGCCCGTGTGATGGTTGAAATACTACGCGTAGTGTCAAATCAGGGATAGTTTGAATATCAAATTTCTCACTACCTGAACCTTTCCGCGCTTCTCGACATACCCTGTCGATTACCATAGTCATGTTTTCCATGCACGGCCGGGTGCTAGTTAGGAGTGGTGCTGCACCCCTCCACGATAATCTTGTGATGAAATATACATCAAAAACATCAATTTCAATCTCTTGATCCCATAGGATGAACTTCTCTTGGTTTTCATCCAATATATTGACTAGATATTGTAGCAATTCCAGTTGGGATTAGAGGCATGGTGTTAGGAATAATTTTAACAAGCCACAGTTTCTGATGGCTTCCATAACACCCTCATTTTCCATGGAAAACTCATCTTCTTCATTGTGCTCCCTTTCTTTCCATTCTATAACCATTTTTTCTCTTATCTACCTGCAAACACACACATACAAGTGGTATTGATCAATATTTATCCTTGAAATTGTGAAAAATTGGGACAGTTGATATTTATTTTTGTTTGAAATTGGTTTGCGCTGTTGGTGCGACTGTTTCTAAAACAGTCACACCAATGGGCGTGCCCCAATATTAAAAAATGGGTTGTTGGCACGACTCCGTGCCTGAAACCCATGCCAACCACGGAGCCCTAAATTTTGCAATTCCTCCCCCCAAATTCAAAATTGACAAATGCAAGAGGCAAGTAATAGCTTAAAATGACAAGAGGGATCTCAGATCTTACCTGGAGTTGACGGATTTGTGATTGGTGTACTGGATTGGCTACTATCGTCGCTGTAAGATCGCACAGTAAAATGGGTTAAAATTGCTCCATAAGATGCAAAAGTGAAAAGTAATTATTTTTTACCATTTTTGGAATTTTATAACTTTTTCACAACCCTAATTAGGTTTTAAGACATGTTTTTCAATTATTTTATTGTATTATTTTCGAAAAATACGTTTTACACATGTCTCTTATGCAGCAATAGTTTTTTCATGCGACAGTGATGAAGTAACGAGTTAAATTTTATACTTTTTCAGACTCGGTAAAAAAATGAAAAAGTCACTACTGGAGTCATATTTCAGCTCTTTTCTGACTCTCTAAAATTGAAAAGATTTCCGAGACGCTTTTTGTTTTGAACTCATTAAATGGCTGCGAAATGATATCTACCCAGTATATGTTTAACCCTTTTTCGGGCTAGGATAGATTATTTACGAAAAAGAAATACCTTAGCCTATCACGACTAAGAGGTTCTCTCAGACACAGTTTTCTACCTTTTCGGATCTGAGGGACTACCTACGAAAAGGGACTGCTGGATTTTTCTTTTCTGCCTTATTTTCAAACTCTATAAACATTAAAAGATGCCAAGTTCTTCCTTTGTCAGACTCGTTAAACTCTGATGACATTGGGCTTTGTCACCATGACGTTATTCGAGTTCCTCCTTCCTAGGGCTCGTAAAATGTAATAGGATGGATTTGTCTAAAGGACAAACTTACAGTGCAAGCATATGCTATCCCCTTCAAGCTTGTTTAAAAAAATAAAATTTGGGGTACTCGCCAGAAATAGTGGGGGAAAATGAGACCAGATTGTAGTCGTGTTGGCAGTATGTCGCTCTTGAACATGGCACTTGTCTGCATTCGTGTTGGGTTGGGGACATCTCATTTCATCATTTTTGCCTCCATGGGTTTGGGTAATCTCTTTTGACCTCTCATTTTCTCTTTGCCACGTCATCATGACCTCAGATCCTTTGATGTCAAATATTTCCAAATCCAGTGTCGTCCTGTTGATATGTTCAAGAGAAGTTTGCCTCTGAAGTTTTCAACCTCCTCCTAATTCTTTGTTGGTCCTGATTCACAAACATCATATTCCTCTGTCTCATGTCAATGATGTGGGAAAAATTATGGCCCACCTTTGATCAGATCACTTCCTCTCAACTCCAGCTCATTATTCAGGAATCTGATCTAGAGACTCCTTTTGGGTACCTTGGAGCCTGCATGCCTCAATGGCAGGTTCTTCGCATTTGACGTAAGGTTCACATCATTGACCTTCGATCGATTGACTCTGCAGGTGTTCGACGCCAGCTCACTATTCACATTCCGTGGATTGTACCTTTGGTACCTTGAGAGCCATTTTCACTATTAGTGGTTTCTCTCGCGTCTGTTAACAACTTTCATTATTGGCTGGTAATCAGACGATTTTCTTGCATGTTCGACTTCAGCTCATCTATTCGCATGCTTGAATTTGCACTTGTTCAGATCGAGATGGAGCGCAAGACCCTGGGTTTTTTCTGGTAAAATCCGGGCTACGGGTTCTTTGTGGATTATCATGACTTATTGCAAGACTCTTTGATTGGATGGCTGTGACCATACCTGAGTCTATTTGTTGATCTTTGCTATTGGATGGCTGTGTCCATTTCTAGACCTCAGTTTTTATATAATATTTTATGGATGGTTGCGCCCATGCCACATGATCATGTATCAGAGATATCAGTTGTATTTGTAATTGCAGGTTTTCCGACAGCAGTGTTTGGTTCAAACGCATTCTCATAAAGCATTTCACTCCTCCCTCTCCCTCGGACTTCATGCATTAGGGGGCATCTATTACACAACATTTTTTCATTGTCCCTGCAATCCCCATCCTGCATATTGGGGGGTCATTTCTGTGACTTCTGAATAGTGTCATGCCTTTCAAATAACATCATTGCATCCCTTTTGATGAAGGAAACATTCTTCTTGTTGACATTTCCCTGAGCAGAGCAGTAAAAATCCCTGTTTTTGCCTTGGCACGCATAACCAGTTCTGCCCTCACGCGGAGATGGAAAATTAACACTGAGTCCGCACCAGTTGGCACTTTGTCCCAGTGTAATACCCGCGCCAAGCTATTTATGAATTTTTTTTTAAAAATAGAGGCGGAGGTTCCATTCCAACCACCTCCGGGATGAGTCATTGGGAGTGGTTGAACTGAAACAACCACGGGCCTCCTCCTTTAGTTAGTAGTTTCCACCTCCCTTGGAACACTCCTAAAGGATAGGCCTCCCTTCCACCTTTATAGGGATCCAAACCTCCTCCTTTCCCTCTATATAAACAAGCCTTCTCTCTTTATGAAAACTAGATGAACAAAGAGAATTATATAGCTGAAGAGTTGAACTTGAAGAATTGAACACATTATAGTTGAATAACTGAATGATTGAGAGGGTAGAACAAGGAGAAATCCATTGAGAGGTCCCTTATTACGTCTGAATACCCCAACGAGCTTTGAGACGTGTGTCACCTGAGCCCCGCTGGAGGAGACCGCAACGTCAAAGCATGGTTATATCTCTTCTTTCTACCTATTAATATAAGTGACTATTGTCTGGTTCCTGTCTTGTGTTTCATCTTTATTGAATGAAATATGCTAGTCTTCTCTGACTGATTAGTAGTTTTTGGATGAAATTAGTATGTGTTCTGTGGTTATCATTTTCTGATCTCTGTGCAGGTGTCCAAACGTGATAAGCAGAGGGTTGTGACTTGCCTTCGATCAAGAGCGGGAAAGTTCTCATCATCACTACGAGTGTCGACGACAGCTTTGGACCATAGGTAGGCCATCTCATTCGCATCCTCTTTCATTCAAATGTCTAGGAACCTACACTCTAGCATGATCCCTTATTACTAGACCCACCCTATGGCTAGAGGGATCACCTCTGTCCGCAGAGGGGATTTACCTACATAACACACTCCAACTAAGTAAACAATTTTGGACAAGCCTCACAAAAAAATCCTTCAACTTCCCAGGTAGCCTTATCCAAGCTGAAGTGCTTCCACTGCACTTTAACCTGGGTGATGGCTTGCCTCTGGAGCATTATTTCTCTCCGATCGAGTATACGTTGAGGTTCGACCAAAAATTCATTGTCTGGTTTGACCTGCAATCAACAAAACTCTAATTAAATTCTCATAAAAAATTTGTACTTCAAGTTAGGATTTTTAATCTTATCCTACCTGAATGCTTTTCTATTGGATTACATGCTTCGGGTCATGCACGTATCGCTTCAGTAAGGATACATGGAACACATTATGCACCCGAATATGGTTGGGTAAGGCCAATCAGTATGCCACAGGCCCCACCCTTTCCAATACCTGGAAAGGTCCACAAAACCTGGGAGCCAACTTGGCACAGGAGGCCCACCTTAATGTGCTCCTCTTTGGTTTAATCCTTACATACACATGATCACCCACTTCAAACTCTCGATAAGTCATGTTATTATTCGCATATACCTTCTATCTATCTTGAGCGGCTCTTAGATTTTGTCTGATCTTTCTTACTTCTGATTCCATCTTAGCCAAAATTTCCGGTCCAAGCATCAACTTAGTTTCGGGGCTACTCCAATTGATGGGAGAGTGAAATTATCGTCCATATAAAACTTCGAAGGGGCTCATCCTAAGAGAATCCTAGTAACCATTGTTGTAGGAAAATTCTACCAAGTGAAAATATTCTTCCCATTTTGTTGGTTGTTGCATCACGTACATGCGCAACATATCCTCCAAGATTTGTTTTACCCACTCGGTTTGTCCATCCGTTTGAGGATGATAAGCAGTGCTAAAATTTATTTGGGTTCCCAAACCTATAAATGAGGTCTTCTAGAATGATGAAGTAAACTTAAAATCTCTGTCTGATATGACAGTCTTTGGTATGCCATGCAATCTAAAGATCTCTCTCATAAAGATATCTGCTATTTGAACAATTTTGTAAGTAGATTGTACTAGTATAAAATGTGTTTCCTTGATTAGTCTATCAAACACCACCATAATGGAGTCATTGTTCCTTTTTTATCTTGGTAATCCAGAAATGAAGTCTAGAGATATAACTTCCCATTTCCATTCAGGTACTGGTATGGGTTGCAACAATCCAACTGGATGTTGATGCTCCACCATAACATGTTGACACTTCAGACATTTTTTTAAATATTCTACAATATTTTTTCGCATGCCAAGCCAGAAATAGACCTTTCTAATTGTCGTTAACATTTTCGTGTACCCTGGATGTCCTGAATAATTGCTATGGTGATACTCATTCATGATCAACTCCTTCAAATCCATTCGATTTGGAATATATATATTTTCCTTAAAAGCTAGCAATTGATCTTTGCTAACTCCGTCGTCAAAATGTTTTCCTTGCCTTCTAGCCTCCTCCATTTTCTGCCATAAAAATTGGTATTCAGGATCTCTCCGAGCTTCCTCCTTTATCTAGTACAAAAAGTAGTCTTGTAGATATCCTCGTCTTTTATCCAGATCTGGTGTTACCCAGACCTTAAGTCTATTTTTGAAAATACTGTGGCCCCCTTCACCTGATCAAATAGGTCATCAATCCTAGTGTTACACAATAATTTGTCACCGTCCCTGCAATTCCCCATCCCACACATTGGAGGGCCTTTTCCGCGACCTATGAGCAGTGACATAACCTGAAACCACTTTCATGGCATCCCCCTTGACAAGGAAAATCATTCCTCTGAAGAAATTTTCCTTGGAAAACTCTAAAAACTAATCTTTTGGCCTTGGCGCGACTAGCCAGTTCAGCCCTTGTGCCAATGGGGAAAATCCACCAAAGAGGGCGCGCCAACTGGTGCTCTGTCCCAATGTCTTCCTCATGCCAAGCTTAATAAGGATTTTTTTTTAAAAATAAATGGTGGAAGTTTGATTCCAAAAAACTCCTGAACGAGTCTCTAAAATGAGTTGGGTGGTTTGGCTCTAGATCTCCATGTAGGGGAGGTGGTTTTCCACCTATCATGGAAGCTTCCTTGAGGATAGGGCCAATCCCACAATTGTAGGGATCCCAACTCCCCTTCCACTATCTATATAAGCTTGCCATTTTTCCTTAGCAAGCTAGAAGCAAGAGCTGAATCTGTATCAAGGAGACTATCCCTAGACAGCCTTTGAGAGCCAAGCCAAAGAGAGAGAGCTTTGTCCCATTTCCGATGAGCTTCATTGAGACGTGCTCCTCTGTTAGCCCCGCCGAAGGAAGATCCAACATTAAAGCTTTGGGTTTTATCTTTCCTTTATTACTATTAATGATAAGCGACTTTGATTATGGT
Organism: Pinus albicaulis; assembly: GCA_034641835.2. Lineage (NCBI taxonomy): Eukaryota > Viridiplantae > Streptophyta > Pinopsida > Pinales > Pinaceae > Pinus > Pinus albicaulis. The sequence goes on from CM076574.1 coordinate 391,084,624, forward strand.
TTCATTCATGTGTCTTTGTCTTTGATGCAATGAATTACATCCTCTCTGAATGATGTATGGTTACAAGATTTAGATTCTATGCTATGTATCATTGTGTTTCTTTGTATGTGTGCAAGTGTTCGGATGTGTTAAAAAGAAGGATCTTGATCTGCCAAAGCAGAGGACGGGAAGCGTCATCCTTTCTTCGATGACCATTGCGTAGGACCTGAGGTAGGAAACTCGTTGTGTTTTGTCGTTTTTGTAACTAGAGACCTGCGTCACTGCGTGACTGATTGTTGCTAGACCCGATTTGGGCTAGTAGGGATCACCTCTATTTGCAGAGGGGATTTACCTCTCCAAAAAACTGGCGACTCCACTGGGATTTGATTGGAGTTTGTCTTGTCTCTTTCGATTGCTTTTGGCTTCTGTCTGTTGATTTTCTCTTCTAGTCTGTCTCTTTCTAGTGTAGAACCTATGTTCAACCCCCACCATACCTGATCTACTATCTGCTTTCTCTTTTTCATTCTTGTCCTTAGTAAACTTGATTGGCACACTTTTGAACCTGAAATTCATGCCAGCTGGCGCTTTTTGCTAGTTAGGCACTGGTGCCAACCCTGTTTTGGCGCCAGATACAGCCAAATAGTCGCGCCAACCCTATTTGGTGCTAGGGTTTACTTGTTTTTGAGCCCTCTGAATCTGATTTTTGGTTTTAGTGTTGTTTTTCCGACTGTTTGAGTGCCTTGAATTCCTTTTTGACTATGTTTGACCTCCGTCCTCTGGTTGTTTTCCCTCTACCTTTAGTTTTACATTCTAGCCCTAAGGCATCTAGGTGCTATTGTGTGTTGAGCCTCCCGTAAGAGTTTTTGGTTTTCGCTTGTTCAGTCAACTTCGTTTTTGCTTCCTTGCATTTGTTTGGTTGGTTTCCATTGTATCATTGCGTTATTTGAGTGATTTCTCTCTTTTCCATTCGAATCTCGCTTTGTCTCATTTCGAGCCTAGATCACACAGTTTATATGAGTCTTTTGGGGTTCCTCTTTGATTTGAGGGATTTCTCTATCAGTTTGAGATCTGATTGTGTGTTTTGCGCTGAGTGAGCTTGATTGTTTTACTCTTGCGCTATCATTTCTCGAATTGGTCTCTTTATTAGTTTTTCATTTCGTTTGGTGCATTTTGCTCTAAAACATTGAAAATACCAAAAACCATTCTTTTTGCTTTTGATTAGTTAGTGAAAATTGAAAACTTTTTTGCATTATTAGTGTTATATAACTCTAAAAGAAAAGCTTTTAGTTTCATTAGCGTGCATTAGAGACAATAGTGGTTGTTTTGTGAACATTTTGTTATTGTTTGAAAAACTCTCAACCTTCCCGTAGTTAGATATTCATCGAACAAAGTGATATCTAGCGGCATGTAATGTGCATTTAGAGGATTTTTGAGACATAACATTCTCTAGGGCCTGAAATTGAAACATAATTGAAGATAAACTCTAAAATTTATTCAATTTACCTTAAGGTAGCATTAAAACATTAATGAAATATCTAGAGGTCTAGGCTAGTGACGTGTTCCGACGTCACTAAACCTAGTAGTTGTCGTTCGCCTCTTGGCTTTAGACAGTGCTAGTACGGACTTGTTCTCCCTGTACCGTCGCATATATAAGGGAGGCCCCACTAGGTTGCTATCCTTTATCCGTAGGAAGATGAGTCTACCACTTTATACCCGTGATACACCGGACACAACATTCGGGGAGATTACCTGCACGTACGTTAAGTCCTTGGTTGATTTATTTTTCATTTTTTAACCAAGGTGTATATGGTATTTCACGGATATCTGGTACACCCTTTTGCCTATATTTCCAGAGTAGTCATTTCGATCTTTTCTAACTCATTAAATTTAAAAATATCATCAAGCGCTTGTCCTTTCACGCTTGTTTCCAAATTGAAAGAGATAGAGTCATATTTTTCTCGTTTCTCGACTCTTAAAACATGAAACAATGAAATTTCCGAGTTTCAATAAGGTAAAATTAATCACCTACGATCACACGCCCTTTTAGAGATTGTTTGTCGGCCGTTTGATTGTTTGCCTTGGTTTTTTCCCGTGTTTTTTTTTTTTTATCTCTTCTTCTTTTTGTTACTGTCACAATGGTGGAACACTCTATTTCGTCTACTGGTATTCCTTACACAGATGATTCATCAGAGGTCTCTCAGTCCTTTTATAAACCTCAGCAGCCTATTGTATCTGAGTTTCCCGACGGGGGACCGGTCATATCTGAGCTTCCCTTTCGTGGACCAGTTGAGTTCAATTGGCCCTTATCCAACGCTTGGTTTGGATTTTGAGTAGGGGAATATTTCCCTCCTCTTACATCAGGATTTTCTTTCTTGGCTGCCATTATACCTCCTAGTCCTCGTCGTCTTTTAGAAGATGTAGCGGAAGGGTCAGATATGGACTCACCCAAGTCCTTCTCCTAGTGAGGAAATTCCTACATCTGGTGAAGATTACCAGCTTTTTCCACGAGGCCGTTTATTCCTTCATTAGGGATGTCGCCATTGACACCTCTCACGTCATCTCCTCAGGTCACATAAGTACATGTTAGACCTATTGTCTGCGTAGCTACGTCTACGCCCGCTGTCACTACTCAGTCCATCAGGACCTCGTCACTTCCTGAATACATCTACATAGCATCTAATATTCCAGAGAATATCTCTCTCGAGGAGTATCGGTTGTCCTTACATCCATCAAACTCCGAGGTTGGTCAATCCTCCCAAGATCCCAACCATCCTTATTTTTCCCATTATGGATCGGATGGTACCCCTATATATGTCTTTCCATATCAGTATGATGAGCAGGGTAACCCTCTGCGTTTTCCTGCTCCAGAGGCTTATCAGTATGTTCATGGTTTTCTATCTGCCTAGGCTGGGCAACCTTCTGAGCCGTAAGGACAACCCTTACAGGGCCAACCTTTGGGCTAGCAGGGGTTGTTGTACGGTCTGCAAGGACAGTCCTACAACCCTCAAGGTCAACCTTTACAACCTCACTCTGTGGTCCAACCAGGGAAACTTCAAGGACCCATAAGCCAACCGGGGTATCAACCTGGACCGTTGTACGGTCCTGGGGGGAAAATCCACCCTTCTCAACCTATGGTGCAACCTCAGCAACCTCAGTTCCCCATCGGTCCAAATGTTGCACAGCCAGGGCCATCTTATGGTCCTGTTACAGGTCAACCTAGTTATCAAGCACAACCTGGCCCTATCCTGCCACCAGGCCAACCGGCTCAGCCAGGGCAACCCGGTGTCCTTCAACAGCCAAGTTAACCTATTCAACCAGGACAACCTATTCAGTCGGACCAACCTGTTCAACCAGGGCAGCCCACCCAGCGAGGTCAACCTGTTCAACCAGGACAGCTTGCACACCTAGTCAACCCTGCTCAACAGCGGATTTACTCTATGCCGCAGCCGAATCTGCCTGTGTGCCCAACTTATCAGGCTCAGCAGGGCCCCCCTCACCAACAGCTCGCTCGACCCCAAGGTGGTTATTACCTTCAAGGTCAATCTCGACTGGTTTACAACCCGCCCCAAGGTTCTGGTTATTACCTTCAACAACCAGGCTATACCTATACTCAGCAGTCAAATCCATACACTGCTCAAATGGGGCCTACATATAATCAGGGTCAGTACCCTGGTTATCAACCCCCTTACACTGGTTATCAGCAACCGTATCAACCCAATTATATGGCTTATACCCCCTATGGTAAGAATCCTCCAGGACAGAACCAATGGGGGAAAATTTATGCTCAACCAGGGTGGAATACAGGTACAGGTCCTTATCGAGGGCCTGACATGCCTTTCAATCCTTAGTTGCCTTTCCTTGCCACGTTGGAATTGTCGTATGTATCTAAATTGACCAATGATCCGATTCTTCACAATCTTTATTGGCCTCCTGTTCCAACCAAGGTGCTTGGTGACTGTCCTAAATTCGAGGGTAAAGCTGGAGAGGACCCCCAAGCTCATGTCATGACCTACCATCTGTGGTGTTCTTCAAACTCTTGGGTGGATGACTCGATTCGTCTGCGTCTTTTCCAACGCACTCTTATCGGTGTTGCTGCTAAGTGGTATATAGAACTACCACGTGGTATCTTTCAAGACTTTAATATGTTAGGTATGAATTTTCTGACACACTTCTAGTTACCGGTTAGTTATGAAGCCGAGACGCATCTCTTGACTTCTCTCAAGCAGGATAAAGCCACTCACATATCTGATCATATTCATGAGTGGCGATGTCATCATCGAATGATCAAGTTTGATATTCCATATCAGCTTCTAACTCATTGGTTCACTACCTCCTTTTTTAACAAGATCTCTCAAGATATTGCTATGGGGGCATGTGTAACTGAAGAAAAAGCCATCGCTCGTGCCCAGTACCTCGACTTGGTGTACTCTCAATCTGGCACGCTATATGGTATCTTGACTGATGCCCCGCGGCCAGGAACCTCTAAAGCACCGGCTACCCCATCGGTGGACCGTGTTATTGGTTTCGTCTCTCAGACTTCTTGGAAGTCCTCTAATGGGAAGCATAAGTCAAATTATTCCAATAATTCTGCTCTTCCCACCCCTCCAGATTCTGGTAAGACCGCGTAGGTCAATTCCGTTCAGGCCAATCCTGTGGAAAAGGCCTCTAAAGGGAAGAAGAAAGGAAAAGGAAAATCCAAACCTGATGCCCCAAAACCAGAGTCTTCTAAACCTCATGCTGACAATAGTTCCCAACGTAAACCAAAGCACCCCTGCCTTATCTATGAAGGAGATCATTATACCAAATATTGTCCCCAACGATATGAGGTTAGTCAACTTATAAAAGGCTCTAAAGGGACTCTGGCAGTTCTCAAAGAACTGTTCCCATCTCAGCAGACCCAGATGGTCGAGTAGCCTTCACCATCTGCACCATTTGGGTCCCAAGTATTTATGATGAATGGTGTTGCACCTATTTTGATTGCTACGCGTTCGAAGGATTATGCTGGATCACGCCAGGCAGTCGGGAAGGAGATCGTTGATGGCCCACCTCCCCCACCTATCTCTGGTCCTTTAGAAATTGAGAAGCCCAGCACTGAACCCGTTGTAAGGCCACCTTCTAAAGGTGTTCTGCGAAAATATTCCTATAATCCAAATGCCCGTGTTGCTTAGCACTACAACATTGTTGAGGATTTGGCACAGGCGCCTTCCGCGATGTCTGCGTTGGAAGTGCTTCAAAGTTTCCTATTGCAATGGAAAGCTCTATTGTCCGAAATTAGTGGAATTGATCCCATCGATTCTAGTCTTCTCAATTTCGACCTGGAAAATTTTTTCCCCCAACTTCCACATCAAATCGCTCTTGTTATACAAGTCGGTATCAACAGCCTCAACATCCACAAAGCCATTGTGGACGAAGGTGCTTCCACCTGTGTTATGTCATCTGCCTGCTGGAAAGCCATTGGCTCTCTGGCTCTTACTTCATCCCCCAATGCCCTAGAGGAATTTTATGGTAGGGAATCCAAACCCTTGGGTGTTCTCGAGAGTTTACCAATCACGTTACAAGGTAAGACAATCAACGTAGAAGTAGAAGTGGTTGATGCCAAGCTCAACTACAATCTTCTTCTTGGTCACATTTGGACTCACGCCATGTTATGCGTTCCATCCACCCTCTTCCAGCTTTTGAAGTTTCCTCATGAGGGCAAGATTATCATTGTCGATCAGTTGTATTTCTTCACCTCATCCTCTGAGAACAACGTACCTTACGTGGATCAAATTCCCAATCCCCCTGATAGTGTAGGACCTGGTCTTTTCAAAGACCTCGTCTTCATGGGTATTTTTCCCGCACCACCACCGTACACCGTTCAAGTTAACATGATCTCTAGGTCATATGACCCTTGGATCATCCCTTCGCCTAAACAGGTGACCTCTTTCAAAGAATCGATGCCTTTGACTCCAGTTGAGATCAATTATTGTGAGATTGTCGCTGCATCAGATCCTCCTCCTTTTGAACATGCTCCTTTGAGCATGGATTTAGATGTATATTCTCAATCCCCTGGGCTCGGCGATGCAGTTTCGCCTGATCCTTTAAGAGAAGTCTTCCCCTACGATGAAGCTATCGTTGAAACGATGTATCTTGAAGATATATCGTGGAGCGATGGACATCATCGTTCCTCGTTCATGCCCGTCCTAGGGGCAATGTCTAATTGTCTAGAGCACTTTGCATCTCAGGTTAAAAAATCCGCCTCTTCAAACCTCGATTTTGACCCATGAGTTTATTTCGAAGGGAAATCTGAGTAAAATCACACAAACCATGCCTATCGACATCTCTGTCAAATCGGGGGTAGTCGAGAACATTCATGTGGGAGTTACTTGTTCTCCCGAAGAGATTCAAGTATACATGAGCCTTAATTCAGAGATGTTTTCGCATGGTCCTATGAAGAGATGCCTAGGATTGATCCTTGTATAGTCGTGCATGAAATTCCCACCTATCCAGGTGCGAAGCCCGTGCATCAGCGTCTGCGCCCAGTGCATCCCCGAAAAGCTGCAGCTATAAAGGCAGAAGTTGAAAAAATTCTTAACGTGGGCTTCATATATCCAATTCCCCTCACAGAATGGGTTTCTAATATTGTCCCTGTAGATAAGAAGCAGGGCACTATAAGGGTCTATGTTGACTACCGAGACATTAATCGGGCCTGTCCTAAGGACAATTATCCCACTCCTTTTATAGACTAGATCACTGATGACTATGCGGGGAGTGAGATCTATTCCCTCATGGACGGCTTCTAGGGTTACAATCAAATTAATATTTTACCTGATGATCAACATAAGACCGCTTTTATCTATCCGTGGGCCACTTTTTCTTACAAGAAGCTCCTGTTCGGCTTAAAAAACGCTGGAGCCACCTTCCAGTGCATTATGTCCTATGCTTTTCATGACATACGTCACATTGTTCAGCCGTATCTAGACGATTTTCCACCTCATTCATTTTGGCGTGAGGACCATCCTGAACACCTCCGCCAGATTTCCCTCCGCTGCAAATGTTACAATATTAGGCTCAATCCTCACAAGTGCATCTTCTGCGTAGATTCTGGTCATCTTTTGGGATTCATCGTCTCCAAAGACAGAATTCGCCTTGACCCCCTCAAGGTCAAGGCCATCGTTAACCTCCCATCCCCATCCTCATTGCATCAACTTCAGAGTATACAGGGGAAAGCCAACTTCTTACGTTGCTTTGTTCCGAATTATGCAAAAGTGGCCAAGGGGTTTACGTGAATTTTGAAACAGGACTTTCCCTTCCATTGGGATGATATTTCCTAGCAATCCTTTGATAAACTTAAAACGTTGCTCTTCAACGCTTCGTTAATACATCCTCGCGACTATCATCGCAACTTCACCCTTTATTTGGCTGTCGCTTTCATCACGATAGCCATGGTTCTAGTACAGGATGACGATGACGGAAATGAACATGTGGTTTACTATATGTCTCGGAATCTTCTCGACACTGAAACATGATATGCCCACGTCGAGAATTTGGTGCTTGCCGCGGTCCAGGCCATTCAGCGGTTCCGCCATTACATCTTGTTGCGTACAGTAACCATGATTTCCTACTGCAACCCCATGACATACATCTTATCTCGACAATTTCTGGGGGGAAAGTACTCCAAATGGATTGTTATCCTTCAGGAGTTCGATTTGGAGTTCACCACCACCAAATCGACGAAATAATTGGTTTTTGGTGGTCTTATCTGCTCTCTCCCGATAGAATCTGTTCCATCCCAATCCGAGGATCACATCCTGAATGAAACTCTCTTTCTTATCAGCACTCATGATCCATGGTACGGTGATATCATCATGTACCTTTAGAAATCCACTTTTCGGTCCGAGTTGACGAAGGATGCTTGACATCACATTTGGCATCAATCTCAACCATATCGCATTGTCGGAGATACCTTGTATCATTTCAGAGTTGATTCAGTGCTCCGCCGATGCTTGACCCTAGAAGAGGTTGAGAAAGTCCTGAATGACTGTCACAGTGGCGCCTATGGTGGTCACATGTCCGGATATGCTACCGCCCAAAATATTATGCGTGCATGTTACTTCTGGCCATCTATATTCAAGGACTGTATTGTTGCAGTTCAAAAATGTCATGCGTGCTAGGTCTTTCAGCACAAGATGCGTGCGCCACCCCTACCTTTGAATCCTGTCATTACCATAGGCCCTTTTGCAAAATGGGGCATAGATTTTATGACATGTAACCCTCACTCGGCTGGGGGGCATGCTTATATAATCATTTCCATGGACTACTTCACCAAGTGGGCTGAGGCGATGCCTACATTAGGTGCCGATGGTAAGACAGCCACTCAATTCATTTTCAACCATGTAATTACGTGTTTTTGAGTTCCTCAAGCCATTGTCACCGATCATGGCACTCATTTTCGGGACTACTTGATGGCAGAGCTGACATCGAAGTTGGGCTTGCATCATGACAACTCAACGCCATACTACCCTCATGCGAATGGCCAGGTTGAGGCCGTGAACAAAGTACTGGTCACGATGCTTCAACAAATGATTGGTATTCACAAATCCAACTAGCATCTCCAATTGTTCTCAGCTCTCTGGGCCTATCGAACGTCCGTAAAGAGCGCAACCGGATTCACGCCTTTTCAGTTGGTGTACGGTCTGGAAGCAACTCTTCCGGTTGAAAGTGAAATTCCTTCGTTGAAGTTGGCTGTGGAATTACTGCCTGACACTTCCCCGGAGGAAGAATGTCTCCTGTATTTGGAACGACTGGATGAAACCCATCACTTGGCTTCTTTGGTCATCGAAGCACAGAAAAAGCAGGTTAAAGCCCATTTTGATTCAACAGTTTCTCCACATTCTTTCACCGAAGGGGACCTCGTCCTCTTATACGACCAAGCACATGATAAACTTGGAGTGGGAAAATTCCATCCCATGTGGCATGGGCCTTATATCGTTAAGCGAGTATTAAAAAATGGGGCCTATGAGCTGATAGACTATGAAGGTATTCCTCTGGCACAACCTAGGAATGGGTTGTACTTGAAGAAGTACTACGCTTGAATTATTCTTGTGTGGTGTGTGTACATAAGTGAGTGATTTCATTTTTGTGCATGTGTGGTGTGGTGTGCTTTGTAAGTGTCTTTCTGCTGATTGGGTCTTTTTGATTGTGCAGATGTCTATTACTCCTTTTGTCGGTTTTGCAGATGGTGCCTCCCGCAGTACCAGGAATCTGTCCTCGGTAGCCTGGGTAATCTACAATCTTGTTGGTGAGTTAGTCAATTTGCAAGGTGTTTGTCTAGGGCCTACCACAAATAATGTCATGGAATATAGCACTATTTTGGAATTATTAAACGAGGCTTTTAACCTTGGTATTCGTGCATTACTTGTATATCTAGACTCACAATTTGTAGTGTTACAACTCAATGGTCATTATTCAGTTAGGAACCCATCCATTTTACGACTGTATCTACGTATTCATTTACTGGAAAGAAAATTTTCTTACATTACGTATCAACATATACCCAGACACATGAATGCATTAACAGATGCAGTAGCTAACATGGTTTTAGATAGACATTTACGCAACTTGTAAAGAACATCATCATATGTGAGAAAGATCCATCCAGATATATATATATATATATATATATATATATATATATATATCTGTGTCGAAATATTTGCAGTTTGTGTACATCACATAAAATCCAAAAAAATATACATGTTTGTTTTAATAATATTCGAAGACAAAATGTCTCTCAAAAATGTGAAAATGAAAAGCCTAGATGACTAATCAGCATAGTGCTTATGGTAGCATGTCACTGCCCGCACCAATCGCCTCAGTAAATGACGAAGGCCACTAGGCACCCCCACAGTGTGCCTCTGATAAGCCAATGGGAAGTCTGCTAGGCGAGCATAATCTGGGATCCCATGGGCGATTCTCTTCAAGTTCTGGACTAGCTCACTCCCCTTGCCACCTTTGCCTTGAGGGTCATAAGCGAGAGGGGTCCTCCATGCAATCAGCGACATCCCGGCGGGCCTCTCTGGGAAAACATCTGCATACATGTAGAATTGTTTGTTAAGACATGCATGTATACCCAAAAAAATCATAAAATACATTAAAAAAAAGAGAGTCCTACCCATCTCCTCATCCCAGTCTTCTCCCTCTGGGATTCAAAGATCTGGGTCTCT